>JALCCF010000012.1:0-344228 GCA_023212605.1 Moesziomyces parantarcticus | reverse complement strand
ACCCTAACCCTAACCCTAACCCTAACCCTAACCCTAACCCTAACCCTAACCCTAACCCTAACCCTAACCCTAACCCTCCGACCAAGGTCAAGCTGAATACAAACTACCGCTGCACAGTGTAGTTGCCGCCACGGATGGAAGTTGCCCACCTCATGCTGTAGTTGCCGTGCACGGCTGTTTGTATTTGCCCAGCTCTTGCTCTCCGTGTTGGTCTCTGCCCAGGCTCAATCTACCGCTGTGAAATTGCCTGCAACCGACTGAAGTTGCCGTTCAAGGCTTGTACTAGCCTGGCACCGCACTCTGTAGTCAATGGCCACGGAGTGAAATTGAACTGCTTGCCACGGGCGGCACTTTTTTGCCACAAGTTGAAGTTGCCGCTCACAAAATGTAGTTGCCGCCTATAGGCTGAAGTTGCCTCTCAGAAATTGTAGTCACCGGGGGCAAGCAATTTGTAATTGCTTGCCACCAGCCACGGACTGGAGCCGGCCGTTGAGGTTGCTAGCCACGGGCGGCAGTTGCCAGCCACAGGCAACGGAGGCTTGCCCTGGGCAGGCTCTCCGTGAGTCACCCTGCCGGGCTTGATTTTGCCGCCACTGCAAATTGAAAGCAATGTGGAGGTAGGCACTCAACCAGTCAATTAATTTCCCTGAATTTTGACGCCTCAATTTTTGAATTTGCTGCTCACCAGCTGGTAGTTGCCGCTCTCCGGGCTGGTAATTGCCGTCCACAATTTGTATTTCCCGCTGCCCGGCAAATACAACGCCCGCCGGCCAGAAACTTGTGCACACGCCCTAGCAGCATGTGGAACCCTAAGTCTAAAGTTGCATCCTTCAATTTTCTAAATCCGGCCCAGTTTTGTGTCTCTTTTCACGTCCAATTTTCGATTGCCTCCTTTTTTCCTTTTTTTTTTTTTGCGGCAAACGTTCTGATCTTACCATCCGGTGGTGTGAATGATCGACGCCCTCCTGTGCACAACCTCGTTGTGTTGTATACGGCGTTTCTAGCGTTAGCGTTCAAGTGAGCTCTGCATGACGGACACTCATGGAGTGCGTCAAGCTGCGATCACTCAACGGGTTGCCGTTTCAACTGCGTGCACTGCGACCAGCCCATTCCGCAAGCGTACTTCCTTGCATTGCGCTGGCGTTCAAATGTGACGGACGCACTTGGGCCTGTGACATGTTGCGCGGCCGGTGGGATCTCCTCCTTCTGCTGCTCTTGTCGATTGTATTCGATCCGCGCACTGGCTTGTTTGTTAGCATTGCCGACCTTTGCTCTTTGATTTGACGGGGTCCAACACCGGCTGCTGGCCTACACATCATCCTGGGGCAATCCGGCCGTCACACGGATGCATTCTGACTGCGGCCTCTCTACCGCCCCCACTGGGGTGGAGTGAGGAAAAAGGTGGCTCCAAGCCGATTAAGCCCAACAAGTTCCACACGAGATGTAGTACGAGCGCTCTTCGGCCATGACGCTCTCGGCACTACGTGGCAGGTCACTACGATGAGCTGTTTCGCCTCCAATTTCGGAAATATGTGCGGGACTGGCAGTCTAGCGCCAACTGAACTGCGATGGCAAAGGACCGCTTTCGAGAGCCGGCGTTGAGTCAGGACTCTCCGAGGTGACCGCCAGGCTTCGTCAAGATGTTCCTCGCCAATTGCTGCTTGCGCCAAACACGCCACCGAGAGAGGGTGCCGCTTTCTTTCACGGTGGCAAGCTTCCATGTACCTCGGCTCGATGTGGTCAGTCAGCAGCGGATGGAGGCATATAAGTAAGCTTTGAGCATTGTGAGTGAGGGCGGGCGGAGCAGACGCAATCACCAAGACCCCGTCAAGATCGCAACAAGAACCCACACAAAAGGAAAGCACGACATGGCGGATTGGGTACAGGCAACGACACACCTCCAAACGAGGCGACCTCAAGACGACATCCTCATCATCCGTCTCGTCAATGAGCCTTACAACTTCCTCGATAGGCATTGCTTCGACGAGCTAAACGAGATCATTGCGCCACTCGATATCAAGACCACACGTGCGGTGATCTTGACGGGAGGGGTCAAGGACATCTTTGTGACCCACTACAATGTGGACGAGATCATCGACTTTGGACTCTCGGTGCCGTCGTGGTTGCCCACCCCGCCGATGCTTCTCAGAGCTGCGCTGCGTCTCGAGAGCCTGGTGGCGTCACTCGGTCTCAGGTTTCTGACCCGAAAGACGCTCTTCGCCGGTCTAGCCGATCTGAATCTCTACAAGGAAGTCTGCAACCTGTTCCGAACCAAGCCGCAAGTCTTCATCGCCGCCATCAACGGAATGTGCTTCGGTGGCGGGTGCGAATTTGCGCTTGCTTGCGACTACCGCATCCTCGTTGACACGGATAGGCCGGTCATGGGCCAAGTGGAAGTTCTGATTGGCCTGATCCCCGGAGGCGGCGGGACTCAATTCTTCTCACGAACCCTGGGCACGGCCAAAGCGCTGGAACTGTGCCTGGAAGGAAAGACGCTCACTTCCTCCGAGGCGCTTGCACTTGGCTTGGTCAACCGAGTGAGCCCAGCCGACGAATTGCTTCCTACAGCCATCGGAGTGGCCAAGCATCTCGCCAGGCGCAGTCCGTATGCGATTCAAGCCATCAAGGACTCGATTCACATTGGTGGCTCGATGACTCTTTCGGAGGGCTTGCTGCGCGAGCAAGGCTGGTTCGGAGGTGCCTCTTTGGTGGCGGAGACGCACGAAGCGATGAAGAAGTACACGCGCATGATCGAAGAAGAGAGGCCAGAATCGATGGAAGACTTCGATCGCTACCTGCAGCCTCTGGCGGACGGTTCATTCTTCGACTTTACGCCGGGCTCAGTTCGGTCTCCTGCCAGCACAAGGGTTCGCAAGACTGACTAGAGGCCATTGACCTAGTAGAACTCCCTTTGTCAAACTGACACGCGATGAAACGTAGACACGTGCACAGATCGACGGTGTGCAGATTCGGAGGCATCATTGATGTCGCTGAGAGTGGCGTCACTGTCAGAGTCTGATGGCAGCAGCCTCTTCGTCAGCCGCTTGTGCTTCCTCCAGCGTGACGAGCCTTCCTGGCGGCAGTATCTTCAGCTTTACGACGATTCCGACAAGTACGATGAGATGCAAGCCCGCTGTCATGCTAGCGGTCATCAGCGCACCGTCGTCTCCAGAGCCAGAGGCTTGCATCGCCTGCTTCAACAGCTTCGGCAACATGCATGCCATTCCGCCCTGAAATGCCGCGAGGAAACCCCACAACATCTTCGGCGGTTCGAGTCTTCGCCTTTGCTCGTCCTGAGCAAGGCCCTCTGGCAACGGCAGGTCTGGATGTGGCAAACTTGCTCTGGCTTTGTTCATCTGGATCATGACCTCGTACTGCGGCCACAGGGCGAAGACTTGGAGCAATGTCACATGGAGCGACCAGTATTCGAGCCAGACGGCACGATAGGGTTTGGGAGTGTCGACCAACCGCATGCCAAGCCACCCAAATGCCGCGACGAAGGAGGTGTGGATCAGAAGGCCGCCGAGGTAGAGCAGGATGCACATGATGCTGCTGTTTCTCAGCTGCTGGGAGATGCGCTTGTTTGGCGTCGGAGGTGCGCTCTCGTCTGTGCTGACCATGTCGGTAGAGGCTCGATTTGGGATGGTCTGAGTCTTGGGTGTGACGACGCGAGCGCGGATGCGGAATGCCATGGCCGAGGCCACGACTAGGCCTATGAGCTGCAGACCCGCACCCAGCTGCCCGAATGCGAAGAGATGGCGCGATCCGTCATCTCCCCATCGGAGCGCATACGACGCGGCTATGAGCACCAGAGTCTCGGGCGCGATGTAGACGGCGTTTCTAGGCGTCCTGGCCAGCCCAATGACGATGATGAACGGGGACACGGTGACGGCCGCTTGTCCGACGTGCCAAGCCAGCGATGCGAGTGCGGAAAGCGCCGTCATGGATAGGCATGTGACGCTGGACCCGGAGGATGGGAGTGCAAAGTGACGATCCTCCGCCGGCGAGATCGACGGCCCTGTTTGATCCGTGCCTGAGTGGAAGGCACGCCTGCAGGGAAGGACTTTTATTTGTTTATTAATTTTATTTTTCGATCAACCGCCTTCGCAATCTTTGTCTGCGAGGGAATCGTCTGCTGCTGCTCTCCTTCTACAGTTCGTCAGGGGGTCATGGAGAGCTTGCGATGGTCCGCAAAGGCTCTTCCTAGCCCTTTCGAATGCCGAGTCCACCCAAGGCCCGGCAAGGACCGGCGCTTCCGCCAAGATGTGAAGGGTGAAGAATTCGTCTCTTGCGCGGCCTCTTTCCGTCGCCATTCTCTTTGACTTCACAAGGGTCGAGCCCGGTCTTCACCCTGTCAAGCCAAGCAAAGCACATGCGAGAAAGCAGATATACAACGAAGCTAAAGGACAGCCGAAGATGACGGACTGAGCTCGCGTCTCTTGCCTCCCAGTGTCACTTCGATTGTCAAAGCTAGCCATGATAAAGATGCGGAACCGACTTGCTTCCGCCAGCACCCGCCCGTGCAGACATGTTGAGCCACGAGCCCCGCACAGAAACATTGCAGCTGCGACATGCTGTGCGCCGATCATAAGCGTGCGGGTACAGAGCGGCCCTGCTTGGCCAGCGTTTCTTGCAGCTCCTGAGGATCTCGCAGCGAGTAGTCTTGACCCATGAGTCTTCGGGTAAGGAAGCGGATCACGCTGCGCGGGGCGAATCGCAGACTGGCCACGGTCAGGTTGTTCATGTAGCCAGGCACGATAATGGGCTTGTCGCGTGCGTCGAGGGCGGCAAAGGTGGTGGCGCACACGTGCTCCTTGGTACCCATTGGCACGAGCAGCGACTTCTCGTTGGCGCCGCCCTTGGTCCAGATCTCGGTCTTGGTTGCGCCAGGGCAGCTGACGACGATGCGCAGATCGCTTCCCTCGTTGCGCTGTTCGGCGTAAACACTCTCGGTGAGCGAGAGGACAAACGCTTTCGAAGCAGCATAGAGAGCCATCGACGGGATCGGCATAAAGCCAACCAAAGACGCAACGTTGATGATGCCTGCGAGCGCATGCTTCGAATGCTTCTGCTGCTCGCCAAGCTGCTTGTGCTGCTTCTTGATCCGCTGCAAGAAGATGTGGAAGAGTTCGGTGAGTGCCACAATGTTGATGGCGACAAGAGATTGCACGTCCTCGTAGGGCATGTCCTCAAAGGGACCGCCAAAGGCCACGCCGGCGTTGTTGATCAGCAAGGCGACATCCAGATCGCGCGTCTTTTGGTCAAGCTCTTGTGCCGCTCCAGCGACAGAGAGGTCGATCGGAACGACTTTGCACTGCACCTGCTCGGATACCGTCTTGGCCACCGACTCCAGCTTGTTGACGCTGCGGGCTGTCAGGATGATATTGTGCGTCTTGCGCTGTGCGAGCTGCAGTGCGAATTCTTTGCCGAGACCTTCTGATGCGCCAGTGATGAGCGCCCAGGGGCGTTTCGAGTCGGACGCGGTGGTCATGATGCCCAAAGATGATGTTCAAGATACGGATCATGCAACGGACGGAAAGCGAAGCCATAATATAGGGTCATGTCATAGGGTCATGGCGTCGACCCTGAGCACGGCGACTTATTTACGCCGGTTACCACCTCCACCCAGACTTAAACGCGAGTGGTTGCCGCCGGACAGTCCCTTCTTCGGCTTTTTCTCGACAGCGCCATGGATGCTCTTCGCATCAATGACTACTGCCTTCCAATATGACCCTCCTAGCCAAATCTCCGGTGAGGCGATGACAGTGCGCGGTCACGACTTTACACTCTACACTCTCTTTGCTCGAGACTTCGAAGCCGGAGACAGCGAGTGACACAGTGTCGCTGCTGACACTGCTCCTGGATCGCATCAGGACGAAACGAGCAAGTTTGACGTGCGGCTAGTCCCGGAATCTTCGCCCGGATATAGGATGGACACACAGACAGAGACCGATGAGCTCCTGGTGCAGGTCCTCTTCTTCAACACTTTGCCCGGGGATAGAATGGAGACACAGACAGAGACCGATGAGCTCCTAATGGGACTTCTCTTCTTCAACAAGTCGGCGTTAAGGGTCGGAATCCCTGCACGCGCCTTGTGTCGTAGTGCGTTCGAGGAGAAGGATACGATGACCTGAAAGAACTTGCTGCTACGAATACTACGTAAGGACAGAGCTCGCGGGCCGCTAATGGCCGTGGTGGTCTGATTGGTTGCCAGGGCCTTCCGGAAAGTCCGACTGTGAACATGTAGGCGGAATCACCGCGTTTGGGTCGATGTTTGTGCCAAACGTGACGCCTTCGATACTTGGCTCATGATGTGCAGTCGGCAGTGTGGCGAGGTCTGGATTGAGTTCGTGAAAGACGCGCATACTGGTGGCTGTGAGGAAGAGGCAGTTGACGATGTTGACCGTTTGCGACTCTTCCGTGAACATGATAACGCACATTTCCTCGTCGACGTCGATGTGGTATCGGCCCGTGCCTTCCAAACATTTGGCCACGTCCAGCGCCGTTGTTCCTACGGTATCAATGAAAGGAGGGTCGGGGACTGGAAAGGTTACGCCATCCCAGAGGTAGCCGTGCATGGTTGCCAGATCGGCCAAGCTCGAAGTGTGCGCAAGCAAACCGGCCGCGATGACGAGCAGAGTGAAAGAGAAGAAAAGACGCATGACGAGAGTAGCAATGCGCATGAGCTGAACGACGATGGCAGAGAGATGAACGGCTGTGGTCGGTAAGGAGCATCGTGTCCATTGTTTAAGCGGCGAATGCACCGGTAGCTGCAACAGCAGGGCGAGCGTGACGAGCTCAATGCCCGAAGCTGGCGCAATGCCGACCCGTTGATTGTCGGTTTATAGACTGGTATCTTGGAGCTGATAAGCTGTGCGAGAGATGGAGCAGACGGCTGTAGCAGACTAGCAATTGATAGGGAGAGAATGGTCGTGCAACAGATAACGATTGATACTTCAGTGAGCCAATGTGAGCTAGACATACTGAGCAGGGACGTCAACGCCATGCCCACACAGTGTGCGATTCCACATGATGCGCAGGTGCTCGAAATGAGGAGCTGTGGGCCATTCATTCCGGCGGTTGTCATTCAGGGTCGAGTCACTTGAGCAGAAGCCCACCGACGCCTGACCCTTTATGAAAGACGGTGCTGCACAGGTGCCGAGCCGGGCTCGAAAGCCTGATCGTGACCCAAGGGAAAGCCGCTCATTCGTCGGCAATGAAGCTGGCATTCAGAGCTTTGTTGCGGCTGGCGTGCCAACACGAGGGAAAGCGAGAGGCTACAGCTCGGGCTTCTCGGATGGATTTCATTTCAGAGGCGGCACAATGTCAGACTGGCCGGCGCCGGCGGAGTCTGTGCCGGCTGGAGCTGGGACCCACTAAAAATGCTTCGGCTTCATAGGTGGGTTTCAATCCTACTTCTTTCGGGCTTCGGGCTTGGTAGGGAAGACAGAATGCATGACATGGAGCAACAAGTGACAGACAGTATAGTACAAAGATGCGGACTTAGGCGCTCGTTCGGACGTTGACGTTGGACTGCAGATCGACCTTCTTTTCGTCGTCCCCTGTCGACGAAGACGAGGAGGATTGTACGGGGTCGTTGCGGCGGGAGAGCGTAGCAGTGTCGTAGATGGCGTCCTCCTCTGCGTGGGTCTTGGCTCGT
This sequence comes from Moesziomyces parantarcticus, assembly GCA_023212605.1. Taxonomy (NCBI): domain Eukaryota; kingdom Fungi; phylum Basidiomycota; class Ustilaginomycetes; order Ustilaginales; family Ustilaginaceae; genus Moesziomyces; species Moesziomyces parantarcticus. The sequence continues at coordinate 336,568 of JALCCF010000012.1, read as the reverse complement.
GCGGCGCGGGCCATCGCCCAAACCGGTCGCTCGAACACCTGGTCGATCTCCTCGAGCGGCAGACCGGCGGTCTCGGGCAGGAAGAGGGCGTAGAAGGGAAGCGCGAGGACCAGCGACACGGCAGCATAGAAGGCGAATGTGCCCGCTCCACCCATGGGCGAGTTGAGCATGGGCTGCAGCGTCCTTGTCGCCGAGAACTGGAGCAGGTAGTGCATGGCCATGACGAGCGAGGTGGCGATACTTCGGACGTGCACCTCAAAGATCTCGGTGCCGACGAGGTACTGCGCCAAGTTGCCACCGGCCGAGAAACTGGCGCCAGACAGGAAGATGGCGGCAAGTGCAGCCTGGCCAGCCGGCTTTTCGCCCTTGGTGTGGTTGCCCTGCACGTAGAGTCCGAGGAAGATGGAGACGTAGAGCATGGAGAGACCCTGGATCAGGACACCGCACAGCAGCGTCTTGCGGCGGCCGAGAAGATCGACGAGGAAGAAGGCGGAGAGGATACCGCAGCCGAGCTTGGTCGCACCGAAACCGACCGACATGACGTAGCCGTTGGAGTCCGAGGCGCCGACGAGCGTCATGATGCGGTTGGCGTACGTTGCGATGGCACCGGGCCCGCCCCACTGGACGAGGATCTGGATCATGACACCGAGTCCTACCTTGAGGAGGTTCTTGCGGCTGGTGAGGACGGCGTTGAGCTTGAGCAGCGTGTTGCTTCGCCTCATGAGCGACTTGGCTGGGAGCGCCTCGACGCGCTGGGTGTGGCGTGAGTGCTCTTCGGCGATCGAGGAGTGCATGAGCTCGGTCTCCTCGATCATCGCTGGGTGGTCCTCATCCAGGTTGCGGTAGAACCTGAGCGATCGCTTCGCCTTCTCGACGTGGCCGTGGTCGAGCAGCCACCTTGGCGACTCGTGGATGAAGAAAGTGCCGATGAGCAGCATCGTGTGCCAGAGCATGGGAAGGATGAGCACGATCTGCCAGATGATGTTCTGGCGCTTGTTCTGGGTGCGCGAAGCTCCCAAGTTGACGGCGTAGCCGAGCATGGCGCCGAGGTAGATGGAAGCACTGTAGACCGACGTGCAGAGACCTCGGATCTGGCGCGGTGCGGTTTCGACGAGGAAGACAGGAGAGCAGACCGACGAGATGCCGACGCCGACACCAGTCACCATGCGGCCGACGTAGAGGAGAGCGATGCGTTCGGCGCTGCCCATCCACATGGCGCTGCCGATGATGATGAGGATGCAGCTCAGACGGCCTGCGGCGACACGGCCAAACTTGTCCGAGACGGCGTAGCCGACCAGGGCACCGAGTGTGGACAGAAGCTGAACCATGGCGACAATGTTGGACTCCTTGGTGGACTTCTTCTTGACGTTGAAAGCGTGCTCGAAAGCCGGTGTGCCGATGGAGCCGGAGATGACGCCTTCATCCATGCCTCGGCTGGCACCGAGCAGACCCATGGTGAGCACGGCGAGCAGCAGGCGCCAGTTCATCGATTGTGACGGCACCTCGTGAATGTGACGGAGCTTGGAGGGAACCCATCGTTTGTTGGACCCTGCCTGCATTGTGGCGATCGATGGGAAGGAGAGGTGCGGCGCGGTAGGGAGGGATAGCAGAGAGCGTTTGAGGTGAGCTCGAATGGGTTTGGGTTGATGAGAAGAGGGGCCCCACAAAAGACCGAGATAGGAAAGAGCACCGAGGTCTTATACGAATGTCGTCGGCCGGAGGGGGAAGCTCAGCATGCTGACCGCCCTCTTGCAGCGGAGCGCGGGGTCCGTTGGAGGACAATGCCAGCTACCACATGGGCGCCTCCGTGTGCCGCAAAGCTCCGTTCTTCTCGCCGGAATGAAGGAGCGGGGGCTTCAGCTGGGGCTTCAGGAACAAGGACGGGTGGGGGCGAGAGGAAAGGAGCGAATCGTATGGCGGGCAGGTACGCATGCCTGCCGCAGGCGCGATGGGGCTTGACTGTGCAGAGTGGCCTCCTCACCAGCATCGTTGGACGGTCCTTTGCCTCGGTCCGATGCCTCGACTGCCGGTTGCAACTTTGCCTGCTTGCCTTGCAAACGCGCGTTCCTGAGGTGGGACAGACGGGATGCTTGCCGCCCACGCGGCACGTCCCTGAATTCGTGTGGCGAAGTGCCCGAAACCGTCGTCGAGACTGGGCAAGGGTTTTCCCGCGGAGCCCCACATGGCCATTCGCCAACGTCAAAAAGCGAACTTCGGGAGCGGATGCAAGGGCGACGGAGTCACGGAGCTTGCCTCCGTCGCTCCGTCGCGAGCCACTCCGTCTATGTTGCTCCGTCGTTCCGTCGTTCCGTCCGCTTCTGCTCCGTCTGCGTCCCTGACTTGCGTACACGAGCCTGCGTTCTCGCTTTGATGGTATTCAGCTAGCTACCCAAGCCGCTCCGTCGTGCCTTCATTCTAGGTCGTGCGCCACCTGACGGACGTTGCGGATTTAGAAGTAGGCACTGCACGGTCAGAAGGAGGCAAGCCACGGCCTAGAGAGGGAAGGCATTGGTCGCAAGCATCGGTTCCAACCATCCGGACACTGCACACATAGCTACGACTAGCTCCGGTCCGATTGCCGAGTTCTTGCGGAGACGCCGGCGACTTGGGCCACCGTCTTGATTTGCGGATAGAACTCCGTTGGCCATCACGGAGCGAGACGCCAGCATCCCGCTAGTCAACAGGAGAGAAGACTTCGCAGCAGTGCGGGAAAAGATCCATCTCTGAGCTTGCTTTGCATCTCTGAACCCAAGCATATTAAAAGCAGTCGCACGGCGGAGTCGAGCCGCCGGATCGTCGAATTACGTCCTCATTCACCTTCACATCCACCAGGCGTATCGATTGGTCACACCAACATCGGTAGAAACATCCTATCCAAAAGAGACCTGCACAGTACGCACCAGCAATCATGGCATCATCCGACAAGCGCACGAGGCCCACGGCGATGCATTCGCTCATGGCCGGTACATTCGCTGGCGCCGTGGAGGGCTTCCTCACCTACCCGACCGAGTTCGTCAAGACACAAGCACAGCTCGCATCCAATGCAGCCAGCAGCAGCAGCCAGGCCTCCTCTTCCCTTGCTGATGCCAAGCCCAAGGTCAAAGGCCCGGCAGGTTCGGTGCGCTACATTTCGTACGGTGCTCTGCCGGCTCACAAGCTCAACATTGCCGCGCAAGTGGCGGCGGCGGCACCCTCGGCGCCTTCCATGCCCAAGGCCGGCGCATCAGCCATGCAGATCGTGCGCGACACCTGGCGAGCCCATGGAATCACAGGCTTCTTCCGCGGTGCAGGAGCCATGGTGACCGGAAACTCGGCCAAAGCTGGCGTGCGATTCCTCACCTACGACACGATCCAGAACCTTCTGCGTCCAAAATCCAGCACGCCCGGAGCAGGCACAGAGAAGCTCAGCATGGGTCGATCCATCGTGGCTGGATTCATGGCCGGTTCTGCCGAAGCTCTGCTGGCGGTGACGCCGTCCGAGGCCATCAAGACACGCATGATCCAAGACTCGCTTCAGCCCAAGCACCTGCGCAAGTACACTGGCGGCGTGGATGCCGTGCGCAAGATCGTCACTGCCGAGGGGATTGCTGGACTGTACCGTGGTCTGGGTGCCACGATGCTGCGCCAGGGCGCGAACTCGGCGGTGCGCCTGACGTCGTACTCGGTGCTCAAGTCCATGCAGGCCAAGGCGGGCTATGCCAAGTCGACTCCGGCGACATTTGCGGCAGGAGCGGGCGCAGGACTCATCACCGTCTATCTCACAATGCCCTTCGACGTGGTCAAGACGCGCATGCAGCAGTCGCCCTCGGCAGCTGCCGGCAGCGTTGCCAAGCGACCTTCGATTTTTGCGTGTGGCATGGGCGTTGTGCGCAACGAGGGTGTCAAGAGCCTGTGGAAGGGAACCACGCCACGCCTCACCCGCCTCATCTTCAGCGGCGGCATTGCCTTTACCGCCTACGAGACCGTCATTGGCTGGCTCAATCCCGAGCAGCCGCTATAGTCGCTTTCAGTTTCCGTGTTCGTGCAGCAGTTGCAATGATAGAGGTAGACATCGAGACTTCGGCTTCTACGACGCGTGACGCGTGAGAAGAAGAGAGACGATCACAGCAGACAGCACAGATAGACTGATTGCAAAGCAGTCAGAACGATGACTGCCTTCAGTCGTACTGTTCTGTCAAAAGCTTTGTCGACTGAGTTCGAGCTAACCTATTCGCAGCTTCAGAGACTACAATCACCACAAGACACGCACACTGGCAGACTGGCCTAACAGAATGAGAGACAAGGTAGTATACATTCCAAACAGCGATGCGACACGGACAGTACAAGTCGAATACCTAATGGGGACAGGTGCGGGATCTCATTGGGTCGGGGCGAGATAGTATGCCTCTGCCGATGCGAGTCGTCGGGCGGTGCGGAAGAGCGAGGTGCTTCTGACGTGGACGCCAACGGGGCTGCTTGGGTCGATTTCGACGTCGGCGGTGGCCTCGATGGCGCCGCAGGCGTGAGAGAACTTGAGCTTCTGGGGCATCATCCTGTTGTTCTTGAGCAGGATGCGGTTGGGGATGGAGCCTGGGATGGAGCAGGCTGCTGCGAGGCACACGCCACCCGAGAGCTGGAGCGCAGGGTGCGGACGGCCCATAGAGTAGGAGCGCGAGTGCAGATGAGCATCGGAGCCGGCGAGGGGATCGGCAACCAGGCAGATCTTGGGGGTACCCTTGGTGCGAGCAGCGGTGGCTGTGTCCGGTGCAAGGCCCATCAGCACGGCGGCGGCCTGGCGGATGCGTTCAATACGAGGCGAGTGGCGGTTGATCACATCGGCGGGCTCATCGCCACGAAGCGAGTCGTCGATGTCGCTGAGGTGGACAAAGACGAAGGGGTTAGCCGCATCGACGCACGACACCTCGATGGGCAGATCTTCGCCCTCCACTTGAAGCTGATCCACCGGGTTGCCCGTCGGACAGAGCGACTTGCACATGCTGCCTGCGGGATCGAGGAAGTCGAGCTGGATGGGCGAGCCGGTGCCGGCTACGCCATCGATGACCACATCGCCGTATTCAACGGGTTTTCCCCCTCGCATAGCAAAGGTGGAGCGGATGAGCTGGCCGTTGTTGAGGCAGCGCAGAGTGAGCGCCACTTTCTCTTCGCGGAAGGCGCCCTGAGTCTGAGCGAGGGCACGCAGAGGAGCAAGGACGCTCGCCGGGACGAGACCTTCCTCGACGGCAAAGGGCGCGACGCCCGAGAGGATGTTGCCGCAGTTGCCGGTGAAGTCGAGCGTTTCACCCTCGATGGGGCACTGGACAAAGAGGTAGTCGACGTCGGCCACCTCCGGAGCGGTGCTGCGGGAGACGACGGCGATCTTGGAGGTGGTGGAGGAGCCGCCTCCGAGGCCGTTGAGCTGGCGGCCGAACGGATCGGGCGAGCCCATGACGGCGGGCAGGATGTGCTGCCATGCGGCGCGCGAGGAGGGCAGCTCGCTCGCCTTGATGAAGAGGCCCTTGGACGTGCCAGCGCGCATGATCACAGTGCGGATCGAGCGCCGCTCAAAGAACGCTGGCTGTTGCTTGGACGAGAAAGCGACATTCTTCTCGAGTGCAGCGGGAGCCACCGAGGTAGACGGCGCCGAGGAGAGGATCTTGGGCTCGACGTGGCGGAAGCCGTCGATGTGTCTGGAGGTGGAAGGTTGGAGAAGCATGGTGTTGAGATATGTGCGGTGCTGAAATCAGTGGACTAGCAACGACATCGTCGGCTGGGCCCAAGAATGAGCGATGGCTTGATATATACATCTGCGACGGATTCGCCAACCGCCACCACCTCGACGGCGGCAACGGCTCGCCGCCGGCAAAGGTCCGGAGTTCAAAGCATCAGAAGCTGGGAGCGACGCGGGCTGATGTCCGCCAAAGCCTGATGGTGGTGGCGGGCGGCCGAAATGGCGATGCGGTCGATGCGGGTCATGGTTTCGAGTAGGCGGACCGTTGCGAGTGAACTTTGCGGCCGTCGGCGGTTTTGGACGCCCCGTCGCCTCCGTCTGGCAGCGTATCATGAGGCCGGCGGAGTTTGCTTCTCCGTTGCTCCGTCGTGGATTTGCTCCGTCACTCCGTCGTCCCTCGGTTGATCTACGCGTTGATTCGGCCCAGACCGCGGCCATAATCGCGTCCCGGCTCCGCGCCCCATTTTGTTTATCCGTGCTTTCGTGCGGTCTCGTGCGGTTTTGGTGCGGAGCCCCTTCGGAACCCGCCCTCCGCTCCGTTCTCCGTGCGTTCAGAACGGCCGCTCCGTCCGTCGTTGGCACTCGCCCCCCTTCCACCATCTCCCCCCGCATCACTCCGTTCGACGACTGAAACCTCGCGCGCCAGCTTCAACGTCGCGTAGGCGCCGTGCCTCGTGTGCACCGCCATGCCAGCTACCAGAAGGGCCGACGAGACCCGCGCCGCCCACCGCCGCCAGCCCGCCGTCTCTACCGCTTGCGACTTTTGCCGTCGCCGCAAGGTATGTGTCGTGCTTCGTCATGCTGCCGCAACTCGATAGTACGTGCAAGCTCATCGCAGTCATCTCTCCCACCTGCCACATCTCCTCATAGATCCGATGCAATGGCGAACGTCCTTGTGACAAGTGCCAACAGCATGGTTGTGCCGACACCTGCCGCTTCCATCCGCGCTCCCCGCGCCGCTCGCGTGCCGACTCCCCCGCACTGCACGAGGCACATGATCGCATACGTCAGCTGGAAGAGCACCTAGCAAGCATCCGCAACGAGCCCTCGCGCAATCACTCGACATCCTCTCCACATCAGGCTCACCGCTCCAGCAGCGCTTCCGTTTCGAACAGCCCCAGCAACCCTGCTCACACTCAACCACCAACGGGCGGCGAGAACCTCCACCATGAGCGCGATACCGGAAGTAACAGGCTTAGCGCTCATGACTCTGCTCTAGACCCACATCCTCAGCATGGTTTGCAAAGCCGAATCCATCGCAACGGCAATGGCCGCAACGCCCGCGACTCGGAACCTCTTGCCCCACCATCTAGGCAGACCCCATCCGTAAGGGATGACCGCCGCTCGACTCACAGCTCCCCTCACGGCTCGCGCGGACGCACATCCGCGTCCTTGTCGCCCTCGCCAACGTCGCCTACCTCTTCGGCCGTCGCCACCATCATCGCAGACCTCAGCAAAAGCGCACGCCCTCACGCCACTCGCGACCACAACATCCAGCCGCATGGGCCTTCAGCGTTCGAGCCTGTTGCGCAGCACAGCCATGCTACACGCGCCGTCATGTCCAATCTGCGCGTCAACAACCGTGGAGAGTCGCGCTACCATGGTCCCACGAGCGCTTCCTTCAGCGCTCCAGAGCAGTCCACCCGCGATCGCCATCGATCCAACCCCGAGCTAGCGGCCGAGCCAGCACGCACCGCTCCACTAGCCTCCGACTCGAACTCCGCAGACAATCGCGGCTGCCCTGACCAGATCAATCCTGCTCTCCTCAAGGATCGCCTCACCACTCTTGCCGCCCACGAACGTCAGCAAGAGGTGATGAACGTCGTCTCAGGCAGGCTCGACTTTGACGGCGTCGAGCCAGAGCTCGCGCTCCACCTTCTCAACCTCCACTGGAATCGTCAGCATCACGCCTACCTCGTCACCTATCGTCCACTCTTCATGCGCGATATGGCTGCTCCGCCGGCAAAGGCAAAATACTTTTCAAAGCTTCTGTTCCACGCCATCCTCTTTGGCGCGGCCAAGTTCTCGGATCGCATCGATCAGGTCCGCTCCGACGTCAACGATCCTTCCACGGCCGGCCTCCAGTTCCTCGAGCGCGTCCAGCAGCTATTGCCCGAGGCGCTCATCAAGAGCCGCATCACCACCGTACAGGCGCTCCTGCTGCTTGCCTGCACCCACTACGCCCGAGGTAGCGAGAGTGCCGCCTGGCTTCATTCCGGTCTTGCCTTTCGCATGGCCATCGATCTCGGCATGAACGAGGACAGCATCGATCTCGTCAAGTCTGGGACCATGACTCTCGAGGAGCTCGAGCTTCGCAGGCGGGTGGTATGGGCTGCCTACGTGATTGACAAGATCCACTCGCTCTACCAGGGCCGCCAAGCTTCGATCGAGCGCCGCCACCTCTACGTCCCCATCGAGTTCTACGACCATTTCGAAGAGACCGAGTTCTGGACGCCCGTTGCGTACCATCGGCCTAGCGACGATGGCGCAGAAAGCCGAGACGCCGTTGGAAACGCGGCCGCTTCGTCGGCAGGCTACACCGGACCCATCTACAGCGTTTCGACGTTTGCCGAGCTGTGCCGCCTCACGGTGATCATGGAGAAGATCATCCACCTCTTCTACTCGATTGATAGCGGTGCACGCCCCGAGCGAGTGCAGACCGAACGGCTCATCGAGATGCGCGCCGAGCTTGCCTCGTGGCGCTCCGCTCTGCCCGTCAACCTGCGCATCGACTCGATCTCGCCCAGTGTGGGTCGCGCCAGTGCGGTGCCACGCTCGCGCACGCGTCCACCCAACCTCATCTCGCTCCACGCGCTCTATCATGCGCTCACCATCCTGCTCAACCGGCCTTTCCTGCCGCATGGCCACCTGCGCAGCGACGATCCTGCTACCGGTCGATCCGCCTGGAAGGCATGCGTCGACGCGGCGTCGAGCATCTCGAGCCTCATGAACCTCTACCGTCAGACGGTGAGCATGAAGGGCGCGCCGCAGCTCATCTCGTACATCAACTTTTGTGCAGCAGGGATTCATGTTCGACTGGCAGCCCAGCTGCAGCAACGCGCTCCGACGGCTGCGTCGGGAGATGCGGCCGATATGGCCGCGTCCAGTCGCAGGTATGAGCTCAAGGCGCTGCGTCAGTGCCTGCAAGACTTTGAAGAGAATCAGGATCCGAATCCAGGCGTCGTCAAGGCAAAGAGCGTCATCCGCAACATGGCAGAGCGCGCCGGCATCCTCGATCTCCTCAACGCTGCTGACGAGGAAGGTGGACTTTCGCCCATCGGACAAGGAGAGAGCCCGCCGACGCACCTGGCAGGTGCGGGCAATGGCGCTTTGAACGGTCGAAACGGCCACGAAGCCGGAGGGGCCCCAAATGGAAGCGGTGCAAGTGGAATCGACGTCACGGCACACAGCTCGGCACAGAACGGCGTCACGATAGCCGAATCGCCTTCTGGAGCAGCGGGCATGTTGGGACGAACGGGCAGCGCGCTGGCACAGCCCTCGAACTTTGGTGTCACGCCGCCGTACGAGATCGACTTTGAGAGCATCCTTGCGTCGTTTGACCAGTTCGAGGCAGCAGGCGTGGCAGGCCAGGACGGCCTGTTTGCAGGCAACGCTGATGCCGCCACCAACTCGGACATCTTGTTCGGCTTCCTGCGCGACTACGACCCTTCCTACCCAAATTCGCATTCAATATGAGCATCCCTGATGGGAATGCGGTCTTGACACACAGCGCGTGCGCCTCAAGCTCGAAATTGCTCGTGCAGACGTGATGTTCACATGCATAAGCTGGCAGGAGAGTACTGGGCATTGATGAGGAGTGAGACGGAATGCGTGAATGCGGAGAGGGTTGGGAGGTGGAGAGCAAGGGCGCGTCAAGTGCCTCGATCGACGCAGTAGAGATGCAGCTGGATTTGCAACTCTGACGGTTGACGAGCTGGGAACAAGTAGAAGAGCGAGATGTGGCAAAGTCGTCTGCGTTGAGCCATGATATTGAAGAGGGACAACGCCACCAAGCTTCGTCGGGATGCATGGCTAGATGGTTGGCAATCCGAGTGCAGGGATTCCTATCCATCCTTGACTATTCCCATGAGGAGAGCGGCTGTACCCGTGACGAAGAGCGTGGCAGCTGATGCGCTACAGATAGCGCGCTGATAGGGAACGTCGAAACCAGCAGGGTCCCTGCACGTGAGGCTCACGATGATTCCAATGGCCGCCATGCCTCCCAAATACCAAACGTCGGCATGGTCGTGGAGCGTCACGCTCAGTGGAGCCGGGCTGTTTACAGCAGTGGTGGCGGATGTACCTGTTTTTCCGGCGATGAGGGGTTGAACATATAGGCCCGATACCCCGATGACACCCACAAGAACGGCAGCAAGACCAACAAGGCCCATGGCATCGTTGATGCGCCCCATGTGTTGATGAAGATGGCCGAGCACCATACGAATGAGCAAGAGAGTACTGTGGCGATGTCGACGTAACGCAACCAGTACGGGTTGGCGACGGCAGTGGCAGATGAGAGCTGCGATGCGTGCGTCGTCGATTCTAGGTCATGCATGTGTAGAAAGCTGAGCCTCGAAAGGGAACGGGATCAGCTCGTTGTTGTGTGAAGGTATGTGGCTGTACAAGAAGATGTAGCTGGAAGGTGGCAAGGTACAAGACGGGAGAAAGGAGCGACTTCGCTCTCGAAACGAACGCTGAGTTCTCCGTTCAGGATCAGGCGCGGGACCGGCAGGCTCGGTCAGACAGATGGAGAAAGAAGAACCGAACAAGTGCGCATGACTTTTTGTATGAATAGGTCTTAAGGACGAGCAGGCTCACATGCAGCATCCGACATGAAGGAAGCAACATCCGTCGGATGATGACGCGCGCACGAGTAGCGACTGACAGCGCTTGGCTTCATCAGTGTCGACAGCGTCTCGCCCGAGCTCGTTGTTGGTTGTAGAGCTTATCTGCGCTTCGAAGGAAAGCCACTATTGGCAGTCAGGAGACGCATGCAGGCGAGAAAGTCTTTCGAGACGAGCTTGCGCAAACGTCCGTCTCTGGGCGGCCTCGCTCTCGAGCTACATTAACTTAAACGTGCAGCTAGTCGAGGTGATCTTTGATGGTCTGCATGGGTGGTGGGGCCCGCTTCAGCGTCATGCACGATGGACTGCAGAGTTATGGAGTCGCTTGGGCCAGCGGATGCCAGCGCAGGCAGTCAGAAACCTTGACCGCTTTGCGCCCACAAGCCGATGCACTTGCTTTCCAAAGACTTCCACTTCTACCGCTCCACATTGTCCCGGAACGGCATGCATGTGCTCGTCTTCCAATCCATCTCAGCTCATTGACATCTTCTGACTCGGACCCAGCCTCAGCCTCGCAGCCATCTACACACGCGGCCAAGGTCGTCATGTCAATGGCGCATGATGTTGACGCATGATGAAGTTAGTAAAAGTACAAGGGTCCAAGAGGTAGGTGACGGCGAATCGACAGGCTATGCGGCAGGTGCGCCCTTGCCGATGCGCTGAGCAAGGACGGCACCGCTGGGCCCCGCGTAGCTGTTTCGGCCCCATGTAATGTATCCGACCGAGGAGAGGAGGAAGACGCCGACGAGGATGACGCTGGACCAGTTCATGGTGTTTGCCTCGGGCGGGTAGACGGTGGGGAAGCAGAAGAAGACGCCGAACACGAGCATGTAGACCATGGCGATGATGTTGACCGCCCATCCAACGGAGGAAGAGAGGCGGTACGGCCCGCTATGCTCGATGTAGCGGTTGTTGAGCATAAAGGCGCCAATGACCATGGCGTAGCATGCAAAGAAGAGGATGGTGAGTGCCGAGAGGAACGAGTTGAAGGCAGTGATACTGCCGAGGTAGATGACGCCGATGCAGCTCGAGACAAAGACGCAGAGGATCAACGACTGTACCGGCACGTGCAGCGAGTCGGACATCCTCGAGAAGTAGGAAGGTGCAACCAGGCCGCCATCTCGTGCAAACGCCCATGCGACTCGGCTAGCGACGGTGACCGACGTGACGGCACCGTAGAGCGAGAGGATGATCATGAAGAGCGAGAGCACGACGGTGGCGCCGTTGGAGCGAGTGGCGTTCTTGATGATCTGGATGTAGGGCACGCCAGTGGCGCTGCCGAGGACGCCTTCAATGTCGACGATGGAGAACATGAAGCAGAGCGTGACAAAGAGACCCGTGACGGTGCCGATGAGCACCGAGTAGACCATGGCCTTGGGCACGTTCTTCTCGGGCTCGATGGTCTCCTCGGAGAGATGGCTGGGCGAGTCGATGAGAATGAAGGCGCCCGAGGTAGCCACCTGACCGATGCACCAGGCGAGACCGTTGGACTTCCAGCCGGTTGCATTGATGATGTCGACAAAGACGAACTTGGCCGACTGGTGCGTGGGTGCGCTGGCAGCGACGGTGATGCTGAGCACAAAGCAGCCGAGGAAGAAGGTGACGAGCCCGACTTTGTCGAGTGCGGGCATGATCTTGACTGCAAACACATTGACGAGAAGGCCGATGATGAGGACGGCTTGCAAGAGAAGCCAGGTGTGCCACTGCTTGATGACAAAGTCTGGGTGGTAGAGCACGGCGAGTGCAAGCACCTGCTGCGCCACAAGCGATGCCCACGTGGTTGCGGTGACGATCCACGCAAAGGTGTTGAGCCATGCTGTAGTCCAGGCGACAAACTTGCGGCTCGACTTGGAGGAGGACTCGTAGGCCCAGTCGAGAACGCCGCCGGATGTTGGGTAGGCCGAGGCGAGCTCTGCGAGCGAGAGCGCGATGCAAAGGATGCAGAAGGCGCAGAGGAAGGTGCCCCAGAAGAGACCGGGAGGGCCGCCAACGCCGAGCACGGTGGTCATGGTGACGATTTGGCCAGCCCAGTAGCCGGCGCCGAGAAGACCGACGCCGAGAAGGGGCAGCAGGCCGAACTGTCGGATGAGCGGCTCGCTCTTGCCATCGTACTCGTGGCCGCTGTAGCTGACTACATCGGTGGAGTGGTTGTGAGCCTCTCGCGGCTTCTTATCCGAGATGTCCGACATGATGGCGTGCGGGGGACGGCGGAGAGGGGACAAGGTGGAAGCGCGACACACGAGGCCAGAGTCGTACGGGGGGAAGAGGCGACGCCGGTGGGGTCATCGACACGAATATATAGTCGCGACGGCGAAGCGGGGAGCGCAACACTGTGGAGGAGATGCATATCTCGAGAGTGTGCACATCCAATGCATGCGCGGCGGAGCGGAGCTTGACTGCGGGTTGAATGCGCGGCGACGGCTTGGCAAGCGCAGTAGCCGAGAGCAAACAATCAGCGACCGCTATCCGTGGCTTGGGTGCGGCCACAGCATGCAGAGGCGGACATGCTACGAGTGGCGGCGCGGCGAAAGAGTTTGCATTACCCGACACGCGAGGTCCGGCTGATTTGACTCTGCGTCAAGGATGGCAGTCGTGTCCAGCAAGGCGGGTTATCGTGCTTGCCTCGCCACTCCAACAACTCAGGCGTATCTCTCTCAGCTAGAGCTTGTGGGTTGAGCTTGAGTGCACGCACTGATGCATAGGCGGTCGGTCATGTGTGACTCAAACACGGCACAGCACTGGTTTGGAAGGGCGGGTCATTGGACGAGCGGACCAACGGTCGAGCGGTACGAGGCGGGGGAACGGGCGGTGGTGTGCACAAGGGTGCCGGCGGAGCTCGAGATAGGCGAGCCGGCCAGCCGGGCAGGGGAGGGGCGCATGAGCAGTGTCTGCGCGCCAAGCGCGGCACACATGGTGATGCGTGGCTAAGAAGCAGGGTCTCTTTTGTGAGCGCATCCACAGCCTAAGTTGGCACTGCTTGACTGCAGCATCTCGAGATCCGTCTTCAAGGCTCGCGCGCTTGCCGCGCCTATCTTGGGGCCTCACTATCAATTCGGTGTTTGTCCCTCTAGGCGCGCTATGCGCTGCTGCTGGACTCGGCTGCCGATAGCGGGCCAACCTGCATCTCCCCCACCGGCTGTCACAAGATGGGCCCTCTCGCAGCCAGCAAGCCTCTTTCTCTTTCTCTACAGTGTAGATCGAGGCCAGGCGGCAGGATGGCGCTCTTGCCGCGCTTGCCGCGCTTACCGCCCGGGCCGCCCAGGCATTCCAGCCTCAACGCTCTGTCACATGAGATCGACGCAGACACGCAGGAAGTACCGTAGGCACGATACCCAAGCTGCGATTCTGAGGCTCGAGACTCGAGACATGTCGCTGTCACCGCCACGTCCCAGCACTTTTTGCCTCTTGGTGGCTCACGAGGCGATAAGCGCGATGCAGACAAGGGTGCGCATGTCACGCCTCGAGGCTTGGCAGTGGCGGCACAGTGGTAGCGCTTGCTCGACGTTCCAGCCAAGCAACAAGTCCACTGGCTACATTTTGCCGAAGGGGCCGTGTCTGACAGCCGCGGATCGGTCCAACGCAAGCTTTGTTTCGGGCTCGGAAAGCAACACCTTCTGCCATAGCCGAGTCCGCTAGCCTCCTCCACCACCGCAACATCGGTTCCACGCATGCGCTCCTACGGTATTGCCGATGCGGTGTGCACAAACACAGCTAGCGCATGCACTGAGCGAGATGATCGTGTCTGCCTTATAAGGAGCTCAAGATCGCAAAGATGTCACCCGTTCCAACCTTCACTGCAAGTCCGTGACGTGCCTTGAAGAAAAGCCCTCAAGATGTGGTCGTTTGGCTTGCTCGCTGCTTTCATGCCTCTGCTGAGCGCTGCCGCTCCGGCACTGAGCACTCGCAACAACTTCCACTACAAGGTCGATCCAAAGTGTCTCGAAGGCACCACGCCCGGCTTCGAGGTGTACACGGCTCGCTACGACGTGCCGGCCAGCAAGTTCTACGACAAGGTGGGATCGTTCTACGACGAGGTGTGGTACATAGGGCTGCCGCCGAACGCCACACACGGTCCGGACAATACACCGGGCTCGATTCGCGAGATCGACTTTTCGGGAACGATCCTGCACGAGCAGCTGATCAAGTATACGCGCAAACCTGCGCTGCTCGAGCTCGAGTGGCACCTGGTCAACGGACCTATCAACGTCACTGGCGCCGTTGCCGACGACCCGCCCGACGAGAAGATCCTGTTTGGCAGCTATACCGAAGACCTGCGTGTCGAGTCGATCTGTGAGGACACGGCCACCTTCATCACGTTTACCGGTCGCTACTGCTTCGACAAGCCCGGCCCGGCATACAAGGTGTTTGACGTCGCACACTCGTCCTCCATCGAGGCTGTCGCCAAGGACCTCAACGCTACTCTGCTCGAGGGCAACGGCACATGTCCCCAGTCGTAACGCCTTGCAGCAGTCATGTTTTCATCCGGATTCCAAGCCTGTTTTTTTAAATCCCTTTTTTTCCGCGAATTTTTGGTCGAGAACAATTGGCGAAACCAATGACTTGTTGTTGCATTCCACCTCGACCCATGGATCGGATGAGGCTGCTGGGGCGGAGCGATTGGGCGCTAATCCCATTCGATGACGGGCTTGATCACCTTGCCGCTCTCCTGGTCCTCGACCGCCGTGTTCATGTCCGCAGGCTTGTACACCTTGACCATCTTGTCGAGGAAGCCAAGCTCGCCTGCCTCGAGCTTGCTGACGAGGTACGGGATGGTGACCTCGGGCACCGAGTTGCCTGTTTAACCAAGCACGTAGGGTGGAAAGAGGTCGTGTTTTGTCAGTGATATGCGCTCAAAAGCCTCGTGGAAGGGTAGCAGGAGGACGTACCCATGAGCAGGCCCTCGACCGAGTTGGCATGAGCCTGTTGAGATCCAAGTGCGGCATAGAATTATGGTCAGCGAACCCGGCCAGCTTACGAGGCCATAAGAAAGGAGCGTTTAGACTCACCAGAAGATAAGCGTGCGGTACGGGCAGCGGTGCTTCGTTGGGTGGAGCGCCGACAACGATCGAACGTCCGCCCACGGCGAGAGCCATGATGGCATTGCCCATGGCGGCAGGTGCGCCACTCGCCTCGATCGCGAGCGAAGCGCCTCGACCATCGGCGCTGCACTCCTTGACCTTGGCTGCGAATGCTGCATTGTCGAGACCCTTGACGTTGATGGTATGCGTGGCTCCGACCTCTTTGGCGAGTTCGAGACGGCCATCGTTGAGGTCGCAGGCGATGACGGAGCCAAAGCCGAGCGTCTTGCCGGCGTAGATGGCGCCCAGACCCACGCCTCCGAGTCCCGTGACGATGAGCGTCTGCTGGCTGCGCTCGTAGCGGCTCGAAGTCTTGACAGAGTTGGGGATGGGTACGCCGGCCGACTCGAAGAGCTCAAACGAACGCGGTTGGTCCGTGGGTGCCTTTTCGAAAACGGTGGCGAAGCCGGTCTGGAAGCCGCACGCCAAGGCACACACCAGCTTGGTGGGCACCTTGGAGCTCACCTTGGTCAGCTGTGGTGCGAAGCACAACAAGGTGAAGAGGTCAGCAAGCTGTCTAGAGAGGGAGAGCGTGAGTGGTAGAGCCGAGTTGGGGATCACGTACACTGCGATCCGTCACGACCATCCTGCTGGAGAAGGAGCTTTGGCCAAAGTACTTGATGAGAGCCTCGCCCTTGGCACCACCCTGGGTGCTGTAGGGTACTTTGACCTGCTGCATCTCCTTGGTGTAGTGGGCGAGATCTGTCACAATCAAGAGGCAAGGCAAATGTGATCAGCGAGTCAAACCAGGCGAGCACTTTGAATAGGAGGAAGCACGCACTGATGGGCACAAAGAGGTCGCAGTAGGCTGGACGGCTCGAGTGGCAGTTGTTGCAGCTGCCGCAGCTGCAGAAGCTGGCGAGTACCGAGTCGCCGACCTTGAGCGGACCTTGGTACGAGCTCGATACCTGCTCGACGGTTCCTGCGCCCTCATGGCCGTAGATGGCTGGAAGCAGTTCGGGCGTGGCGTGGTTGCGGCAGTGGATGTCGGTGTGACTAGCAAAAGCATCGGGGCGGTTTAGCGACGTGCACAGTGCATGGCTCAGCCAGAGCATTTCGACTCACCAGACACCAGTGTGGTGGTAGCGTACGATGACCTCGTCGGATTTGAGCTGGGAGATGTCGAGCTGGATGTCGGCGAGCTGGAAGGGTCCGTGCGCCTGCTCGATGACGAGCGCCTTTGCTTGGAGCGACTGTGCCATTGTAGTTGTGCTGGTGATGATAGGAGGCGATGATGTGAGCTGGTCTAGACAGCAGCAGTCTGCCGTGGGTGGTGCTCAGACTCGTTGTTTATAAGATGTGTCGGCGGAGGCATGGCGGCCTCGGCATGGAGGGTCCGGTTCGGACAGGGCACGCGGATGGCTCGCGGGCGTAAAAACGTCGAGGCGGGGGTGGAGTTTTGGCTCATTGCTAGCTGGTCCGAGCAGCTGGTGCGCCGTTAAGCCATGTTGAGCGAGAGAACCGGCCGACTAGGGCTGCGGAAGACGCGGCCAAGTTGGACGTAAACGTGTCTTGTCTTTCGTGTGCGGGGAAACCGAACCCTGCTGCTGCTTCCAGAATTGCGGGGTAGGCATCCCGAGTTGGAGCCATCTCGATGTCGTGCGACCTCGCATCGGCGATCCGGCCTCGAACCATGATCTAACATTACTGAATTCGTCGCTTTCCGAGGGAATTCGGCGAGGCGGAATTGGACTCGCTAGAGGTGCAAGGAGATGCTGCAGCTGATAGCGTCGATCCTCCAAGTGGGCCAAGCAAGCATGGCAGGCACAAGGCTCGAGGCTGAATGTGAGCACATGCTCATGGCCACAGCTCCTTGCACGTCGATCGCTCGCGTATATGCGCCATCGCTTGTGCCGTCTTTGGATCAGCTAGGCTTCGGCCCGGTCTTGCCTCCGCGGACCGACGCATGGGTGGGCTGTGACGTGCCGTGATTGACTCGGATCCATAGCAATCGGAGCCGTAGCAAGTTGGGGCGGATGTCGGCTTCATTGCAAGCGCCGTGTTGGACTTCGGATGGCCATCGGGAGAGCAGCTGAGTCCGGGGAGATGCACCTCCCCAAGCCGCCTTGCACACACAATTTGCCGGCAGAGCAACGGGAAGGCCCGCGTTCAGAAAAGTATGAATCACGAAAATCCGCTTCGAAACTAATTCCGCCCAAACAGAAAGAAGCCTTTTTTGGTTGCCGTCGTCGTGTGTGGCTGCGACCCCCTTACCTGACTTGCTAGCTTCCTAGCTTCCTAGCTCCCCAGCGCTGCCGCTGCAATGGAACCAATTTGAAGCAGAGACCAAGCCATGCGTATTCATGCCATCACCACTGCACTGCACTGCACTAGATCGTCGAGCCCCTTGCCCGACAAATGACACCAAGTCATCCCGCGCGGTCGACACCGAGCGCATGTCGTCGCTCGCACAAGCCAGGCGGGGATGGTTGAAGCTCACAACGGCGACCAAAGTCGAACGACGCGCGGGCCTCGACCAAGTGGGCGAGACCAACACGGCTCGTCGTCGGTGCGCGTCGTGCTCCCCGTCAGTCGTGCTCGCTGCAGCGGGGAGAGCGGGATGCGAATTTTGGCTTTCTTTTTATTTTTCCTCGAGGCACGACGGAAGGCGATCAAGGCGACGGCGAGTTGGCGACGGCGAGTTGCGGGCGTCGAGGCGCGAGGGCAAACGCCCAGCGCAGCCCGCCGCCCCGCTGCTTGGCTTTGCGAGCTGTCAGCCAGCGCCGCCATCGTTCCGGCTGCAGCAGCGGGAAGCGTGGGATCCGACGACACGGCTCGACCATGCGCCGCCAGGAACACACGTTGAGCCTTGGTGCAAAGCCCCTGGAAGCCAACCGCGCATCGCAGCACCTCGCAACCCTCGCTCCTTGCCGTCAATCCTTCTTTCAATTTGCACATCTGTCGATCCCCCTCCCTCCCCGTCGCAAATCATAGCACGCTCCTCGCCATGAGGCTACTGCACTTCTCCTTGCCGTGCCGGCACAGCGTTTCAGGCTTCTTGAGCACGAGCCGGCTGATCCGCATGGCGCACTCGTGAGCACGGGGCAGCCGGCAGCATGCAACGCCTTTTCCGTACATGGTCCCGCTCGGTCCCCTCTGTCTCGCACCACCCCGTGCCGGTCATCTGGTGCATCGCTTTTCCGCGTCCCAGTCCCTTTCTTCCATCCTGCCAGTCCCGTGGATGCCCTAGCGCCTAGCGTATCAATGTGTCTGGCTGCTGCTCCGCACAATGATCATCCGCATGGTCAATGTACCGCTCTCGACTCTCCCCGTTGCAGATCGGCGCTCGCTCCCCATCCCACTCCTCTGCCCTCGTGCAGTGTCGCTCGAAATCCTCCTTGGATGGTCAAACCATTCGCTAGACCCATCCGAGAAAACATAAAAGGGACCTACTTTGGGGGCTCCTGGTTCGTTCCTTCCCCCAACCCTCATCCAACCTAGACTTCCTCCTTTTCTTCGATACCCCAGCATACCGCTTCGCCTGCAATCATCATGGTTCAAGCTATCCGAGGCCTTCTGGCGCTGCTGCCTCTGGCGGTGCTGCTGCTCGCCACGCTGCAGACCGTGACGGCTGCCCCCTCTGCCGACGCTCGCCCCTACGCCACCTCCTTCTCCCAGGCTATGCGCCGCCGTCGCGCTCTCGCCGCTCGTCAGGACCTCATCCCTCGTGCTACGCCCGAGGAGATCGAGCGTGCCTTTGATATCCTCAAGCGCTCGCACCTCTGGAGCGCCGACCTTCAGAAGCGCGCCGCTTCCACCGCCGGCAAGTCCGGTGACAACCAGTGGACCGTCAACGACGACGACCAGAGCATCTGCTTCTGCGTCAACCGCAACGCTGCCGGCGCCGCCGCATCGGGCTCCTCCTCGGGCTCGTCCTCCGGTGCCTCCTCGGGTGCTTCCTCGGGTGCTTCCTCGGGTGCCTCGTCCGGCGGTTCGTCCGGTGCCTCGTCCGGCGCCTCGTCCGGCTCCTACTCGTCGTCCGGCTCCAGCTCGGGCTCGTACGCCGCTTCGGGCTCTAGCTCTGGCTCCAGCTCCGGCTCCGTCTCGCACTCGGGCTCGAGCTCGGGCTCCTACTCTGGCTCTGGTTCATCGTCGGGCTCGAGCTCCTCGTCTGGCTCCTCGTCTGGCTCCTCGTCGGGCTCCGGCTCCAGCTCCGGCTCCGGCTCCAAGTCGGGCTCGGGCTCGAGCTCGAGCAGTGGCGGCGGCTACAACCCGACGTACGTGTACAACAACTCGTACGACAACTCCAAGTCCGAGTCGGTGACGAACAACAACACGACCAACATTGACCAGTCGACGCACGACTCGCACGACACGTACAACACGAACCAGACGACGACGAACAACAACATCCAGCAGACCAACATTGCTGGGGACCAGACCAACACGCAGAACAACATCGACCAGACCAACGTGGCGGGCGATCAGAGCAACACGCAGAACAACATCCACCAGACCAACAACAATGACAACTCGAGCAACACGTACAACGACAACTCGACCACCAACGTGGACAAGAGCAAGAACTACCAGGACAACTCGCAGACCGATAGCAACAATGTGGATGCGTCGCAGACCAACAGCAACAACGTCGACAAGTCGCAGACCGACAGCAACAATGTCGACCAGTCGCAGCACTCAACCACTACCACTACGACCAACGAGGGTGGCCAAGGTGGCGAGGGCGGTAACAAGAACACGGGCATCGACGCTAGCGGTAGCAAGGCAAACGTCTGCATCCTCGCCTCGTGCAAGTAAAAGTATCCGCTTCCCCGCAGCAAAGGTTTCTGCTTTCGGGCCCCAAGCACATCCTCCATCCAAAGGGTCGGTCTGGACGAGCTCAGGGCACCATCTCAACCTCCTGCTTTTAAACCATTTCTTTCACCTTCCTCTTTTTGTCACGGACACAATCGTTTCTTGCAATCGCACACACTCTTTCTTGACTTGGAATCGGATTTGCATGGCTAGAGTTCGGGTGCCTTGCTGAGCGTGGGAGCGTCGGGATGCGAGGTGGCCTCGGCGAGTTTGGCTGGATCGCGCAGTTCCGAATGGCTCATCTGCACCCATTCGTCCGACTCATCGCCACTCGCCTCCCTACGTGTCTTGGGCTTCTCCTCCTGCGGCGCAGCACGATCTTGAACCAGCGTGACGACATGCGCGAGGAGGAATTCGCCGATGACTTCAAAGTACTTGGGCTTGATGCACGTATCGTTGTGCGTGCCATCGGCAAATGGTTGGAAGCGTTTGACGGTGCTATTGCACGCAGCGTACAGTGCATCCATGTGCGCCGGGGGTACCAATTCATCCTGCCTGCCCGAGAGGAACAATGCGGGAACCTTGGCCGAGATCTTACCGATGGCTTCTCGCGAGTTCCAAAACTCTCGGCACAGAAAGGCGAATGGGCGTACGGGAGGGAGGACGTGTGGGATGAGTTCGGGGATGCTGAGGAAGGTGTTTTCGAGGATCAACGCATGCACGGATGCGGGGTTGCGTGCGGCGAGATCGATGGCAACCGCACCACCGATGCTCTGGCCGTAGGCGACGAGGATGGTGCGAGAGAGGGCGGCGTGCGAACGGATAAAGTCGAGCGTGGTCTGTGTGTCGATCTTGATGCCGCGTTCGGTGGGCGAGCCGGTGGAAAAGCCGTAGCCGCGGTAGCTGAGCATGACCACATTGCATCCGAAGCGCTTGAAGAATACGGCGGCGAGTGGCAGTCGATGACCCATGTTGCCCGCATTCGCATGCAGGAACAGCACCGTTGGCCGCTTGCTCGCCAGCTCGGCATCGGTGACGTCGAGACGAACCATGCCCGTTTGGGAAGGCGTGGACGGTCGTTGCGGTGGCGACTTTTCCGACGCGGTGGGGGCGCGTGCAAGCGTGGTGCCTTGAAGCATGACAAAGACGCGCAGCTTCTGCGAGTCCGGTGTGATGAGTTCCTCCTCGGTGTAGGGAAGGTCGTATTCGTCCGGCGTGCTGACGTGTGCCTTGGAACCGGCGGGGAAGGACGACGGGTAGATGAGCGAGGTCTGGTAGCGGTACAGCAGGCCGGCGGTGGAGATGAGGCTCACCACGAGCACGCCACCCACGACGCGCGCGATGGAGCCGAACGAAGGCAGATACCCCATGGTCACCACGCTATCCCGATGCGAGCTGAGGACCAAGTAGCGCCGACGCAAATGGTGGTCACGAGCCACGTTGGCGTTGGGGCCTTGCCTTGGGTTGGTCGGCCCATGAAATGCCGAGAGGACCCTTGCTGTTCGGTCTAACATGGAGTAGATTTCTCGCCCGGCTTCCGCCTTTTCTTCTCGGCCAAGACCCTCTCTCTCAAAGTAGTGGAGGCTGCTTTGGCGTCCATCTTGTCGAAGACCAACCATCCATCATCCTATCCGCGGTTTCGCATCTGGGGTTTCAGCATGACATCGTACGTTCCACGCGATCTCGAGACGCCGCAGGAAAGCGTCGAACGCGAGCGATGCGAGCAATGGACCAACGAACTCTTCCGCACCTCGCCCATGGTTCGATTCATGGCCAAGCATCTCTCCCTGCTCGATTGCGACCCGCTCTCCCCTCGCCCTGCATCCACCTCGTCAATACCTGCTGAAGCCAAGATCGTCATTGCGCCGTGTCCACCCACCATTGCCGGGGGGTTTTCGCCATCTCTTCCCTCAGAACCGACGAGCGGTGCATCGATCCTGCTGTGTTCGAACCAAATCATGTCCAAGGCGCACCTCGAAGACACGCTAGCGCACGAGATGGTGCACTGGTTCGACCACTGTCGCTTCCTCGTCGACTGGTCCAATCTTCGCCACCACGCGTGCTCCGAGATCAGAGCGGCAAGTTTAAGCGGCGACTGCGGATTCAAAAGGGAATGGCAGAGGAGAAACTACGGCTTCAAATTGCAACACCAAAAATGCGTAAAGCGAAGAGCAGTCATCAGCATCCTTGCCAACCCAGCCTGCGGAGGAGACAAGGAAAAGGCAGAAAGAACAGTAGACGAGGTCTTCCAAAGCTGCTTCGGCGATACAAGACCCTTCGATGAGGTAAGCCCTTCACACCCCCGCTTAAGCTCGATCGGACTGCGGTTACTGACTCAAATTCCGGACTCGAACAGATCTACTAGCTCTCCTTTGCACACAAGAACAAGAACCGTACGACGAGTGTTGTCATTACTGCGCGCGAGACTGTACCCGCAAGGTTCGCGCCACATCACTGCTCGACGCGGTCCGAGAGGTTGAGCAGCAGCGTGGCGAGACACCTTTTTGTGATGTGATCGTTCTTGAGCAGCTGGCTGAACGTGGCATCGCGCAGCGGACCGGGCAGACACGCCCTCAGCGCCTCGCGCGCACGCGGATTGTCGCTCAGGCGCAGATAGCACCTCACGACATGCTTGAGCAACCGTACCGCCTGGCTCTCGACGATCTGCGCCACCATGTTGCTCAGCACGGTGCCCACGGCGTAGAAGCGCTCGTACGTCTGGCAGATGTACGCCAGCCCCATATCGTCCAGCAGGATCTTCTGCACGATAAAGATCGCCACCGTCTTGGACAGTTCCGAGCCCGTCTCCATGATGCGCAGGCACAGCGGGATGATCTCGGTGGAGAGCAGGAAGGTGATGACGTCCGAGTTGTCGTTCTGCTTGACCAGCGCACCGATGACGCCGAGCGACGTGAGACGCAGATACTCGAACGGCCGCGTCTTGGACGTCGTGTTGAGGAAGGGGTAGAGGAAGAGCGGAATGTGCGCCTGCAGGAAGAGCGCGCGCGTCTCGGTGTGGCTGGCGACGCACTGGAGCAGCGCGAGCGCATTGCACACGCGGTTGCTCGCCTGCGCCGTGAGCGCCGGAGGCGACAGCAGCGGATACACCGACACGATCTCCTGCAGCAGCGACGACATGACGCCAAAGCTATGCCACAGCACCAGCGCCAGATCCTCGTACTGCTCGCGCTTCTTGCTCAGCTCGAGCAGCGCGTGTTCGCGCTGCGCCGACGAGCCGGGCAGGCTGTCCATGTCGGCTGCGGCGGGCGATGGCGAGCCGTGGTGGTCGGGTGCATTTGTGCCCTTGGCGTCGGTGGCAGCGTTGGAGGCGGGCGGCGAGGCGGAACCCTGCTTGCGCGTGGCGTTGGGTTCGGGTCGCTGGCACAGCTGCGTGATGAGGTGGTAGACGCTGAGCGCCGTGGTGGGCGTGCCTCCGGGGCCCGTGCCTGCGGGCATGGTGGGGCCGGCGTTGGGCGGTGGACCGGCGGCGGAGAGCATCGAGGGGCCGAGGTCTACGCCGGCGAGCGAGCCGCCCATGCCCGGAGGCGCTGCGTTGGAGCCGTTGGCGTTGGCGTTGCCCGCATCGAGCATGGCGTTGTGCATGGGACCAGGGCTGGGGAGCATGCGACCGTGCATGCTGCCGGCGGTGCCTGGTCGCCCGGCCATGGGGAGTGGCGGTGTTGCAGCGACCTTGTGCGTGTACTGCAGATCAGGAGAGTAGGAGAGCGGGTGCTGCTACGCCTGCATTCCAGACAAGCTGTTCTTTTGGGTGGTAGTGTCGAGAGTACGGATCGGCTGGTGATGCGCGGATAGCTATGCTGAGGATGGGGTTTTGAAAGAACGGTCGGTTGAAGGATGTGATGGTACAAGGCGGAACCGCAGGATCTAGTCGGGTCTATAAATATACAGAGAGAATTGAGTTGTTGGCGGCGAGGGAAGGGAAGCAGGATGGCCGAAGGGAGTGGTGATGGTGACGACGAGCGTAGATGTGACGTTTGGTTTGGCCGGCACTCACCCTCTCGGCCTCGACGCCCCGATCCGAATCTCGTTGCTCCCAATTTCTTTCCCTCCTCCTCTAAAGTCACGCGCCATCCCAACGATCACCGCCGTCCAGCGCGGCTCTGCAGCTCTGCTCAAAATTTACCGTCCGAAACAATGCAAAAGCGCGCTTCACCTCCACACTCTTCGATCGAAAGGGCTCTAATGCTCGTTGCTCATGGCTGGCTTAGGGAGCCGAACCGGGCTCGCCAAAGTAGCGCTTGTACATCCGCGTCGACCTCATCGCCACGCCCTGCATCGTCGACGGCGCCGGTCGCACGTCGAGATAAAAGCTCAGGCCGGCGTTGGACTGTGCGCCCGCACCGAAATTGTCGGCAATCCTGCCTGCACTCGTTGCAGTCGCGGCCGAGGGCTGCGACCTGCCCGTGTAAAAGTCGATGATGTAGCGCACCTGCTCGCCGTTGGGCCGTTCGATGGTCCAATCGTGTCGGTCGAAGGGTGGTTGATACCCGGCGAGCGTGTTGAACCATGCGCGCCACGTGAGGTCGCGAGGCCTGCCTTTGAACGAGATGAGTTTGGTGTCGGTGTCGGAGTGGGCGGACCACATGCGTTCCCACGCGAGGATGTGGCGCCACGCCTGCTCGTTGACCGCATTGTGGATGGGCACGACGACATCCATGTCAGCGACCTGCGGGTTCTGGTTCTTGCGCTTCATCGCATTGTAGAACTGCTTGGCCGAAGGGTACACCCACTTGCCGTCGGCGTCGTCGTCGGCGCTGCTCGCAGGTTGTGCGGCCTGTGCGGCGGTAGGGCTGGCGAGACGCGAGTAGCTGCGTGGAATCGACGATACTTCGCGCTCGGTCGAGAGGCGCGACTCATCGTTGTAGCGTGGACGTGATGGGCCTGGCTGCGAGTGGTGCTCCTGACTTGTGGGCGCCGATGCGGTGGAGGTGTCGGGTTGGAACGGGTGCGCCTTGCCAGGATTCGCACGCAGCCATGCCTGGCGCGTCTCTTCGTCCACAGGACACTTGTCTGCCGATGCGGCTGCCGATGTTGACGACGATGACGAGCTGAAGGGCCACATTGTTTCTATGAGCAACGCATGGAAGATGGCTCAGAAGCGTTACAGGCAAAGCCGAGATCCAAAAATTCCAACCCCAATCCGCGGGTCTCGGGACGCGGAGTCCTTACGAGATGCGTGCCGGCCGATCCAGCTCTAACATTTGCGAATTTTATTCCGGCCTCTTCCGCCCTCCGTTGGCCCGGAAGAAGCCGCCAACGTTGCCCTGCCGCTCAGTGTCTCTCTCTCTGTCCCTCTCTCTCTCTCTCTCTCGCGCGCACTCGGTGTATCACTTGATAGAAACTCGCAGTGCTGATTGCCAAGCCGTGCTACAACGAGCAAGTGAGTCATGCGAGCCCAAAGAGCTCGCGCAGCTGTGCCATGGTGTCGAGCGGGTTGGTGACGGTGTGGCCGATGGTCCTGGGATCCTCAAAGATCTCATTGTCGTTGCCGCCCTTGTACGTCTTGTCGCCGAAAAAGTGGATCTCGTCCCAGCCGAGCTGCTTGGCTGTGGTGCTGCCTTCCGCCTTGCCGTCGTCGATGGCCACATTGCGCAGCGCATACGTCTTGTCCCACCCCTGCGGGAAGACGTCAAACGAGATCTGTCCGCCGATGGAAAACGTGAGGCCGTAGTCGCCGAACTGGTGCTTGAGCGCCGAGACAAAGGTGGAGCGGATGTTGTGGATCTTGTCGTACTTTTCAAACTCGATGCGCTCCTCGATGCTCGCATTCCTGCCGATGGGCGACACGTTGATCATGCCGTTCCTAAACTCGATAAACGTGCCGCGCATGATGGGCAGATCCAGATTGGCAATGTACTTGAGGCAGAACTTGGCGAGCTTCTGGTACTTTTCCTCGCCGAGCCATCCGATGAAGCTCTGCGATGCGAGCTGCTGGCCGTCGCGGAACGCGGTCAAGCCGTTCTCGGCAAACACGTAGTCGAACTCGGTGACAAAGTCGGCGGCGTTGATCTGGAGTTGTTCGCGCACCTTTTTCAGGTCGCTGCCACCCACCACGCCGATGACGCAGTGCTTGCGAAGCTCGGCGAGCAACGCCTTGAACTCGGGTGTGATGGTTTGGCGTGCGAGCGAGAGCGTGCCGTCCACGTCGAACAGACACAGCACGCGTGGTTGCTTGCGATCCGAATATGCGCTCATCCTTGGCCAGTCGTTGTGGTGTTGGTGGCGTTGGCGGTGGTGGTGGTGGTTAAGCGATAGGAAGCGATGGAAGAAGGTGCGCGAATGTGTGTTTTAACGACACATGCACGCATAGCCGACTCGCATCCAACACTCTTCCCGCGCCTCTCTTCTTTCGCCCTCTTTCGCTCCTCGGTCAGGGTCCAATTCGGCGCCGCTTTCAACCGCCGTCCTCGGAGCCACGCTAATTTAGCCCACGACCGCCACCCAAATCATCGGCACGCCTTCAACCGACCTAGCTCCATTAGCCTAACTCACGACTCTGATGATGGGCGCACGTTGCACATGATTCTTTCACGCCACGTCGTCCGCCACCCCTTGGCTTGGTGTGAGAGCTTTCAAAGCAGAGCAAGAGGCGGCGGCCGATGCGACGTGGATCGCTCCGATCCGTCACGCCGTGCATTCGGAACTCCGACAGCATGCCACGCGTACCTCTTTATGCACATGTCCGAGCAACGGGCAGCCACGTCCGCGCCAATGAGCGACTCGCCACGTCCCCATCTTCCTCAGATGCGCTCTGCCTCACCCCTTCGGCCGTCCAAGCGCACACGTGTAGCGGCAGTCGCACCATGGCAATGCTAGCATTTTCATCGGCCACTTCGACGTGTTGGCCTTGCTGCCGTCCGCCTCGAAACCGACGCAGGCTCGACAAAGTCATCGTCCTCGTCATCCGGCGCCGCATTTCGGCCCTGGACAAACTCGTCGTCATCATCGTCATCGCTGATCTGAATGCTCTCCTGCATCTGCCTGGCAGGCGGCTTCTTCGCCCGGCTCGCCTTGGCTGTTGCCGCTGGCTTCTTGCTCCGAGTCGAGCCGCCGGCGGATCGCTGGTTGAGCATCTCGAGCACGCTTGCATGGCCCCGGGCTTGCACGGGGGCGTCCGAGTCGTCCTGCTCGTCTGCGTACGCCGATTCCTGGCCTAAGAATGTAGGCGCAGGTGCAGGGGTGCGTGTTCGCGAGGTTGTGGTCGCACTCGAACCCGCTCGAGACCCTCGTGCAGGCGCCTTGGCACTTCTGCTTGTGCCGGCGGTTCTGCGCCCACTAGGTGCACGGCCGCCGTCGTCCAAGTCGTCGTCAAAGTCATAATCATCATCGTCCTCTGCTTCTGCCCGGCTCGCAGCAGCTCTGCCTCTAGCTCGTGCGGGTGTGCGGGTCATGCGCGGCTCGACGAGCTCGTCCATCATGGAATCGTCCGACTCGTGGCCGCGTGCACCCCTCGCATTGGTCTCGTCGTCTTCCACATCCATCGCCTCGGTCTGTTGGCGCTGCTGCTGCTGATGCTGACGCAGCCGCTCGAGCTCGCCGTCGATGCGCGACTCTTCCGGATCGATCGTCACGAGCCCCTTGACCGTGTTGCGCAGCATCTTGGTCACAAAGCTGTCGATCGCCTCGCGGTCGTCCTTTTCGACAAAGTTGAGCACCGCTCCTTCCAGCCCTTCCGGATTGAGAATGTCGAGGTTCTGCGCTTGCAGGTACTCCTGCACCAGCTTGCCCACGTCCACTTTTTCCAGCCGCTCGACGGGCAGCAGGCCCTCCTCTTCCACATCGACATATGCGCTCTTGTTGTTGGCCGCATCATCGTCACGACCGCGGCGTCCGCTGCGCAGGCTCTTGCGTTTGGTGAACTGCAGCACCTCCTTGGGATTCGCCACCTTGCCCGCGAATTCTTGGCCGAAGCGCTGCGGGTTGCTGATTTCCTGGTTGGTGTACTCGACGCGCAGGCGTACCAGCGGCAGCGGCATCTCGCGCTCCGGATGGCGCTCCTTGAACTCGCGCTTGGCGCGCTCGATGAGCCCAGCGACGCGCTTGCGCAGCAGCTTGATGATGTCGCTGCGTTCCGAAGACAGCCCAGCCTCTTCGAGTTCTTCCGAGAGCACCATGTCATCCATGACAAACGGGCGCACCGTCTGCAGCGGGATGGGCTCGATGAGAAAGTCGGTCTTCTCCACGTGAATGATGGCGACGCATTTCTCCACCGTCTCGCCCTGGCTGAGGCTCGTAGCGACGCTGCTGCCCGGTTGGGTGATGTGGTAGCGCTTCTCGGTGACGGGCTGCGGCTGGATCATCTGCTCGTGCTCGTGGCCCCACACGACGAGGTGGATCGAGTCGTCAAACATGGTTTCGGGCACGCATGCCTTGGGATTATGCGCCACGCGGTTCTGGTGTACGCAGAGGATGTTGAACCACGAATCCGGGTCCTCCTGCGGGCGGTACATGCGCACGCGGTTGGCGCGCAGCTCAAAGTGCATGCGCTCGTCCTTGATGTTGCCCATGCCGTACAGCGCCAGCCTCGTCTCGCCCTTCTGCAGCAGCACCGGCTTGATGCGGATGCCCTTCTCCTGGAATGCACCTCCACGTGCTGTCTTGGCGGCCGAGGCACCGGCAGTGGCGTCGTCCGAAGGCAGCTCGACTCGGCCAAAGTAGTTGATCAGACCCGAAACCGACAGCAAGTCGAGCGCCGACAGCGCGCCTGTCTCGCCCACGCCCTGCGGATCGTCGTGGTTGCCGTGGATGGAAAAGACGGGAATGCTGACGTTGAGGTTGGGATCTTCATAGTTGACTGCGGGAAAGTGGTTTCCGGGCATCGCGCCATCGTTGGGGTCGCTGAGCAGCTCGACGGCGATGGGTTTGTCACCGAGCGTATACTGTCGAAGCAGCGCCATGGTTTGATGGAGCGTCGAGCGGCTCGGTTTGTTCTCGTGGAAGAGATCGCCACCGAGCAGGATGAGATCCACATTGTGCTGCACTGCGAGCTGGAGGATCTCCTCGAAGGTGCGGATCGAGTCCTGCCCACGCACCGGGTCGCGCTCCATGTAGCCCACGTGGTTGTCCGTGGCGAGCATGATCTTGATGTGGTCCGCCTCGCTCTTGGCTGCAAACGTCGCCGGTGGCAGCTGCGGCGCATCCATCTCGTCGGCGAGTTGATCGGTCTCGCCATCATTCTCGATGGAAGCCGCGTCGTGAGGTTGAGAAGGCGGAGATGCCGATCGCTGCGTGCCTGTTCGGCGCGTTAGCCGCACCATGCTGAGGTACCTTGGCCCTGATGCGGGCTACAGAGAATGCGCAAAGTGAAGGAGCCGAGTGGATTGAATGCGAGTGGAAGAAGTAAGAGGCAGGTGAGCTTGATGAGAGGGTCCCGGAAGACTCAGCTTTTCGAAAGCTGCGCCGCGCGACTCGGAGGCTGAATTTGCGCGTCCAAGGCCGAGACCAACACCTCTCTCGCTTTCTCCCTCTCTCCTCTCTCTCTCTCTCTGCCGAAACGCGCTCGAGCCTCAAAAAAGTGGAGGTTCAGATCCAGCCTTCATGCTTCGTAGCAAGACTCACTGACTCTTCCATCCGACAGCGACCAGGGCAAATGATTGCAATGCGGATGCGTATGCTAGAGACGATGCAAACGTAAAAACAAGTGTAGATGCAGTGACTAGTCGGCCCAGACGCCCTTGATCGTCTTCATGCACTTGGCCCAGCGCAGCAGCCTTCCACCTTCCTCGGGCGCGACAATGGGCAGGAGCGTCAAGTCGGAGCGGCCTCCCGCTCCACTCTCCATGCCGAGGCTGGCGCGGTGGAGGCGCGAGTCGAACTGCGGCTTGGACAGACGGCGGCTGCGCTCGTACGCCTCGATGCCCGTACGTTCCGCCCCGCCGTATCCAAACGGACCGCCAGCAAAAGCGGAGGCATCGTCGTCGAGCGAGTGGCGCAGATTGACATTGTCGTGCGCGATCGCAGCGGCTTCCTCCAGGTTGGATGCCGAGGCGGACAGACGACGCTCTCCCGACAGACGCGCGAGCTTGTCCTCGGCATCGCACCAGAAGAGCTGCCAGCCGGTGCCGTTGGCGTCCGTATCGATGCGCACGAACCCGTTGGAGCGCTCATAGTACCACCGATTCACCGGATTGTTGGCGCGCGACTTCCACACCAGATCGCGACCCGTGCCGTACCCTCCGCGACCGCCGTTGTCGTTGAGCGCATCCAGCAGACCCACGCCCTGCACCTCGTCGCGCAACGCGCCCCACAGAAAGTCGACCGTGCCCGATCCTTGCAGCGACGGAAGCACGGCAAACTTGTCGAGGTACGCGATGGGCTCGACGGCGTCGCGGTCGTCGTCCGGTGCGTACTCCTTGGTGACGATGGCCGCGCCCTGGTAGTCGCCTGTGACAATCACAAAGTCGAGCTGCTTGCTCAGCCGCTCGTAGTACGCGTCGCGGTTGAGCTTGCGCCGGAACGACGCCTCGAGCAGCGCCGTCATTTTGTCCAGGTCGACCTTGTCAAAGTCCTGGATCACCTTGATGGGCAGACCAGGCCGGATGATGGTAGGCGTATGCCTTACGTCCTTCTTGTTGGCGAGCAGCCGGTGCGGCAGGGACGGGCTGTGGGCAGCCTTGTTGGTGATGAGATTGGCGATGAGCGAGCGCGGCGAGCGGTGCGTGACGAGCACGCCGGACGACGTCTGAGGCATGTACGAGAGGCAGTCCGAGATGGCGTCCAGGTTGCGCAGCGCCGTGGGATGCGTCTCGTCCCAGACGAACGAATGCTTGATCTGGTGGTACTCGGATGCGAGGTTGATAGAGAGGTGCGGATCGCCGCCACGTGCGTGCGAGGGGATGCCACCCTCGCGATTGATGACCATGAGACGCAGGGGCATCATGTCGACCTCGCCGCCTGCGAGTTCGGACAGCGGGTCGGCGCCGGAAGAAGAAGAAGCAGAGGTGCTGACGCCATCATCGTTTTGGTGCTTGGCAGCCGCGTTGTTGGCGGCGACCACCATGTCCCTGGCGAGGGCGACCATGACATCGTCGGCACGTACACAGAGCGTCTCGAGCGTGCCGTCGCTTTCGTTCTCGAACAGAGCGTAGGGCGCCAGCACGGGAATCTGATCCGAGGCGAGCGCGGATCGGATGGATGTCAAGCTGTCGTCCGAGACGAGCGGTGGGCGCAGACGTTGTTCGCCTCCGCTACCGTAGTGCACAGTGGGCGATGTGGACGAGGAGCCGGCGACGAGCGCCTCGCCTGGAGCCGCAGCGCCTGTTGCCTGGGTGTGCTGGAAGGAGCGCGCCTCGGCCTCGACGGCAGCCGCCGCACGCGCATCGACGCGGACGACGGCCTGCGGGAAGGGACGGGCCATGGCACCTTTGCGATTGAGGCTGTCGGCGAGTCGCAAAGTCTCGGCCATGATTCTCTTGCGCAGACGCTCCTGCTTTCGCCCGAGCATGCTGGAGCGGCACGGATCGCTGGCCTTTTGCTTGCCCTTTTGATTGGCGGTGGTGGGTGCGGGATGAGCAGCGAGCCAATCGCCCATGCGCTGCTCCTCGACTTCGTCCGAGCCGGCCACGAGTTGGCCATTGCGATCGATGTTGGCCGAGAACTCGGGCCAGTCGTCCTGATCAACGACGACGACACTGACGAGGCCGAGGCGCTTGAGGTAGATGAGGCCCTCTGCGATCGAGTCGAGCTGGCGATCGGTGAAGGGGCCCTGGACCTTGACGAGGGCGGTATGCGAGTCTGCGAGCGCATCCGAGACGGGAGTGACCTGGGGGATGGCGAGGGTGGAGCTCTCCTGAGTGGTGGCATGCTGGCGCGCGGCAGAGGAGGTGGGCGCCTTGGGGTCGTCGAAGCGTTCCTGCAAAAGATCACGGATGGACTTGGGCAGTTGGGTGTCGGATGAAGCCGAAGCCGATGGGGTGGCGTGCGGGTCGGACTCGAGCGAGATGCTGTGCTTTGGATCCCACGTCGTGGTCGAGGGGTTGTGAAGGCTGCCAGGAAGCACGACGTTGGGCGGAAGGGGGAACTCCGGGTGATGTTCGGCTGATTGCAAATGTGATGATGATGAGAGTGATGATGATGTGCTGCTGCTGCTGCTGTTGCTGTTGCTGTGGGTAGGATCGGATGAGCCGGGCTTGAGAAGCGCTGGCGGTTTGCGTGGAGGAGCCTTGCGCGGAGCAAAGCTGTTGAGGTAGGTTTTCGAGTCTCGAAGCGACGGTTGCGCCTGGAGGATCTCCATGATGAGGTTCTGCATGCGTTTCGACATGGTGGAGAAGCCAAGTGCGCGGGTTAGCGACGTCGCATGAGGCGGTCAACGGGGCGAGTCGCGAGTGTAGCAGATCGGAGACCAGCCGGAACCAACAACTGCCGCTGATAGCTCGGTGACCATCAACAGCGGCCGAGGACAGCGACGACAGAGCAGGGAAGTGCAGCTGCCTGTCGCCAAGGTGATGGGAGGCGACGACGATGCGGTGTGCGTGGGAGGGAGAAGAGCAGAAGAGCAGAAGAGCAGAAGAGCGAGCGGGACGAGCCGGTCGAAGCAGGCCAAGCCGCCCAACCGGAAGATCCGCGCGGGCGTTTTCGATAAAATCCCAGCGTGACGCTGTGAATCGTTATCGCGTCGGCCGGTGCCGCCGACAAACACAAGGCTTCGAAGCTCTGAAAGTCGACCGGGTGTGGGTGTGACTCAGGGTTAGCCGTGGATGAATTTGCGGCTCTTCCGAGCTCTTTCTTTTTTTTTCTTTTCTTTTCTTTTCTTTTTCATTTTCTAAAGAAAAAAAAAAACTGGCTGAACCCTGAGCGACACGTTTGGCGCCTCTCGGAGCGTTGGATTCACGTCACCGCCGATCGGCAGCCGCCGCCAAGCGACGCGACCTGTCACGCAACAGACGGCGAGCTGCTGCTAGGCATAGCGCGCCCAAAGCGAGTCGCTCCGAAGTGCGCTGCCGTCACCACTCTGCTCGGAGCCATCGCGATGAAGCTAGTGAGAATGACAGACTCGGGCCGATGCGGTACTCACCCTGTGCATCTGGCGTTCCACTTCGTAAGCCGATCGTTGGCTGGTGCTGAAGCGCGAATGCTGGTTCTGAAACGGCGAAGGCGACGTGACCGAAGCGCCAGAGCGACTGTCGTCCCGGTTTCGATCGAACAGATGCCCCTCGTTCTCGTACAGGTCAGAGTAGAAGCTCCGGCATGAAGGCAGCCGGATGCTGTTCGAGCACGGCCGGAAAAGGTGCTGAATGCGCAGGCACGGCCGCCTCGATGTCGAGCCAGGTAGCATCGTTGCTTTGCTTGCTATCGTTGGAGGAAAGGTCGTTGAAGGTAGAGTGAAGGGTGTAAAGGCTGCACACCACTTTGGAGTGGCGCAGCCTCAGCAGATATATACCGGCACAGCATGCATGGAACCAGGGCTAGCAGGGGCAATCATGCCGAGCCGTCATTCGACCTCATCTGCGCATCACTTGCAGATGGGCAAGGGTCCAGCGCTCACAAAGCACGCTCAGAGCCGCAGTCTTGTTGACGGTCGCTCCGGGCAAGCGCATACTTTCTACAAGCAGCTCCCGGCCCCGCGACCCAATGGAAGTCGTTGCTCCGACGCATCCCCCCCGCCACAGGGCTCCTTCTCGACATGCCAGCCGGCTCATAGCACTGGCCTTCGCTCAGGGTCCAGGGTTGGCATTCCTCATCGTTGGTCTCCTCGCAGTCATCTGTACCATGCTCACTAGCGCCGACTTGTAAGGAGGCCTTTTGCCACTGGTCTTAGGGTTTGGGTCGAGGGTGAGCGCATTTTTTTTGGCACGGCAGTCGCAGTGGTCTAACAATTTCTTCCTTTTGCTTTTCCAGCTCCAGGCCCGTCATCGATGCAGCAACCTTGACACCACGCTGTCCTCTGAAAGCGCCTCAGCACATGTTTGGGGAAGCAGGCGGGCAACATGACGTCTGGCAACGAGACGATCGCCCGTGACTGGCCGAGCGTATGCGGCTGACCGTATGCTCGAAGCCCTCGAGTGAAAACTCGGCTGCAAATGCTTCGCCTCGGCTCGAGGCTGCAGCAACGATGCGGCTTCGTGATTGGGCCGGCTCCAAGGTTGGCGCTTTGGTGGTGAGCAGTTCATGTTCTTGGCACATGCAACCAGGCGCATCGAAAGTTTGGCTTTATCTGATTTGGTTGGTCGCCAATCTGATAAACCCGTCCTTCGCTCTCCGATCAGTACCGTCCGCCCGGGCTGTCTCGTGCCTTGTCGTGCGGTACGCTTGGTTTCTCCTCGAGCACATCGTTGATGTTGAAAGCTGGACTGTGGTCGACATGGCTAGATCTTGTGAGATCGATGGCTAGCGAACATGTTAGCCGCCGACTTCGGCCATTTTAGCGGAGCTTTGATAGAATGGTGGAGGCAGCTTCGGACGCATGCTCTCCGCACTCGGCTCGCTTCGGCCAGCTCTTGCTCGGTCATCCGAACAGCTCAGCCTCTTGCATCCCGACATTCACCTCGCGACTGCATCCAATATGCCTGCAATGAACGATACGGAGAAAGGGCATGGCGCTCACATTGTTGCGCTCGTCATTCACGGCGGTGCTGGCGGGACCACGACGCCCGACATGCCAGCGGATCTGCTCGAGGCTTATCGAAACCGTCTGCGCAGCGTCCTCATCACCACGTACGCCGCCCATCACGCCTCGTCGCTCGATGCAGTCTGTCACGCCGTATCGCAGCTCGAAGATTCGCCGCTCTTCAATGCGGGCAAGGGCGCCGTGTTCGACCTGGCCGGAAACACGGTGTGTGAATGCTCGCTCATGACCACGCAGCACGGAATCAACTCAAAGAACGTCGCAGTCACGGGTGTGAAGCGCACCAAAAACCCGATCCTGCTCGCAAGAGTCTTGATGCAGCACAACGAGAAGCTCGGCGGACATGCCTTCTATTCGGGCGCAGACGCCGAGCAGGCGGGTTGGAAGTATGGAACGCAGCGCGTGTCAAAGCGGTACTACTGGACCAAACGCAGATGGAACGAGCACAAACGCGGTCTCAACGATTTCGTCCAAAGCGATGCCAAGCAAGTGCCTCTTGGTGCCAAGGATGATGACGAGGGTTTGCCAGCTTACGATGAAGATGCCGCCGAGACGATGATGGAGGAGCACGAGGATCAGGCGGTTTTCGATCGGTATGCCGATCTGAGCGACTTTCTTCCGCAAGGAACTGTGGGAGCCGTTGCGCTCGACTCCAACGGCCATCTTTCCGTAGCCACCTCGACAGGTGGCAAGACGAACAAGTTCCCCGGCAGGATCGGCGACACTCCCTCGGTCGGATCAGGATTCCTGGCCGACTCGTGGAGCTCCACCATAACTCTGCATCGGCACAAACCATCTTTGCTCGTACGAATCGTTCGAAAATGCTTGCTCCTCAAGGCGGCGTCGGCTGGCAAGGAGCAGGGCGTGGCGATCTCGGGAACGGGCGATGGCGACTTCTTCCAGCGCACCAGCTTTGCCTCGTCCATCGCCCATCGCATCCGCTTCGCCAACACGCCGATCGAACAAGCCATCAAGGCGACCATGGATGAGATGGTGAAGCTCTTTGGAAAGCCAAAGGGCGTAGGCGGCGCTATCATCCTCGATGACGCCGGGAACGCCTACTTTCCTCTGGCGGCGGCTACGATGAACAGGGGCCTCATTTCAAAGCACACGGGCTTCAAACCAAAGATCGCCATCTTTGACGACGAGGACTTGGCCTAGCTTCGCACGCACGATGACGAAGGCAGCGCATTGCAAATCGACGGACATTCGAGTGGAAAGAGAGAGACGAAAGGCGTGCGGATGTGGAACTGGCCCTAGTGGCCTTCGGCAGCGCCAGGCTGCGGCTGTGCATGCTGGTGCTTGGCTTGCTCGGCGGCTTTCTTGTGCTGCTGCTGCTTGGACTGCTGGCCGTGCTTCTTCTTGTCGGCGTCGGTCTTCTTCTTGTCGGCGTCGGTCTTCTTCTTGCCGTGCTTCTTCTTGTCCTGTGCAGTCTTGGCGTGGGGAACAGCGGCAGGTGCAGCGGGCTTGGCTGGCGCATCGCCGTAGCCCTCGGGCTTTGCATTGGCGTCGCTCGAGCCGGCTTCGACTGCCTCGGTCGACCTGCTGGAGAGATTGGCGGCACTTGCACCACCGCTGCCGGCATTCTTTGAGACGAGCGCCAGCACCTGAGCTGGAGGCATGGCGGCGGTGAGCGTTTCGAGCGCGATGTCCTTGAGCACCTCGCCGAGGCCCGTGGTGCTGGGGATGGGATTGGCGTTCGAGTACGCGTTGGGCTGACAGTTGCGTCCGAGCACACGATCGCACTGTGCGCCAATGGACGTGTCACTCGGAGCAAATGCCCTTCCGGGGTTGCTCTCGTGCAGACTCGTCTGTGCCACATCGGTAAAGACGTTTCCTTCGATAAGGACGGACACGCCAGGACCAATGTCGAAGCTATGACCCGTGTTGTAGTCGAAGAGATTGTTGACGACATGCCAGACCGAGTCGCCCGATTTGTCGTCCGGATTGGCAATGCGCGGAGAGCGTCCCGAACAATGGTGCATGCGATTGCCCGAAAACGTCACCTTGTCCGTCTTTCCGTAGCCAAGCACGGTCCAGTAGTGCGAATCGTCGCAGGTGGCAGACCACTTTGTTTGGCCGTCGAAGAGACAGTTGGAGATGGTGACGCGACCCGCACCGACGTACTCGGTAACGATGAACTGACGTCCCACGAGCGCGAAGGTGACTTTGTCGATCCAGATGAGATCGGTATCACGCAAGTCGATCGCATCGCCTCCCCAAATGTGCTGTGGATTGATCAGGTCGATGCGGATGTTGTGGATGATAACATTCTTTTGATGCGCGATCAACAACCCGCGACCCCGAATACCAGCATTGGAGGACAGACCAACGATGGACTTGTTCGAACCCACCTTGAGCGGGATCAAACCGGCCTTGTCGTACGTGACGGCGTGGAACGGTTTACCGGCACACCAACCCTGACCGTTGTCGATGGCCAGCTGACCCTTGGAAGGACACTTGGGATACGAGTCCGGAATGCAGCCCTTGCAGTTGGTGCACACGCCGGCACTGCCCCGGTAGTCGAACATCTTGTCGAGGTGGATGACGCGCGGGGAAGAGTCCGAAAGCAGCCGCTCGAGCTCGTGGATGTCTTTAGGGATGACGGGAGGGGTGTTGCCGCCGCCAGTAACCGAGGCGGCAAACCCGTGCGGCTTGCTCGTGATGGCAGAGGTGCCGGCGCCAGCACCAGCTCCAGCTCCAGCACCAGCCTCAGCTCCTGCCCCGGCTCCAGCTCCTGCCCCGGCTCCAGCTCCAGCTCCAGCGCCACTGGCATCCTGGGCACCGTGAGCACCGTGAGAACCGTGAGCGTCCTTGGGCGGGACACCTGTGGCACCTGGAGCGCCTTGAGTAGGGAAGCCCGGCACTCCTGCAGCGCCTCGGGGAGGGGACGCAGGCAGACCGGGCACACCATGTTGCGCAAAACCAGGCACACCTGGGGGCGGACCGAACCGTCCATGAGGCTGTGGACCCCATGCCGGGTGATTCATGAACTGGGGTGTGCGACGCGCGTGTTTGTGCGGACGATGCACACCTGCGAGCGAGCGCTTCGTGACGCTCTCACCGGCGATCCTGAAATCGGACCAGGGATCTTGGTTGTGGTTGTGCATGACGGGATGCCAGACGGTCATATCACCAAACGCCACGCCCATCGAGGGTTGGTGTGCAGCAGGAGGTTCAGAGCATGCGGTGGGCGAGACGATCTCCCAGGCAGTGTCGTTGTGGCTCACGACGACGTGGCGAACATACAGCTCGTTGAGAACCGTATCCGTATCGTTGGTCCTCCATCGTCGATCGCCAAGCCAAGCATCATAACAGTCAGCCTCCTCTGTCGAAACAGGGACATCGTGTTGAGGAGGAGTGGTGCGGGGAAGGTGAAGCATGGCATCGACCACACGCACAACACCATGATTGCGAAGCGTCTTGCGAAGATGTCGTCGCTGAGAAGTGGTGATGTTGACAAGAGCGGCTGGGTGGCAGATGGAATTACGCAGCCCATTGTGCAAACATACCTCGTCCGAAGCAGGTTTGTAGTAGCGTGGAAGCAAAGTGTCGATCGTAACCCCCTGCAAGCGGTCCAGTTGCAGCGTCGTGGTTTGCAAGGCAAACACGCTCGACAAACATGCTAGCAGCAGCACAACGACTCGAACCATCGCAACGTTGATGAGGGAGGATAAAGAGTGCGGAAGAAAAGAGACGGTCGCTACCAGAGCAAAACGATTCTCACAGAGAAAAGAAAAGGTCACCAGAATCAACCAAGCTTAGTGGAAGCGGGGACCTTTATACGGAGACAAGGAGGCGCGGAGGGATGAGGAGGCCATGTGGGTTGGAAAAGGGCGCACGAGCATCGGATGTGTGCATGGCGCGGCCTAAACTTCATCTCGTCCTCAAGTCGCATCGGTGGGAGTGGCCATTTGCGGATGCAACGCATTTCATTTCGTTCCTACGGTAACCCCGCCTTACCCCCACCGGCGTTGGTTGCTGTGCAACGATGATTCGCATTTCAATTGCAGCTGGGGACTCAGGCAGTGATTAGGGACTGGCAGAGGCCGAGATGGGCGGTGAGGAGCATCATTGTGTCGGCGGCGACTTTGGCGTCTTGCAGCTCAGCGAGCGCTTCAGCGCGTGCACTAGCCCAGGCGATTTGGGCGTGCTTCCACTCGACGCCTGCTGCATAGGCGCGGAGGGAGGAGAGGTCCGAGTGCAACCGCTCGTGCTCGCGCTGCATGCGTGCCGCAGCCATCCTCTGCTCTTCCAACTGCGCCGCCAGCGCCGACTCGCGCGACTGCGCCTGCTCCAGCTCCACCGCCAGTGCGCGTTGCGCTGCCTGCAGCTCGGCCACCTCCGAACCCACCGCGCAAGGAGAGGCAGGGCGCACTTCATCTGAACCTGCATCGCCGCCGAGGTCGTGCAGATGGATGCTGGCAACCGCACTCACAATGTCGTCGAGATCGTCGTCGGTCAGCAGCGCCGCGCGAGCATCAGGCGCCGAGGCGGCGTTGGGCGAGGCGGCTTCATCGCGCAACGGTACGGCGGTCGCACGGGAGGCGAGATTAAGCGCAGCAAAGTGGGCTTCCAGCCCAAGCGACTCGCGCAGCGCTTTCTTGAGGCGCGTGCGCGAACGCGCCGACATGGTCGCCGGCGGCGCTTTTCCACACGATGCAAATGGCGTCGTGGCCAGATATCCCGAATGCAAGGTGCGACGCACGGGCGTTTCAGGAACCGGATTGGGCTCTATCGCGGGGCGGTGGCGCGCAGCTGCGCGTAGCGAGGGAGATGCAAGTGACGTGTCCGTGTCCTCAGCCGGCTCGAGCGCCGGAGTCGTGTCAATTGCAGGTGCGGATTCCGATGCCGGGGTATGCAACGAGTCGGGCTGCGGCGCAGCGGGCATGTCGGCGGCGATTGGCGGGGATCGCAGCATCGATGTATCGGACGAAGGCGATGCGGCTAGGTCGAGCGCCATGAGGTCTACCGATACATCGCCCGCTAGAGCCTCGAGCTCCTCGGACGCCTGGCGTGTGTACCTCGCCGCGCCGTGCGGCGACGCATCGAGCAAGTCGCTCAGCTGCAAATTCGCCTTGTGCGCCACGACGCGCAGACTCGCCAGCAGATCGGCATCGATCGATGCGACGTCTGCGCCCACTTGCTTGCTCGGTGATGATGCGTGCTCGTCCTTGCCTGGCCCAGCTACGGGCTCAGAGACCGATGGGAAGAGGAGCAGTGAGGATTTGATGGGCGATCGCGATTCCGAGCGCGGCAGTGCACTCGTCGCCGACGGCGACGGCGTGATGGTTGCTGCCGACACGGTGTGCGGCTTGGTGCTCTTCTTGTGCGCGGGAAGCTTGGAGAGCGATGGCGAGTGAACCGAGCCAGCAGCGCGTACGGACGGCGAAGGATTCGACGCGAGCGTATGCAGTGTCGACGACGAGGCCGACGGAAAGAGCGCGCCACTCAGGCGTTTCTTGGCCTTGACGAGCGCTTCGGGCGTGCTGATGGGCTGGTGCGGCGCGGTCTTGGCCTGAAGGGCGGCGATGGACGGATGAGCGGGGTTGGCGTGGATGATGGAGGTCTTGATGCCCAGGTCGTGCCTCGGCGCAGGTCGGGCGGCTTTGATGGAGCCAGGCTCCAGCCCGCGCGACCGGGGTGCCGAGAGCGATGCGGATTTGGCCGGACTCGGCGTAGTGTGTGTTGGCTCCTTGGGCTCCTGCTGAGCTTGTGCCGGTTGCGCCGGTGCGAGCGGTAGACTGGATCGAGCACGAACAGGTGCGGCTTCGGAGGATGCACTGATGCTGTGTCGCTTGGAGTGTGTGGGCGCTGGGATGGAAGTGTTTTCCTTCTCGTCGGTGGTCTTGCTGAGCAGACTGTTGCTCGAGGAGCGCCTGTGCGGACGCGGCAGCGTGCGGGTGCTTGACGAGCCGATGCTGGGGATGCGCGATGCGCCGCGAGTGGTGGCGCTCGACACACTTGCGCCATCCGACAGGCGCGGCTGGGCGGGCGGGTTGATGCGCTTGGTGCGGATCCTCGAGACGTCGGGACCGTCGAGCTCGTCCAAGTCTTGCTCGTCGTCGTCCGTGTCGGATGCGGAGCTTTCGTAGCGCTCGTCGAGGATGGTGCGCACGGGTGCTGGCTTGGGCTTGGGCTTGGGCAGCGTTCCGATCTTGGGTCGGTGCAGTTGCGAGTGTGGTGCTCCGATGGTGCGGGAGGCGGCACTCATGGTTCGACTGCGCGGGATCGCACCGCCGGGTGGATGGGCGGTAGCTGCGGGTGTGCCGGCGTGCACTTCAGCGACACCGTCCGAGCGAGCGATCTTGCGTGGAGCTTTGGACGAAGACGGCGATGGCAGCGTCTTTGGTGCTGAAGGAGCCCACTGGGTTCGAGCGGAAGGGGGTCCACGAACTTTGGCGCTCTTTGCAGTGGCACTAGCCGAGTCGACGGGAGCGCTGGCATTGGTAGACGCGGGACGTGCATTGCTCGCGAAGGCCTTGGGCTGAACGAAGGCGCCAAAGTCGGTGATGGAGGTGGAATCGTCGACGCCGCGCTTTCCGAGCGAAGATGAGGGTCTGCATGCGGACGGGCTCGTTGCGGCTGCCCTGGGTCTGGGCAATATTGATGTCGACGCAGCATCGGTGGAGTTGAGACGACCGCGGCTGAGCGAGGGGATGCTACTAGCCACGCCGCGCGCGCCTTTGAGATCCGCATCCTGTGCCGAGCTCGAACCGGGCTTGGAGAGCTTGGATTTGTGCTGTACGAGTGCTGCTCGGAAGGAGAACTTGGGTGAAGCGATGCCTGCGATGGCTGCGAGTCCGCCTCGAGTTGGAGCTGGCTGCTGCTGCTGCTTGCGACTAGGCGATGTTGAAGCCGCAGCTTGGTTCGACATGGCTGCGCTGCGTCGAGAGCGTCGTGATGGAGGTGAGAAGCTGAGCTGTCACGCTGCGCACAGAGACCAACACATCAACACATCCGCGCCAAACACGTCGAATCCAAAAAAAAAAAAATCACGCGCCGCTCCGCCTCCCTCCTCTCTCTCTCTCTCTCTGCAGGGTCCACGCAGAAAGGGCTCTCACACAAAATGGGCGTCTCGCCCGCGTCTCGCCCGCGTCTCGCCCGCGTCTCGCTCTCGCTGTCCGATTTAGCACACTTCACGCAACGACAACGACGACGGACGCTACAGCTGTATTACTCTTGATTGCGAGTCGGGAGACAAGGCTAGCACCACCATCCGTACTCGTTGCACACCCACTCTACCTTGTCGCCCTCGGCTCGGTCTGCGTACCACGCGAGTGCAGGCAAGCTGGCGCTCTTTCCGTGTCGCTCCACCACCTCGCCGCCACACAGCGCATCTGCGTGTCGATCGACGGTACTACCCTGCTTGAGCGCTTGTTCATCCTCGCTGCTGAGCTCGACACCGAGGCTGGGCAGATCGACGTTCCAGGCGATACACTTTTGCATGCCGAATTCGGCGGCCTGCGCACGCACCGCCCCCACCAGCAGCTCGAAGGTGGCGGCCGAGGTGAACTTGAGCCGGAGGATGGCGACTTTGCGCTCGATGTAGTCGAACATCCATACGGCGTACGAAGCGTCTGCGTCCGACGAGCCGGGGAGCAGAAGCCCAAAGTGCGAAGGTTTGGGTGCCGACGAGGCAAGCAGCGTGGTGGCGTAGAAATTGGTGCGGCGGATAAGCCAGCGCCACGAAGTCGCCTCGGGATCGTCGAGGCAGAATCGAATGGCCGCGGAGGAAGAGCGTTGGAGTGTGGAGAGGAGGTGGTCGCGGTCGATACGGCCGATGGTGTTGAGCTCGTCCGCTGTGAGCCAGCGTGCGTTCGAGGGTAGCTCGCGGCTCGCGCTCGACGGCTTCCACTGCACGTGGCGATTCCCCACGACCTTCCAGGCGAACTGGGAGTAGTACTCGCCGATATCGCTGTACAGGAACGAGCAGGTAGCATTGCCTGCGTATTCGCCGTCGTCACGCATCACGGAAGAGGCAGAGGAGTCGGCGAGTGGAACCGCGACGGCGTTGCTGTTGGAAATGCTAGCCTCATCGAGGTTCGGAGGCACACAACCAGCAGGGTTGAGGTGGTGCTGCAGCAGCGTCATCATCTTGGCTGCGTAGC
Organism: Moesziomyces parantarcticus; assembly: GCA_023212605.1. Taxonomy (NCBI): domain Eukaryota; kingdom Fungi; phylum Basidiomycota; class Ustilaginomycetes; order Ustilaginales; family Ustilaginaceae; genus Moesziomyces; species Moesziomyces parantarcticus. Next base: position 293,489 of record JALCCF010000012.1, on the reverse strand, counting down.
CGTGGCGGCGCTTGTTCTCGGGCACGAATACGGAGCACACCGAGTACGAGAGCGCGCGCTGCACCTCTCCTCCCGGTCGCTGCAGCAGGATCGGACGGCGGTAGGTCTCGCAGCCGGCAAAGAAGTCGAGCGTTGTGGTATCGTCGGCGGGAACGAGCACCCAGCGCCGTCGTCGCGTGACGGAAAAGTCGGTGGTACCCAGGACCTCCTTTTCTCGCTTGATGAACTGGTCCTGCGTCAGCAACGGATGGCCCCACTCGGTCCATTCGCGCTGCGTGGCGACGAGATCCTGCGCCTCGCTGGCGGGCACGAGCACGTAGCCGCTGATATTGTCTGCAAGTGCGCTCATCGTGTCGCTCCTAGGTCGATTCTAAGGGAGAGGGGGTTGGTGGTGGAAGCTGGAAAGGTGGAACGAGAACGACTTGAGCGGCTATCCAAACCCCACGCTCGCCTTCCAGAAGGAGATCCCCGCCGCTCGGGCCTTTTTTTTCGCCGACCCACCATCTATGTGAATCTAACATTCTCGAACATTCGCCCGATTTTTAAGGCGCTGGGCGGGCTGACGCGTCCGAGCGGCGGGTGCGGTTGATGTGGCTGAGTCGCCTCCCTCCACCTAGCCTTGAGAGTGCAACACCTCGCATCCAACAAACCCACGCTTTTCATCCATCATCTCGCTCATCACCGTCTTGCCTTTGCACTTCCAAACAACGTCGACCATGTCTTCGTCGTCACATCCTGAAGCGGAAGCATCGGGGTCGACGCCGTCCTCATCCGAAGCCGTTCGAGTCTACCGCGCGCCCTCCACGTCGACACCCACACTGCCTCCTGCTGCGGATGACGACCTCAAGCCGACGCCCGAGGAGCTCAAAGCCGCGTTCAAATCGACGCTGCTAGGGCGACACGGACCGGACGCTCCGCTGCTCACGCGTGCGCTGCGCGAGAAGGAGGAACAGAGGCTCGGTCTCAACTCGTCGCGAAATCGACACTGGCACAACGTCAAGATCCGCATCCGCTTCTCGGATCGCACCATGGTCGAAGGCGTGTTTGGCGAATCCGACAGGATCGGCAAGGTGTACGAGTTTCTGGACTCGATCCTCGATTCAGCAGTCAAGGGAAAGGGCGTGGTTATCTATACCGCCCCACCCAAGATCGAGTATAGGAGAACGGATGCCAAGGTCAACAACAAGACGTTGAGGGAGTTGGGATTGATCCCAAGCGCAGTCGTCAGCTTACGATGGGATGACGCCCAGATGAATTGTAAGTGGCTGCGAAAGAGGAAGGAGATGGTGAAGATGCTGACGTCGAAGGAGTGTGGTTGGTAGCAAACGCATATCCGGCTCCCATTCGCGACGATCTCAGGTCGAAAGCACAAGATCTTCCGGTCCCGACCAATTTGCAGCCCGAAGCATCGTCAGCATCGTCATCGACAGCCGACGACAAGAGTGCAAAACCGCTACCCAAGTGGTTTAAGAACATTGTCAGTAAGTCTTGACTGTTCCGCATCCCTCATTGCTCGAGTCAGAGTTGGGTAGACTGACTTTTGGCTCGATCCGCACGCGCATGTAGAGAAGTGACGAGCCGTTCGAACGCAGCAAGAGGCAGCGACTCGCGCCTGCTTCCACACACGATGCCATGGTCCTCGACTAATCGTCACGCCGTCAATGCACTTTTCTCGTGTTGGTTTGCGATTCCATTGCTTTTTGTTGTTCCGTGGGGGTTGTTACTGCGTCTTGCGCGTGCTGAGCATGCGATGCACATCCACGGGCACCGCATAGCTCTCGCCCACCAACTGCTTGACCGCGACACACAGCCGATCGATCCTCACCACGAGGCCGAAGAGCGTCGCGACGCCGACGGCAAACGTCATGTACTCGGCATCCTCGAGCGTCTCGAGCGTGATCTTGGTGGGCAGTTCGGCGAGCAGCGGATCGGTGTGCGCCACGTCGGTGTCGGGAAGATACGCGTTGAAGCCGTGCGGCGTGTCCATGAATCGATCCACCAACGGGCACGGCGTGACTTGCGGTAGCGGTTCGGCGGTCTTGAGCGCGGTGGAGCACATGCTGATCACGCTCAGCACATCGCCGAGGAAGCGAGGATCGAGGAAGCGCGTGCGGCGCAGCAGTGCGATCGAGTAGGCCGGACCGAGCCGCTCCAGAACGGCAATGCAGTGCGAGAGCAGCTTGGAGATCTCCATCTGCACCGAAAACAGCGCGGCATAGCGCGCCGATGGCCATCGTCCGCGCAGCGAGAACTCGTACGACACGTTCACCGAGATCATGGACAGCCGACGCAACTTGGCACGCACGCCGATGATGCGTTTGCGAACCAGCTCCGCCTGCACGTGCGCCACCGCCTCTTGGCCCTCGATCTTGCGCGCAGCGGCGGGCGAGGTGTGCTCCTGGTGGCCGTGACTGGCGATGCCGACGACGGCACAGTAGATCTTGCCGAGCTCGGCAATTGTGGCTGCGTGCGACAGACGCTGGTACTCGCGCAGCGTCGACGACGGCGGCAGGTAGCTAAAGATATACGCTGCCGACACGCCCACGATGACCGCCACGAGTCGGCGCCACGCCGTGCTCCATCCATACCCTGGCGACCCCGGCGTCGGATTCGTCACGTCCTTCCAGCTGTAGCCGACGATGAGCACCGTCGTGACGCTCGCGATGATGGGCGTGATGGGCGGACCGGGAAAGTAGATCCTGTACAGGAACAGCAGCGGAAACGCCACGGCACACGTTGCACCCAGCCCGTACGCATTGCCACGACCCGAGCCCGTGGAGATGTACCAAATAATCAACGCCCATACGGCGCCGATGACGGTGGCGAGGATGCGCGAGAGCAGCGCAAACGCCGTCTCGCCGCGGAAGCGCGCGAGCGTCAACTGCGCCATAAAGATGGCCCAGATGGCGCGGTTCTCGTAGCACCACGGCGCCGACGACTTGATGAACGCAGGCAGCGAGACGAGCGCGATGAGCACCGCCGCCTTGATGCCGAACAGGGCGTTGCCGCGCAACGGACGCCGCACCCACGTGTACACCATGTGCCCGACGACTTGAAGGAAGCCTTCCGGATCGAGCGCGTCCGGATCGCGACAGCGCGTGGAGCCCAGATCGACAATGGGGTCCGCAGCGGCAGTGTCTGCGTCGGTGCGGCCAAAGTGCGCGTGCGCGTGTGCGTGTGCGTGTGCACTGGTGCTGCCGGACGCCTTCTCTGCGTCGAGCTGGGTCGTCGCGCGCTTGGACTCGTGTTCGACGGCGATTTGGCTGCTGCGGCTTCGCTGGCGCGATGCGAGCGGCGTGTCGGTGCTGAGATCGGGGATATGCTCTGGATCCGTGCTGGGCTCGTCATCCTCGTGCGCGTCGCCCGAGGCGTTGCGCCACACGTCGGCGGAAAAGATGCGCGGCCAATGCGGGAACCACACGCTGGCGGCGGTGCGCTCGGACTGCACCTGCTCCACCTCGCGCAGCAGCGTCAGCAGGCGCTCGGTAAAGTTGATCGAGTGGAACTGGTGCAGCCACGCCTGGTAGAGGTAGCGGTGGTGGATGCGGCCGATCTCGCCCGGTCCCGTGCGCAGATCGAGCTCGGCAGCCGCATCGCCACCCACCGCCTCGTCGTGCGCGCGCAATGCTTCCTTGTACGGCTCGAGCACCTTGAGGCGTTTCGAGGTGCGGAAGTCGGCCAGAGCCGCTTCGACTTGCGCGATGACGCGCCGCGTGGCTTCGGCCTGCTTGCGGCCCTTGTCGGCGCGCTGCTCGGCAGACAGCATGAGGCGGTCGCGCAGAAACGCGTAGCGATGCGAGTTGAGATGGGCGAGCCACGCGACAATGTGCCGGATCGCGGCGGCGTCGGTGGCGAGCAGCTCGGACGAGGTCTCGCGGATAAGTCGCGCAAACATCTCCGTCACCGGGTTCGCCGCCGCCGTATGCAGGTACGTCTCGAGATTGCCAAAGCGGATGGACTCCCAGATGGCGACGGGCGCCGGATCGCGCTTGTGCACAAAGTTGTGCAGCATCTGGCTCGAGCGGTCCCAGGCGTGGTGATGGTGGTGCTGGTGGTGGTGATCGTGCATCCAGCGGCGCGGCGAGGAGCTGCGCGAGGCGGCGGCGATGGAGCGCGCCATCTTGCGGAAGCGCGACGAGCTGAGCTCGTTGCCCGGCTGCACGGACGGATGTTCGTCGAGCTGGCGAAATGCGGTGGCGCTCGCCGTGGCCGAGTCGGGCGGATACAGCTGGCCGTGCAGCGGCGACTCGCGGTGCGGCGTCGACGTGCCCGACGCGGGCAGCAGCGCGTGCGGCGTGTCCGCATGGTGCGCTGCGGCTGCACTGGGCGAATGCGGGCGCGACGGAGGATGCAACTGCATATGATGCGCGGTGGCATGGTGGCTCGAGTGGTGCGATGGTGCCAAGTCGTGCGACCTGACATGGCCCGAATCGGATGTGCGACGGCCGTGATCGATGGAAGTGCGTGGCGTGATGGCAGGCGTCATAGCCGGTGTAGCCAGCCGAGACGGAACGGGAGTCTTGGGGAAATGCGCCGACTGGATGTCGGCCTTGATGGACGAGTAGTAGTACGCCCATCCGTCGGCGGGAGCGACGAGCGAGCGTGTGAGACGCTCCAGATCGCGGAGGTCGTCGCCGTTGGCCAAGCCGAACGAGATCTCGCGCGTGAGCAGCCGCGACGAGAGCGAGAGCGGCATGAGCCCGCCCTCGGCCGCGCCGAGCTTGTCCTTGACAAAGTCAAAGTTGAAGCCCACCTTGGCATCCTTTTCCGCGGGCGCGGGCGTATCGAGCGGCGAGGTTTCGAGGAGCTTGATCTGGTCGCCACACGCAGCAGCGATGGGGTCGAGCACGGCGATGAGTCTCTCCACGAACTGGGAGTTGACGGATTTGGGGAAGAAGACGATGGAGAGGATGACGTTGACCGCCGCCTTGACGGCGAGGGGTACGACGACGGACTGGCCGAGCGAGTAAAAGGCGTACGGATAGAGCGGGGCGTAGGTCAAGCAGATGTTCATGAGGATGCAGCTGAGCACCGTCGCGAAAAGGAAAGGGCTAGGACCGAAGCGGACCTTGATGTAGAGCACGACGGCCGAGCCGATGGAGAGGAAGACGGCGCAGACGATGCTGGAGCGTGCCTCGATGTAGTCGCCGGCGAGCACGCTCTGGATGGCGGTCTGCGTGCGCGGCAGCTTGGTGGTGCGTGCAGCATGGGCAATGGCGATGCCGATGTTGGACCACGCCCAGGCGATGCACACGAAGAGGAGCGTGAAGAACTCGCGCTCGACGACGGCGGCGAGCGGCGCCTCGGCGGGCTGGATGGCGCAGGCGACGAGCACGAGGAACGAGGCGTTGCCGAGCGCGCGCTCCGATGGACCGATGAGGAAGATGAGCAGACATATCCACGCCAGCAGCGCCGAGCGGATGACGGGCTTGAGCTTGGGCCACGTCAGGCATGCACCCACCCAGCCCACATACCACGGCAGCGGGTCGAGGCCGATACGGCGGGCGAAGGGCTTCCAGTGCCTGGCGAGGGTGGAGCTCTTTGCATCGTCGACGCCATCAGCGTGGTGTTGCTTCTCGGCCTGGTTGAGCGCATCATCGGCCGCGGTCGATGGCGACGGATGCGCCGAAGCGGACGAGGTGGTGTTGGTCATCGTTGAGCTTACGGCCCGCCTGGGCGTGGGAAATGGAGGCGTTGCGCCAGTCAGCACCAGCCTTGGCGATGATGATGCACCATCGGCAGCCGTCCGATGCTGGAGGCTGTTCGCTGGTGCCGTTGCCGTTGCAGTGGCAGTTGCGGTTGCGGTGGCAGTGATGGTGGTGTTGACCGGAATTGCCGACTGCAGCGGGATGCGCGGCGGAAGCACTTGCATCCGATTGATCCGAAGTGTCGTTTTAGTATGCATGTTAAATTCGGTGCTGGCCGCGTGGGAATATCGGAAGACGGCCGATGCGAAGACGCGTGGGATGCATGTGGAGTTGGCTCATGGGCGCGGCAGCGCATCTCGGCTGTGTGAAACGAGGCGGCGGAGATGCAGGAGAGGGTGCAGATGGCGATCCGCGGAAGCAGCCGATGCGCATCCGCGCCGTCCGAGTCTTTGCTCATCCTGCTTGGGAGCACTCTCTCTCTATCTATCTTTCCCACAGCCATTCGCAACGTTGGCACTCGCGACCTCCCTCGTCACCCACACCTCCGCCACCGCGAGTCGTACTGCGCAACGATGAACAAGATCTACGAGGTGCTGGACCGTGGGTATGTGCCGGACGTGGTGCTGCGTCGGGCGATCCGACTGCTCAACGCGCAACGCATCCGCAGCCTCGCCAAGCCGGAAGACGACTTTGGCGTGCACGTCGCGACCAAGAGCGAGTACATGCGATCGCTCAACACGCGCGACATTGCGATCGAGCAGGACAAGGCGAACGAACAGCACTACGAGGTGGATACGGGATTCATGCTGAGCTGCCTCGGACGTCGCGCAAAGTACTCGTGCTGCCTCTACGAGACGGGCAAGGAGACGCTGGATCAGGCCGAGGAGGCGATGCTCAATTCGTACTGCACCAAGGCCGATCTCAAGGACGGACAGGATGTGCTCGATCTCGGATGTGGATGGGGATCGTTGTCGTTGTATCTGGCCGAGAGGTATCCCAACTCGCGCATCAAGGCACTCAGCAACTCGCGCACGCAGAAGGTGTACATTGACTCGATCGCCGCCGAGCGCGGATTCAAGAATCTCGAGGTGCACACGGGCGATGTCAAGACCTTCGAATTCCCCGAGGCAAGCTTCGACCGCATCTTGAGCATCGAGATGTTTGAACACATGAAGAACTATGCGGATCTGTTCAAGAAGGTGGCGTCGTGGATGAAGGATGCGCACTCGCGTCTGTTCATCCACATCTTCTGCCACCGCACCACGCCGTACCATTTCGAGGAGGACGATGGCTGGATGGCGCAAAACTTTTTCAGCGGAGGCACCATGCCGTCGTTCGACCTGTTTGCGTATTTCCAGCAGCACGTCACGCTGCAGGACAACTGGTGGGTGAATGGCAACCACTACGCAAGGACGTGCGAGGATTGGCTCAAGACGCAGGATCGAAACCAGCGCAAGCACAACTCGATCAAACTGCTGCGTCAGGACGCCGTCAAGAAGGGCAGCAACGCCATCGAGGGCGAAAAAACCTTCTACAGGTTCAGGATCTTCTACCTCGCGTGTGCCGAATTCTTCGCCACCAACGCCGGAAACGAGTGGGGCGTAGGCCACTACCTGTTTGCCAAGAAGTAGACCATCTCGTCCTCTTTCATCAATCACTTTGACTTAGCTTAGCTTTCACCGACTTGGAGTGGAAATGCAGCGATAGATTCGGGGGGTATGCTAGCCAAACTGCGTGATGGCAGGGGCAGAGTCGCCAAACAGTCTCCACTGGGCGAATTCGGACTCGCCAAAGCGAAGCAGCGTGGTGATGCTTCCGTCCACCACGGCGAGCACTACGCTTCGTCGGCCCGCCTTGAGCGGAGGGAAGACGTTGGCGCCTGCATTGCCGCGCTGGTGTGTGCGTTTGGCGTTGCGCTGGTAGGATTTCTCGCTCCAACATCCCGGAGGACAGTGTCTGAAGAGCCTCGCCCAGCTTCGCATGAGCGCGTAATCGAGCCTGGCTAGCTTCCACAGCCACCTGCCTAGTGCGCTGTTCCAAAACGTGTGGAGCAGGACGGCGATGCGGCCTCGTTGCGCGGCATACGAAGCGGCCCGGTTGGCGGCGGCAGCCTGACGCGCCGCCGCCTTTTCGCGCAGATGCTTCTGCTTGCCGTCGCTAAACTTGCCGTAGGCGGCGCGGTTCTTGGCCTCGTTGGCCGCCTTGAGCTGCTTCTCGTACTCGACGCGCTCCTTGACCTCGCCTGCACTCATCGCCCCGCCCGCGGCGCCGAGAGACGAAACCAGCTCGGCATCGGAGCCGGGGATGGGGATCTGCGCAAACACGTCGCCAAACTGCCACACCGAGGGGAGCGGAGTGGTGCGTGCGTTGAGGATCACGATGCGGAACTCGGGCGCAGGCGGGTGCGACTTGCGATACACCGTCGCCGGCCGCCAGGCATAGTAGAACGGCTTCATCTCGGCGTCCTTTGCGGAAGCAGGCTGGGGCATGTGTGGAAGCGAAAAGTCGTGGCCCGAGGGAACGATCTGCATCGAGCTAAACACAGCGTCGTAGCTGTCCCAGGCGGTGGCGGAAGGGAGGAATCGACGCGCGTCGTCGTACCCGCCGAGACCTAGCGACAATCCCACTCCGCCAGGCTTGCGTGACGCAGTGCCGGCAATGCGGGCAAAGCGTGCGGTGATGATGGCCAGCATGCGTCCGATGGTGCTTCGCCATGCATGCTGCATCCAACGCGCCACGGCCCGTGCAGCATCTGCGCCGAGCTGCGCGATGCGCCGCGGCACGTACAGCAGCACATCCCACAGCGTGACGAGCTTGATGGGGCGTTGTGGATCCGCCACGATGCCCTGCGCCCTCGCCTTGCTCGGCGGTATCGGGGCGGCACGCACAGCATCGACGATGCTCGCACGCTGGACGACATAGCCTAGCCGCTTGAGATGCGCATATATCAAATACGCCTCGCGCGTCAACTGTTCATCCTCGGCCTCGTCCGATGGCAGCATCAACGCCGCAAATGCCTGTTGCAACGACATGGATGCGAGCGCGTCCGATTCCTTCGCCTGCCCGTAGATCTGCAGGCTTCCGCGTTCGGCCAAGAAGAGCGCCTCTTCCGGTAGCAGCTCGTTGCTCACCTGCGTCACGATCTTGCCTGCAGCGTCCGTGGTGGTGGCTCGACGAATCACGCCGACGGTTTCAAAGATCTTGCCCTGCACATCGTGAAGACGAGCACGGCGGGTGCGCGGATTCCAAGTGGCGCGGACGAGCGAGCGTGAGCCAACGGTGCGCGAACCCGATACCGCTTGGTACATGGCTTGGCGACTGCGCTCGAGCAGCTTGGCCTGGCCGCCGAAGCCGGTGGGTTCGAAGTCCTTTTCGCCACGTTTGGGGATGACGATACCAGAGCTAGATTTGGAGCGAGGCTGGAGCGATGAGAGGAGGCGCAGGTAGTCTGGAACCTCGTCTTCGCCGTCCGAGTCGTCACCACCAGCACCACCACCGCCGGATGTCGGGGCGCGCGACGGCGTGGATGTAGGATCGTCCATGTCGTCGGCGATCAACGTGGCAGGGGGCGTTTCCGGTGTACAAGGGCTGGCGGGTGTGAGGGTGCTGCGAGAAGTACCAGCTGCTGGTCGCCGAGGCGTCGATGGATCCGACATGGCTGCGATGGAGAGAAGGAGGAGGTGGTGGAAGATTGACAAAGTGGAGGCGGCGCAGCCGTTTCAAAAAAGCCTCAAAAAAGTCTCAAAAAGTTCCACCGCCGAAGCCCAAAAAGAGGCGGCGTCTTCCAATGGACCCTGAATTTACTGTTTGGCACAGCACGCACGACCGGACCCTACAAGTTGCACCGCTGGTCTAGGTTGGATTGGCACGATGCGCTAGCTATGCTGGCTGCGACGAGGGCGTCCACACGACGCTGCCCTTGGCATCTTCGACCCTCGTAAAGTACTCGATGGGCAGCACTCCCTCGTCTCCCTTGCCGGGGGTGAGCACGACGCCGTTGGACGAGAGCGCAAACTCGAAGCCGTCGGCGATGGCGCGGCGTACATCGACAAAGATGAGCCTGTTAGCGGACTTGCGCATGCCGGATACGACTCCCTTTTGGCCGAATCGACCCTTGGCAAGGTGAATGTGGTTGCGCGACATGCGCTTGAGCCCGCCACTCGCCACGATCTTGTCCCACGCATCGGCATAGGTGCCATGCACCACCTCCACCTTTGTTTCTTGGTCCAGTCCGAGTTTGGAGTCGATGTCGTCGGCGAGGCTATCAGCATCGTCGCCAGAGTCGAGCGCGAGGAGGTGCAGGTTGGTGAGCGTGAGCGGCGTGTGTTCGAGCTCGACGACGTGGGTGAGCGAGTGGCCTTGGACGGCGCGTATGAGCCAGCCCGCATTGTCGTCGTGCAGAAGCTCGAAGCGCTTCTTGTCGTTGGTGTCTACGATGTGTTGGATATCTTGCAGTGCCGGACGACGCTTTTGGCCCGGCTCGTCGCACATGTTGACGCTCTTGACGCGCGGGCGATCGAGGACATGGTCGAGCGCAATGTATCCATCGGGCCGGATCGAGAGACCTTCCTTGTCGGCGCCGTGGCGCAGGATGTATGCGAGTGCGCGCGAGAGCTGTTCGCTGCTAGACTGCGTGCGTCGTGCGTCCTGTTTGGGCTTGGGCTTGGAGGATGAGGCCGGCTGTGGTTGAGATGCGGCTTGCGCCTGCTTGGCGGCTTTCTTTTCGGCGGCCTGCTGCGCCTTGAGTGCCTTTTGGGCTTCTTTGCGAGCTTTGCGCTCGAGGTTCACCGCCGGCGCTTCAGCACCAGCCGCAGTGGACGATTCGCCTGTGCTGGCGTGTTCCGACGTCATGGTCATGGGTTGCCAGATGGTGGTCCTCGCGCAGAGGAAAGCTCAGCTGTCGCAGAAAGTGTGGAGGCAGCCAACTCGATAAAAAATCAACCCGGAATGTGAGATTTTTTTTCATCAACCTCATGTCGGCCTCGGGTGAACTCTCTCGTACGATTGGAAGAACGCGCCGGGGAAAGCGCGGCGACAACACGAGCCGGTTCGACCGGATGGCCGCCAACCCACGCCCCGCTGTAGCCATGTGCGAGGGCAAGGGTTAGGACGAGGGCGAAAGCGATGGAAGCCCAGGTGCCAATGCAAGCCCAGCCGAAGCTCGCTTGAAGCGCTGATGTCGTGCTGTGCCATGTTTGGCCCGCGTGTGAGATCATGCACTCTATCTAATCAACACTTGTCCGTGCGCGTGCCCCTCGCAGCCCTTGCACAGCAAGCCCGCGTAAACACGGCCTCCATCGGAGCGGACGCCATGGGATCGGCGCATTGAAGCGAGAGAAAGAGAGAGCCAGCCCGAGAGAGAGGGCAAGAAGGACCGGGGAGCGGCGCGGGGTCGATCGACACCTTTGAAATGCAGTTGTTGCACAGCCCGTCGGCTTTCACCCGCCATTGGTCCGGCTTTCACCCCCCTCGTCTTGTTCCGAGCTTCGTTCTTCTTTCCTTCCACCTCATCTCTGCTTTTTCGTCTCCAAGAAGATTGTAGCTACGATGATGACGAGTACCGCAACTCCGGCCGTTGGCGAAGCGTACCAGGGTCATCTGACCGCTGGTGATGGTATGCTGGCGTCGCGCCTGCACAAGCCTACGCATGCGTCGCTGGTGCAAGTGGTGTTCAACAACGGCTCGTACAACTCGCACCTCATCTCGCTGCAGAACTTTGCGCGCGGCGACAAGATCACGTCGTTCAGTCCGCATGCCGACTTTGCCGCCAAGAAGAGCTACTCGACCGTCCAAACGGGCAACGAGACGCACATTGAGCTCAACTCGGACCTGCTGTACTGCAACCACTCGTGCGACCCCAATGTAGCCTTTGTCATCGGAGATGCAAACGACAAGACGAGCTGGTTCGCAAGAGCTGAAAAGGACATCAAAAAGGGAGACATCCTCACGTTCTGTAAGTCTGATCCCCATTTCTACACGGTCAAGGAAAAGAAGGCTGACAGCGTTGGACGGTTGGTGCATGCTCTAGTCTATCCGAGCACCGAGTGGCAGATGTCGCAGCCTTTCGAATGTGCGTGCAACTCGGGCAGCCGCTGCCTAGGCCAGATCGACGGCGCTCATTCCATCCACCCCAAGACGCTCGCCAACTACTTTGTCAACACGCACATCCTCCAACTCAAGCGCGAGCAGGTGCAAAACTCGAGCCTCGACGACGCCGACAAGCAAGCCTAGCTCGCACTCCTCCAATAGAAAGCTAGAAAAGCGCCAATAACAAGGGATCGATTCGAAACAACTGCGTGTAGAAGGGCTAAGGGCTGTGTTAGACGGCCACCATGTACTGTTCTGTGAGCACAAAGGGGAACTGTTCCTCGTCGAGCAGCTGCGCATACTCTCCTGGCGCCTCGCCTGCACTGGCGTCGTCCCTGTTCTTCTTGGTGCGTTTGGAGCTGTCCAGATACGCATAGTGCGAGAGCAGCGTAGCCATCAACGCCTTTGTGCGCTTCGGATTCGGTCGGATCGTCACGGCAAAGTAGTCGGCGGGCAGACCGAAGCGCAGCACGCTCTCGATGTACGTGCGCACCACCTTGAGGTGCGCCAGCGCCTGGTACGCCTCGCTAAAGTTGGTGCGCGCGAGCCGAAGCAGCTCGGTCCAGAGCTCCTTTTCGCTCGAACCCGCGGCGTCGAGCTCGTTGCGCTGGCGCTCCACCAGCTCGTCGTCCCAGGCAAAGTCGGTGCGCACGGTGAACTTGGCCTCGCGACACTTTTGGACGAATTCGTCGCGCACCTTTCTGAAGACGGTGACGTTGAACAGCGCATACTCGTCGTCCGCCGCGAGCTTGTTGGAGGAGCGTGGAACGACCATGGCGGTGAGACGCTCGTAGCGCGACTGCCAGTCCTTGGTGTTGTTCTTGGGCACCGCCACGAGCAGCGTCTCGAGATACTCGGAGTGGGCGTCGACAAAGTCTTCCTTGTGCACGACGTCGGCAAGCGAGCGCACCGAGAGGTTGCCCTGCTTCTTGCGCTGCAGCTGCTGCAGCTGGCCCTTGGCGACGTTGTAGTTGGCGAGCTTCTGCTTCATGACATTGTCGATGCTGGTCAACTCCTTGCCGAGCGACTCGACGGTGTCGCGTAAGGAGCGGTCGGCACGGTACTTGCCCGTATTCCACGCCCAGCTGAGCATGTAGTCGTCGAGGCTCTGTTCGTTGACGAGGACGTGCTGTGCGAGCGCCGCCTCGTCGTTGTTGAGGAGCGCACGCAGCGTGTCGATGATCTTGGCGACGACCTGGGTGTACTGGGTATCGAGCTTGGGCAGCTCCTCGCTGAGCGAGATGAGCGACTCGAGCGTGCCCGTCTTGAGCGGCGGGAAGCTGAGCTGGCCGAAATCGCTGCTCGCCGCGCCGCCGTCCGAGAGCAGCTTGGCGCCGAGCTCGGAGAACATGCGGTGTGGATCCGCATCCTCGAGCGGCACCGAGATGATCCAGTAGGCGAGATCGGACGGCATAGCTGTCGTCGTCGTTGGGGGGCTACGCTGGGCTAGGCTGGGCTAGGCTGGAGGTGATGATGTGGTGATGGTGCAAGCAGCAGTAGTGGAGATTGTCGCGCTCTCGCTCCTCTCTGCCTCTTTCTCCACTCGGAGCTTTGAGAGTGTGAAGCGTTGCGTGTGGCTCGACCGCAACCCAGCAGCCGCCGTCTCTCTCTGCCTCTCTCTCAGGGGTTGCTGCCTGCGCTAATCAAATAAATCAATCAATAAATTGATTTAATTTGGCAGGATTTTCGTCCCAATTTTCTCGATTTCTCTCGATTTTCTCCACTTTTTTGTCGCATTTCTTCGAGGAAATCTTCTGGATGGCTTCCACCACCACCACCCGCACACCAACTAAGAAGTCGGCGGCCGCCATGAACGTGGTGCGCGAGATCTCGCGGATCAACGCGGCCGAGCTCGACATCGCCATCAAGACACCCTCCGCATCCTGGCACGAACAGTACCGCGATTCCGCCTACATATTCATCGGTGGTCTACCTTACGATCTCACCGAGGGCGACGTCATCGCCATCTTTTCGCAGTACGGCGAGGTGGTGGATGTCAACCTCCCACGCGCAAAGCACACCGAAGACAAGCCTTCCGATGCAGCCTCTACGTCGCGCGATGCGGCCGCACAGCCGACGGGCAAGGGAAAGCATCGCGGATTTGGCTTTCTCATGTACGAAGATCAGCGCTCCACCGTGCTGGCGGTCGACAACCTCAACGGCGCACAGGTGCTGGGGCGCACGCTGCGTGTAGACCATGTGGCGAGCTACAAGCAGCCCAAGATGCGCGATGACGATGGACAGCTCGTCGAACCCGATCAAAAGAGCTTGAACGCGGCACCGGCGCACATGCTCGCCCAAGAAGCCGACAGTGCAGCCGACGAGGACCTCGAGGACCCCATGGCGGCGTACTTTCAGCGCATCAAAAACGAGAAAAGGCGCGAGCCCAGGCATGCCGATGATGATGCAGCCCGCACGAGGGAGAAGGAGGAAAAGGCGAGACGCAAGGAAGAGCGAGCGAGGATTCGCGCAGAGAGAGAGCAACGCAGGCACGGCGCTCATCGCAAAGACGAGCACGACTCGCAGCGCGCCCGGCACATGTCGCACCGCTCGCATCGACACACTCACAGCGACTCGGAGGAAGAAAATGCAGTCAACAGGTACGCCGAGGCGAGAAAGCAAAAGAGCGTGCTTGACGATGATGCTCCGCACAGGCACAGCTCGAGCTCGCGCCATCGAGACCGAAATCGAGACCGAGACCGAGACCGAGACCGAGAACGACATCGCCACCGCGAGCGTCGTCGGTCCCGCTCGCCGCGGCCGTGATGAATGCCAACCTCGTATGCAACAGCAGCCAACTAAAGTGTGATACTGGAGTGAGCGAGGTGTGATCGGGCGGCAATCGGCCAACAGCCTCCACTTTTTCTTCGCAAAAACAAATGTGCGCACCGTGCACGGCCGCTGCTTTGGCTTTGGCTTCACATCCACCAACGTCTTGGCTCAGTACCACTACATGCTACATCCAACATGAGCAGCAAACCGGTAGTACTTTTGACGGGCGCATCGCGTGGACTCGGACTAGCCGTTCTGCAGCTGCTGCTATCCGGCTCCACCGCGAGCCATGCGCCCATCCCCGCGAGTCGCGTCGTGACCATCTCGCGCACCATCCCCTCCGAGCTCGAAGCTCTGCAGTCGTCACACGCCTCAGACCTCGTCTGCATCCAAGGCGACGTCACGGACGAAGACGTCAACGCCAACGCCGTGCGCGCGGCAGTCGACAAGTTCGGTGCACTCGACGCCGTGGTGCTCAACGCAGGCATTGTCGCCACGCAGCGAATCGAATCACTCTCGCCGAAGGACTTGGCACACATGCTCAACGTCAACACGGTCGCTCTCGTCACCACGCTCGGTGCGGCACTGCCCCAATTGCGAAAGTCGACACGCGCCAGCGTCGTGTTCGTCTCGTCTGGTGCAGCCACGGGCAACATCGCCGGCTGGGGAGCGTACAATGCGTCCAAGGCCGCCATGAACGCCATCGCAAGAACGCTCGCCAACGAAGAAGACGGCGTAGCTGCATTCGCCGTCCGACCGGGTGTTGTGGACACCGACATGCAGACCCTCCTCCGCGGCGAAGCAGGCAAGCAAATGAAGCCAGAGGAAGTCGAGCGATTCCTGACGCTCCACAAGGAGGGCAAGCTGCTCAAGCCCCAACAGCCAGCGTACTCGATTGCAGCTCTGGCGACCAGAGGCACTAGAGACCACCCCAAGGACAAGGACGGAAAGGGCCTCGGCGGTCAGGGCGCTTTCGTCACGTGGAACGACGACCTTCTCGACGGATTCAAGAACGAGTAGATCGAGCATTGTGCAGCAAATCTAACATTTTCAAGCGGCTCACACCATCGTCGCGTCGCATTGTGCAACCGAAGCTCGTCATTCGCTTCGAGAGAAGTTCGGATAAGGTGGTAGTCTCGGTGGTTGATGGCTTCTAGCGTCGATTCGATGCCTGCTTGCACGTCGATTCGATCTCTACTTGCATCGTCTCGGATGAGCGCTTACTGAGCGCTTTCACGCTGACCACCAGCGATGGCGACATGTACGCTAGCGTCGTAGACTAGCGCACACCCGGCCAAGTGGTGTCACTTTAGACGCCGTGTTATGATCCTTCAGGGGGGCAGACGAGGCACGATTGAGACAAACTTGTGGATGCGTGAAAGAGTTCGGAGAAGCATAAAAGAGCACTGACTTCTGGGGATGAATGGAGGTTTGTCAGAACCCCAGCTGCCGAATCTGCCCTAGAGAATCGACGACAAGATGAAGCTGGCTGTATGGATGGTGGCTGCGGCCATGGTGGGCGGGTCATGGTCGCGCGTGGTGCCTGTGGAGCAGGCACCGTATGCACGCACTGGTGGTGCGCCTGCTCTCGAGCCGCGTGCATCGTCGTACGCCCACGCCGTCGAAAGCGCACTGCACAATCGCATCGCCCGACACATTCGGCCCGACTACTCGCCGCTGGCGAAACGTCAGTCTGGCACGGATGACGGTGGCATCACGGACTTTGGCTCCGCCCCACCGCAACCAATTCGAGGCAGCAAAGGCGCACCTTTCCTGCACGGCAGCAATACCGAGATCGACGCGCAGAATGTGGACTACCTCAGCCCACCACCTACCGACGCGGGCACGGTGCCCAACCTCAAATGGGCCTTTTCACTGTCCAAGTCAAAGCTGCTCAAGGGAGGCTGGGTTCGTGAACAGGTGGTGACGGATCTTCCTGCATCCAAGGAGGTGGCGGCAGCGGAACAGAGGTTGGCACCATTCGCGTATCGCGAGTTGCACTGGCACCGTGTGGCCGAATGGGGCCTCGTGCTCAACGGCACCGTGCGCATCACGGCCAACGACGAGGACGATCGCAACTACGTCGCCGACGCCAACGCAGGTGATCTGTGGAGCTTCCCGCGCGGAGTGCCACACACGCTCCAAGCCGGACCCGAGGGTGCGCAGTACCTGCTCGTGTTCGACGATGGCGATTTCGATGCGAGCGGCACGACGTTTGCAGTGGACGATTGGATCGCCCACACCCCGCGCGACGTGCTGGCCGAGAACTTTGGATGGAACATCTCGGCGTTCAACACCATCCCCACAGCCGATCCTTACATCGTCGCTGCGGATGAGGGCGACAAGTGGCTGACAATCGAAGAGGCGAGGAAGCAGGTGGATGCCAACCCCGCGGGAGAGGTCGACTCGCCGTACGTGTATGCGCTGTCACAGCAGCCAAAGACCCAAGCTCCAGGTGGAGGCGGTTGGGTCAAGGTGACGGATTACAGGAGCTTCAACGCAAGTCCGACGCTGGCTAGTGCGTATGTGCATGTCGAGAAGGGCGGACTCAGGGAGCTGCACTGGCACAAGAATGCAGAGTGGGGATACATTGTCAAGGGCAAAGCCAGGGCAACGGCATTTGCCGGAGGCGCCACGGCAAGGACGTTTGACCTCCAGCAGGGAGACACTTGGGTCTTCCCCACCAAGTAAGTCTGCCAACCCTTCCCATCTTCCCTTCCTATCAGCTTTGTGGAGATACTGACATTGATTTGCGCCGGTCTCGCGCGTGATAGCTACGGCCACTACATCCAGAATGTCGGCGAGGAGGAGCTCGAGTTTGTCGAGATCTTCCGCGCGCCCACTTTTGGCGAAAAGGTCAAGTTTGACGACTTTTCGCTCACCCAGTGGCTCGCGCTCGTGCCGCCGAGCGTAGCGGCCAAGCAGCTCAATGTGTCGCAGCACCTTGTCGAGCAGCTCAGCACCAAGAAGCAGATCATCGTCTCGCAGACCTAGCTCGCACACCTTTGTTCCCCGAATTCAATGCACATTGCCTTACTTCTTCAGACTGGCGAGGCGACGCTTGAGAGGCTCGAGGAACTTGGGCTCGTTCCAGACCTTGATCCAAGCCTGTTCGTGTTGCACTGCAGTCCACCACTCGTTGAGCCTGGCGAGGGCCGGATCGGACGTGAACGCCTCGTGCACCGGCGGCGCCTCGGTTTTGGGCAGCAAGCCTTCCCTGCTGGCGGCGAGGATGCGCGCCACAAAGGGCGCCACGCCAACATCGGCGTATGCGAACCTCGTCGAGCCCTGCATGAACGCACCGCTGCGCGAGGCCGGGTCGAACGAGCTGAGCAGCGCACTGAACTGCTTGAGCCCCTCGAGCAGCGCACCCACCGACCCGGCCTGCGCGTTGACCGCAGCAGCGTAGTAGTGCGACTGAACGAGCTGCGCGTAGCGCTCGACAATGTAGCGCGACACGGCGCGGTGCTGCGCATCGTCCGACGCAAAGATGCGCCCGGAAAGGTCGTGGATGTACTCGACAATCACGAGCGATTCGGGCAGCTTGAATTCGACACCGTCCCGCGTCGATACAAGAACAGGGACTTCCAAAACACATTAGATGTCAGTGAAGAGCCGAGTAAAAAGGTCGAGGTGAGGTTGGCGGGATCGGAGGATAGTTACCTTTGCTGGCGGCGTTGATCTTGTCGGCGTACCAGGTGGGTTTGTTGGCCAGGTCCACCTCGAACACGTCGTAGTCGAGGCCGGCGAGCTCGAGCGCCAGCTCGGCGCGTGCGGCGTACGGACACACCTTGGCGGTGTACAGCAGCAGCTTGGAGTCGGATCCTGCGGTGATCGTGGCAATGTCGGTGTGTAGGGTTGGGATGCATGGCTGCAAGGCATGGCAAGGGGAGCTTCTTTATACCCCGCAATCTCTGCTGCACCTCCACCTCAAAGCTACACGGCTCGGAGATAATAATAAAAAAGGCTCGCACGTCCAAAAAATCACATCATCGGCCACGGCAACGCCGCGGACCAACCTTACTCCACCGAGCATCTCGCTCTCCTCCTGACATCCTCCCCCGTCGGAGCGAAGCAGGCCGGACAAGTGCAAGATCACCAGGCATGGAAGCTCACCAGTCCCCAAAGGAAGGTCAAAGAGTTCAAAAAGGAGCCTCGGACGAGTCCGCGGCTTTGCATTTCAAAGTTGGAGGATAGGGGCATAGCTAGGTGGGAATGAAACGGCATAGGTATCAAGAAGGACCCACAAGGGGGAGGAGCTCGAAGCACTTTGGATGGCAAGCGCTTAGGCGAGGAGCCAGAAGCCGGAGCCAAGGAGGACAGCGACCGCAGCAGCGCCCGTGGAGACCTTGAGCGTGTTGGCGGCGTTGCCCGAGCCGCCGGAGCCGGAACCGGAGCCAGAGCCAGAGCCGGAGCCGGAGCCGTTGGATCCGACGCCAGGAGCCGAGGTCTGGGTGGCGGCGGCGGCGGTGGCGGAGCTGTAGGCGGAAGCGGCAGCCTGGGTGTTCTGGGTGGTGTTGGCGAGCACACGGTCGATGACGTGCACGACACCGTTGGCAGCAACGTAGTCGGTCATGACGATCTTGGCGGTGATGTTGCCCGAGGAAACAAAGGCGCCGGACGAGTTGGACATGAACTTGAGCTCGTTGCCCGAGCCCGAGATGGCCGAGGGCGTATTCCCGAGAGCGGTCGAGTAGACAACGGTGCCGTTGACTACGTGGTTGAGCAGCACAGCCGCGGTCTGCTCGGTAGTGGCACCCTCAAGAGCCGACTGAGCCTCCTGGAAGGCCTGGTTGGTGGGGGCAAAGACGGTGACGATCGACTGGTCGAGAGCCTCGACGAGGTTGGCACTCTGGAGCGCCTGGGCGAGCGAAGAGGCGCCGAGCTGGCCAGCAACACCCGAGGTGTTGGAGGGGATGGTAAGCACCTGCTCGATGGGCTGCACGCGGATGTTCTGGTACTGAGGACCGTCCATGGTGAGCGCGAACGAGACGTTGCCCGAGGCGAGCTGCACGTAGTTGGTGTTGTTACCCTGCTGCTTGCTGAGCACGACGACCTGACTGCGGTTGCGCGGCAGGTTGACGTAGGGAGCCATGTTGAGCGCCGAGGCGGCGATGGTCTTGTTACCAGCGCTGATCTGGCTGTCGGTGATGGAGCCGTTGAGAACTGTGCACGGCAAAAGCAAAGGAGAGATGCGCGTCAGTCACTAGTTCATATACATAAAAGAAAAGGCGACGATGCGCTCAAGACTTACCGTGGTAGGCGATGGTGGCGATGAGAGCCTCGGTGGAGACGTCGTTGCCGAGGCGGGCGAAGGCCTGGTTGGAGGGGGCAAGCACAGTCTTGTTGCCGCCCTGGAGCGCGCCGAGGAGCTGTTGCGAGTTGTTGCCGACGGCATCAGCGAGCGCCGAGAGGTTGTTGGCGCGCAGGGCGCTAAGCAGACCCTCAGCGAAGGCGGTGGCGTTTTCGCCGCCCATGCTCTGAGCCATGGCGCCGGCGGTGGCCGAAAGGGCGACAGTAAGAGCAGCAAGGAACTTCATTGTGCGGAGGACAAAGGTTGTTACGAGGAGGCTGGGATGAGGGGGGAAGGTGGAGCGGCTACGACTGTCGGACGTGGATGTATGGATGGGGCGGATGTAGAGTTGTAAAGGATGAGGATTTGGTTTATATTGGGTCTGACAAGGTGAGGGGCTGGACGAGAGCGATTCGGATCGCAGCAGCATAGGCACGGCTTGGGTTGGCAGCCGGAGAATCGTTAGCTCCGAAGCGGGGCATGCCGAAGCGACAGGGTCAGGTAAGGCAGCATGGCGCAATGTCTCAAGGGGGGGGGGGGGGGGGGGGGGGGGGGGCCCCCTTCGGGTTGGCAAGGGGTAGGGACGGGGGGGCACAGCCCCCGGGCTGGACAGGGCGAACGGGGGGGGGGGGGGGGGGGGGGGGGGAGGGGGGGGGGGAGAAAGGGGGGGGGGGGGGGGGGGGGGGGGGGGGGGGGGGGGGGGGGGGGGGGGGGGGGGGGGGGGAGGCTATGCATGCAATGGGTGCTGCGAGCGCGGCTACCTTTCTCGAGATCCTCCGAGTCGAGTCGAGTCGAGGGTCGGAGTGCAGCCGAAAGCGATCCAGAATCCTCCGAGCCAGGGCGCAGCAAGCCGTGTGTGCCTTGCGCATCTATCCCCAATGATCCAGGCTCCCTCCGGCACACATTGCGAGTGCATTGCCGCACATTTTCATTATATTGCCACCCAGAATCGTTGCGCGTGATCCGAGAAGCGCGCGCATGAAAGTCCCCGGCCGAATCGATTCTCGCCCTTTTGCTTTCAATCGAGTGCGGCACCGGCACTGGCACGGCAACGCAATCCGACCACCATGCAGTGATGCGCAATGCGCACGTTGTCCGATCTATTGTCGAGGGCACGGTGGATAGCGCCCGAGCGTGTCTTGTCGCTCGATGCTGCGCCAATTGCAAATTCAAAAACCTGTCCGTCACTTCTCGCCGCCTGGGTTTCATGCATGGAGCTCTGGCGTTCCCATCATCGCCGCGGATACGCGCGCTTGGTCTGCCATTACGTAGCCGCTGCGGCTGCCTCAGCATCGGCAAAAAGAGATCCTCCACCGCGTGTTCGCGCCAACCCTTCGGCCCACTCTGCCCTTTTTCTACTCGCCGTTCTGGCCCAGCTTACGGCAAGCCGGACTCCGCATCGACGTTGGTTCCCGCCGGCCAGCTTTCTCCGGCGGCTCGCATCCAGTCGTCCACGCCAAAGCAGTAGCCTGCATTCACAGCGACGTAACCTCCCACCCTGGCCCCTTCAAGAAAGTGTGGGGGGCAAGCATCTGCTTCCGGGCAGAAATCCGCTCGAGTTTCACATTTGCATTTCCAATACACGCCTTCTGATTGGCTCGTCCCTTTTCCCCACCCTCCTCAGCACACCCAGAATCTGCACCGTCATCGGCGAACCGCACTGCCTCCGAGATGACCGGAATCAATGCAGCCTCACGATCTTCTCCGCTATCGGCATGGGTTTTGGTAACAAACGTACTGGAATTGCATGGGCGTCGCTTGGTTCTAGACAGCGTTGGGTGGCTTCCAATTCAGCCTCCTGCCCGCCTCGTAGATGTCTTCGAGCACATCTTCGAGTCGGTTGGACGAATTGAACACCTCGTACATGCGGAACAAGCGCAATGCCGCCAGCGCATCTTCGATACTGTCGTGTCCACCCTCCACCGCTGTACTGCCTGCTCCCGCCGCCGAGTTGGCTACGCTCTCGACCGTCGACTTGGCCGGCTGCTCTTGCTGCGAGGCTTGGTTGAGACGCGCCGTGACCTGATTGTTGGCATTGTATCCGGACTGGATGTCGATCTTGAGCAGGAACCAGCTGAGGAATCGCAGACTCAGTCGACGCGGATGGTTGGGGCTGTGGAAGAGGTCCACGGTGTCAATCACCTGGCTCGGAGGAACAAAGATGTTGATGATGCGGAAGTCCTTCTTGAGCCCATGCCCGATGAAGATGCATCCGCAGTCGACGAGCAGGCGCAGCTTCTTGTACGCCGACTTGTGCGGCACCACCGTGTGCGTCGAGGTGTTGGGATCCAGATCGCCCGGCAGGATGCCCGAGAATTTGGTAAGGTAGTCGACCACTTCCTCGTGCGTGTGGATGTGGTCGTCGATAAACGCCTCGCCTTCCTGAGGCCCTTGTCCACGTACCACCGACACTCGCGCGAGCGACAACTGCGTCGGCCGGATCACCGACCGCGTTCCATCCGATCGAATCTCGAGCTCCTCTTGGTTCAGCGCCACGAATTCGGCATCGATCGCAACCAGTGTGCCTGGTTTCGGCAACTCGTCTGGCGACAGCAACTTGTGCCTGATGCGCGCCGGATCGCGATGCAGCGAGATGTTGTAGTCGCGACAAAGGATCGTCGGATCGATCGACGTGCGTCCCTGCCGCAGCTCATCCAGCGCCAGCGCTCCCATGTCCTCGCGCTCCCACATGAGCACCGACGGCATCTTCCATGCATTCTGGAAACCCAACGCCTCGCTCTCCGGAACATTGCGCACCAAAAAGTCGTTGAACAGATACCACGGACCAACCTGCCCCACCTTCTGGCGCACCTTCTTGGCCCCCGCTGCGCCCGCATTCGCCATGCGCGGCGTCACCGCTTCACCGCCCTCGGCCTCGGGCACGCGCACCAGCGCACACAGATGCGGCTGCTCCTTGTCCGCCGAGATCTGCACCACCATCGAGCGCAATCGGTACACCGCATGGCTTCCGAGCGTCGCCTTGGCCCGCTCCAGATCCGCAGCCGTGTAGATCGGCAACACGCGCACATCGTCGCCCTGCACACCGATCGCGACGCGAGGAGGCAGGTAAGTGCGCCTCTCGTCGTCCTGTGCGCCGCCATCATTTCGAGCTGCCTGCCCGGCGTTGGGCGTACGTCGGCCGAAAGGCTGCTTCGCGTACGGCTGGTGCGGCATCGCATTCAGCCTTGTGTGCGGAGCTGGCTTCGGCGGACCCTGGTTATCGTTCAACCAGTAGTGCAGGTGCTCGGGAGCCTGGATCGCCGCGTTGACCGAAAGCACACGCGGCAGCTCTGCGGCCGGAGGCATGACACGGCGTGTGCGGAACATGGCGGTGAACTGGCACGCGCGGCAGGGCGCGCGATTCTGCATCTCGCGCACCAGCGACGCGCGCAGCACCGACGCAAAGTCCGCCGGCGCCGGCGCCTCGTTCGACATGGGCCGGCGCGGATACACCAGGTCGACGCTCAGCGTGGGGCTCGCGCGGCTCGACTCGCGCCCGCAGTGGATGCACGCCGTCTTGGTCACCGCATTCAGCGCAAACAGCTTGGCCACGGGTGAGCTTGCTGCCGACACACTCTCGCTTTGCGTGCCGACCGTTGGCGACGCAGGCTCTGCGGTTCCTCGACGCCCTCCAGCAGCGCCGCCGCGGTTGCTGCTCATGGGTGGGCCTAGGCCCGGTGGCGGGCCACGCGCTCCCGTCGCTGCTGCACCACCGGCACCGGCCGTGCCGGCTACGGACTGAGCCTCTGCCGAGGTGCAATCGAGCACGAAGCGGTTGAGCGTCTGGACGAGCTGGCTATACACGATCTCGTTCTTGCCTGCACTGCTGCCGCCCGAGACGTTGGTGACGCTGTCCTCGCGATCCATCAAGCCGAGACTCGCCGCCTTGTGGCTGTTGCCAAACGCGCGCAGAAAGTTGGACGCCTGGCAGTTGGCGCCCCTGGCATCCTCGAGCATGCGGAAGAGGAAGCCGGCCTCGCACAGCAGACAGTTGTCGCGCGCACAGTCGTGCAGGATATGCGCCTTGGCCATCTCGCGGAACGGCGGCAGATAGTGGAGCGCCTGGAGGTACGAGTTGGCGTACGAGTTTTGGATGTGCGTCTCGAGACCGCTGTACGGCGTCTTGTTGTAAAAGTCAAAGTCAAAGTCCTCGACGCCGAAGCGCGAGTACTGGATCGTCTTGAGTCGATAGTACGACGGCATCTGGCCCTTGGCGAGCATCGCCTCGGCGGTCTCGAGGTCCTCCTGGCCTTCCTCTTCGTCGGAAGCGTCCGAATCGTCCGAGTCGTCGTCGTCTGAGTCGTGCTCCTTGTCGGAAGCAGCGGTGGCCTCCTTGGCGGCGGCCACTCCCGATTCGGCGGTAGGACTGAGGTCTCTGGTGGTCATCTTGGAGTCAGTGGTGCTGGTGGCGCGCGATGCCGGTGTGCTGTCGGATGCCTGCTTGCGCTCCACACGCGAGTCCGTGGATGCGGGAAGGCTGTCGGAGCCCGCCTCTGCGCGCTTCTTGTCCGCCTTCTTCTTCTTCTTGTCTGCAGCGCTTCCGCCGGCGGCGGCAGCGGCGGCGGCCTTCTTGCTCTGTTCCTTCTCCTTTTCGCTGCGGAAGAGCGGGATGCCGATCTTCTTGCGGTCCTCGGGACGATGGAGCGCGCTGGCACGGATTCCACCGGGGCCCTTGCCCGTGACGACGTTCCTCTGTCCGCGCAGATGGGGCGGGAGGCTGGCGTAGCCGAGATAGTCGACGGTCTTGAGGTTGTTGAGCACGGCGGGGTCGATCTTGGAAGGCGGGTTGAAGAGGGGCGATGCTTCGGAGAAGTAGTCGTCGTGCTCAAAGTACGAGAGCAGCTTGTCGTTGTAGTGGGGCATGCCGATGGACGAGAGCGGCGTCTCTGTGGACCAATTGACAAAGGGCACGGGCTCGGCCATGTCTGGGAATTCGAGTGCCGAGGCGTTGAAGGTGTTGAAGCGGAGGTTGGAGGTGTCGGAGGAGCTGCTCCAGAGACGTACGCTGCCGTCTGCCTCGCCGAAAGCGATGTAGTCGGCGGAGGGCGATACGGCGAGCGAGGTGGTGAAGGAGGAGGCGTTGGTGTAGAAGAAGCGACCTTCGCCCGGGGTGGCGATGTCGACGATCTGGAACTGGCCCTGTGGCGCCGAGACGATGATGGTGGAAGAGAGTTTGGGATGGATGGCGAGCAGCGAGGGGCCTCCGGGAGCGGCAAAGGGGATGGGCACGAGGGCGCGCATGGAACGCAGGTCGTGCACGCGGATGAGCGGCTCGGGGACGGGGTGGCCCTGACGGACGGTCCAGCCGACCGAGTAGAGGATGTTGCCGTCTGCCTGGACATCGACGAGACCGCCGGGATGAGCGTGGAGGCGATGTTCGACCTTGAGCGTGCGCGGGTCGCGCAGCTGGATGTGACCGGTGACGGTGCCTGCGCAGAGGTAGCGGCCGCTCTTGCGAACGTGCACGATGGGCGCCTCGGAGGGGACGGAGCGGACGAGTGCGCCGGTGCTATTGTTGACGGTGAGGATGAGGTCGTTGTCGTTGTCGATCTCGCCCGTGCTGGCGGCGGAGTGGGAGAGGCCGGCGGCGATGAGATCGGAGGAGGCGGCGAGGGGCGATGCACACATGGAGACGAGGTTCATGCTGTCGGTGCCAAAGTCGTGGGTGAGCGTGGACCACTTTGCCAAGCCGCGACGCTGTGCCGCCTTGATGCCATTGTCGCCGACGGAGAAGATGTGACGCTCGTCTGCGAGGATGCCCTTGGTGGGCGAAGGATGCGTGGGCAGACCGTGTGCGACGTACGAGGTGTATCGGGAGAGCTGGGAGGAGTAGAGGGACGAGACGGTGCCGAAGGAGGTGCCCTGCCAGAGTAGCTCGGAGTAAGGATCGAAGCTGAGCGCGGTGACGGCGGGCGGGATGCCTACGGGCCCTGTTGGGTTGCCGTAGTGGGCATGTTCGCTCCACTCGGCCATGGCGGAGCGCGGTGCGGCGGTATGGCGATCAGCAGAGGCAAGAGACTCGACGGAAGGTGGTGGTAGCGGTAGGATGCGATGCGAGCATGACGCTGTTGCACGCTGAGCAGCTCCAAGCACGTAGGATGAGGATGAGGATGAGGACGAGCACAGAGAGCCGTTGTGGAAGCCAACAAACGACACGCGATAGCCGCGAGAAGTGACAGGACGAATGCAACTCTCGAACGCGCGGCGAAATCCGCTCGATTGGGATGCTGCCGATGTAACACTCTGAACATTTTTTTGCCGGTGCCTCTTCGCTCCACGTGTTGGCTGCTGCGTGTGGCCTTGGCTCTGCTGATGGCCGACGTCAGCGCAAATTTGGGCGCATTTTTGGCACATTTTTGGCACATTTTTGGCGCATTTCTCTCCACATAGCAACACTGCTCGGCGACGCGTTGGTGCGTCAACACCGCCTCCTTCTTGCACAGTCAACGCTGCAACCGCGTCACAGCAGCAGCAGCAGCAGCAGCAGCAGCGAGGAGAGAAGGAAAGAAAAGAAAGAAAATCGACGCATTTTTGCACTGCGATGGGGGGATCCGTGCATTCTCCTACATCATTCCTCGCTCGCTCGCCATCCGTAACTGCTTCCACTTCCACGTCTTCCGTCCACTCGTCTCTCCCATATGCCTGGTACCATCCCGGCCATCACGGATCCTGCCCTTGTCGACGCCACCCGCACCGACGTCTCGCGCGCCACCGTCTCGCCTCGCCTCGCCTCGTCCGATCCGCACGTCGCCGCCGCCTACCAACACGACCCGCAGGCTCCCACGCTCGTCACGCCGTCGCGACTCTCGCATCCTACCTCGGGTGTCGCGTCCAAAGGTGCTGCACAGCTCACATCCACCTCGTCCCTTTCGTCCGCACTCGCACCCTCCAACCTCCAGGCCAACATGACTAAGCAGCTTTCTTCGCCAGCATCGGCCGGCGGCGTGCGCAAACGCAAGTCCAACGCCAAGTCGCCCATCGCCGGTCAGGATGCGGCCTCGAGCGAGCTGCTCAAGTTTGTCGAGACCGACGGTCACTTTTCGCTCGTGCGCAACTTCCACCTCGCCGACGCGTTTACGCTCATGAACGCCTTTTGCGGTGCACAGTCGCTCTTTGCCTCGGCACGATACCTCATCACCTCGGACCCCAAGCACGCGTGGCTCGCGCTGTGGTTCCCGCTGTTCGGTGCCATCTTTGATCTGCTCGACGGCAAGGTGGCACGCTGGCGCAAGTCGTCGTCCATGCTCGGACAGGAACTCGACAGTCTGGCCGACTCGCTCAGCTTTGGTGCGGCGCCTGCCTTTGCCGCCTATGCGCTCGGTCTGCGCGGCGGCTTGGACAGCTTCATCCTCACGCTCTTTGTGTGTGCTGGCGTCGCAAGGCTCGCCAGGTTCAACGTGACGGCAGCTACGATTCCGCACGACGCCTCGGGCAAGGCACGCTACTTTGAGGGTCTGCCCATCCCTTCGTCGCTCGTGCTCGTCGGCGGTATGGCCGTTTGCCTGCTCACCGGACGCATCGAACCGGGAGGACTGCCCATCGCCCTCGCCAAGGAACGCGGCTACATCTCCTCCAAGGGCCTCACCTTCACCGGTTCGCTCCGCGAGTACCTCCCCGACAGCTTCAGCGGCCGAGGCGTCCCGCTCGGCACCTTCACCATCGACTTTTCTCACGCAGCCGCCAAGGTGTTCCAGCTCATCCCTGGATTCAGCACCGCCGATGCGGTAGAGACTGCGCAGGCGGTGGCTAAGATCCAGGGTCACTGGATCGCCTTCCTCTGGCTCGCATGGGCAACCGCTATGGTCAGCAAGACCCTCCGCGTCCCCAAACCCTGATCCCCCCTCCCTTCCTCCCCTTTCCTCTCCCCCCTTACGACAGCGACGCCTTTTCAAAAAGCAAAGAGCGGGTCAATGAAAATAAAAATCAATGTGTGGAAATGCCGTTGCGGCTCGAGTGGATGGGTATCGTAGGCCGCTAGGGCTGGTTGGCGTTGGGTGGTGGGGCTAGAGCTGCTAAGCGCGCGGCGATGGCAGCGGCGTTTTGACGCGCATCCACATCAGGTTGTGCTGGCAGTAGTGAAGGTGGTGGACGTGGTGGAGGTCCTGGTGCGGGTGGTTGCGACATGGCCATGCGGCGTTGGTACGCTTCTTCGCCCGTACTAGCGCTCATTGCGACTCGGCGTGCATACGCCTCTTCCCCGGTCATCTTTGGTGTCTCACCACCAACACCTGAATGAGGACCGCTCCATGAGGTTTCCGTGGGAGGCGCATCGGCTTCGTCGTCGTATTCTTGCCATTTTTGTCGTTCCAGTTGCGCACATCGTCGATCGTACACCATCTGCTTGTACGCGAGGTAGTCGTTGGGTACGCGCGGATCGTATTCGCCATTCAGACCCGGTCCCACAGGTGACATGCCCCGCTTTCGCTTCTTCTACACCCATACTCCGAACCGTCAGCGAAAACCCCGGACCACACCAGGAGCCCCGCACGCGGGAGTAGTGCGACTCACCTTCTTTTTGGCTGCACGCTTACCGGCACTTGTCGCAAAGAAGCCATTCACGTCCTCGTCCGCTTCGGCTTCATCATACTCATCGCCGCGTCCAGTGTGGCGAGCTAGCGCTTTGTCGCGCTCCAGTTCTTCGGGCGGTAGCACGTACGGCGGCGCCTCAGCGATGCGGTACTTGTCCAGCTCGGCTGCCAGCCACGTATCGTCCGCGCTCGAGTGCGGCAAGGCCAGCGCCGCGAGCTTAAGGTCCGAGGTCCCCACCGCTGATCGCCCAGACTTGCCCTGCTCGTCCAGCACTGAAGAAGCAGCGATCGGCTTTGCGCAAGCATCCGTGCCTTGGGCCGGCGTCGAGGTTGCGGCGATCGGGGCTGGGCTGTGGATGGTTTTGCCTTTCTGTTCAGCTTGGTCACTGGATGCGACGGGTGCGAACGATGCGACAAACGCCGCGTTCGGGCGCGACTTTGGCTTGGCGCCACCCGTGCGTCGGGGCGCGAAACGCAGCGCCGCCGACCAGCCTATATGGCGAAGATTACAAAGAGTAAGATGCATCGTCAGTGAGCACCGCCGTTCACAGATTCGCTCGGTCCTGCTCACACGATCCCGACGATCATGCGTTCCCGACCGGGTTCTCAACCCGCTAATGCGCGAGGCGGTCAAGTGCCGCCTGAACGCCCCGCGGACGAGGTCGTTCGAAGTGTACCTGAAGACTTGGACGAAGAAGCCGCTGCAGGGTCAGCGCCAGTTGCACTGGAAGCAACCGCGCTGGCAGAGGCTTCTTGACCAGACTGGGATGAGGATGCGTCTTGCTGTTGCGCGTCTCTGGGCGGTTCGTCAAAGATGCCCGCGTACAGCGACGCGCCTCGGAAGGCCTGATTTGCGGCGGGCATGGTTCAGGCACAGCAATGGTCCTCACTGTAGCCCATGGATGCGATAAAGTGCTGCGAATTGAGGTGGTGGGGACAGTGGAGGTGAGGAAGACGGCTGAAGCGCACCCATTCCAGGGTCCTGGGCTCTCCCTTTTTGAGCCGGAACCCGGAAATCGACAGCCACCTCTCGCACGCGCCAAGGATATCCTCCGTAGCCACCACCAAACCACCATCTTCTCAAGTACACGCTTGCCTTGGGATCGACGCAGCATCCGCATTATTGCCCTGCGACGGTGGTAGCGCTTCCGTCTGCGCTTGGACATTCTGCGTTGCCGCCATGGCATCCTCATCCGGGTCGAAAGAGCCCACGACCGCATCGCTGGTGCTCTCGACGCTGGGCGCCTACTCGGAGCTTGCCAAGCACCTTTTCGCATCGATCGAGAATCCGTCGCAGCAAAAGGCCAAGACCATCACTGACGCTGCTGCCGACAAGACATGGAAGCTGCGTGGCATCCCGGACGTGCTGGCAGCGCTGCGCGAGGTCGACGAGCTGCTGGCAGAGCGCATCCAGCTCGCTCACGTGCACGCCTCCAACCAGGCCACCATCGAGCAGCTGCAAGCCAAGGCGAGGCGGAGGGACCGCGAGACACGTCAGGCGATTCTCGAGCTGAGCAACATCCATGCCGAGCTGTCCGAGATCACTCGGCTGTCCGAGGACGAGCTGGCATCGATCGCGCGTGCGGCCGAGCGGCCGGTAGGCCACGCCACGCTGCTCACATATGCACAGAGGCTGGCCAAGTATACCTCAGCACCACCAGGATACAAGCTGCCCCAGCTCGTGTCGGCGGCGACGGTGAAATCAGAGGCAGCAAAGACAGAGCAGGCTGCAGCAGAGGATGGTGACGGGCAGGCAGAGGCCATCTCGCTCGGACCGGACTATAACCAGTACGCCAAGAAGGCAGCGGCGTACTACGATCCAGCCATACCGTCGATGCCGCAAGAAATGCCGTTCCCGTCGGATGCCATGATGCGACAGGGCATCCTCAACAGTGCCGACATGCTCGCCGGTGCCCCCATGGCCGAACAGCCCGCCGAGGATGTGGCCATGGACGAGCAGGACGAGCTGCCCGTGGCCGATTTCGCCGCCTCCTACTCGCACCTTCGCGAACAGCAGCAGAGGCAGGACGAAGACGAAGACGCCTTCGACCTTGATCTCAACTGAGCCTCGGCTTGCCTCCCTCTTGGCTAGGCGTGCTCGTGCTACCTCGACACGCCGAGCCACGCAACATATCCTTCCTTCTCTCGCCTGCCCTCCTGATACCGCTCTGCGCTTCTCCGCAGTGTCTCCCACTCTTCGCATCCTGTACTTGTACTCTCTGCTGCATTCATATCTTCCGCACTATTTCGTCGTCTGTGCACTGTTGGGAGTGTGTTCGCATCGAGTTGAGCGGGCATGGCGGGCGAGACATCCAGAAATCAAAAAAATCGAGCTTTTTGTTAGAGCGCATTTAGGCGACAACGCCAGAAAGACCAAGCTGACTCGTGCGAAAGGAAGAGCATGCTGCGGCACGTGACTTTGGGTTCGATTTTCGCAGTTTTGGCCTGCGATGTCCAGCCTGCCTCGAGGCACCTGAGCAGTGTAGGTCCAGCCGCTGCTCAGCAGAGACTGCTCAGCAGTGAAGAAATTTGACGGTGCAGCGTTGGATCTTCGGGGAAGCGAGCGCCCATCAGGCTCAGCCAGCCTGGCTCAGCCAGCGGGAGGCGGGAAGGTCAAAGACATCGGCGCCAGCGACCACACCTTCCCTCTTCTCCTCACGGTTCATAGCAGTAAGTATTCTGACCATTCGGTCGCATCGACCATCCATCCTCGCATTCTTGTACCGACACGGGAAACTTTAATCCGTTCGCTCATGGCGGAGGGAGATGGACGGCATGTTGTGCGCGAAAATCCGAACACCTAGCTCACCTTGCATCCCGCTCCACGCTTCTTGCACCGCAGAGGACACCACTTATACTGGTTAGCACAACCGTGATCAAGATGCAGATCTTTGTCAAGACCCTTACGGGTAAGACCATCACCCTTGAGGTGGAGTCTTCGGACACCATCGACAACGTCAAGGCCAAGATCCAGGACAAGGAGGGTATCCCCCCCGACCAGCAGCGCCTTATCTTCGCCGGTAAGCAGCTCGAGGACGGCCGCACCCTTTCGGACTACAACATCCAGAAGGAGTCCACCCTCCACCTTGTGCTCCGCCTGCGTGGTGGTGCCAAGAAGAGGAAGAAGAAGGTGTACACCACCCCCAAGCGCATCCCTCACAAGCGCAAGAAGGTCAAGATGTCCATCCTCAAGTACTACAAGGTCGACGGCGATGGCAACATCAAGCGCCTCCGTCGTGAGTGCCCCTCGCCCGAGTGCGGCGCCGGCATCTTCATGTCGTGGCACAAGAACCGCCAGTACTGCGGCAAGTGCAAGCTCACCTTCATGTTCGAGGAGGGCACCAAGCCTCCCACCGCCTAAACGCGGCCTCGCGCACCCCCTACACCCCCTTGCCATGTTTAGGCCAATAGCGACGCTTTGACGCCGATTCGAACGTCCACTACCGTCATCCTCCACCGGGCTCTGCCTCGTGTAGCCATGGCGTCTCTCGGAAATGCTCAAGTCTCGTTCTGCATGGTTCATCCACCCGCATGTTCCTGTGTCTGTGCTGCCATTGCTGAGATCCGTACAAATACACACATCGATGCTGAAGGGAGAAGATGATGAAGGGAGAAGATGATGAAGGGAGAAGATGATGAAGGGAGAGAGGGGATGGCTAGTAGCCGCCGTCGTCGGCTCTTGAGAATTGGGCGGTTTGTCTGCGCTGGTTGTCTTCGAGTTTGGGGCAGTCTCTGATGCTGTGGCCCAGACCGCCGCAGACGGGGCAGCTTGAAAGCTTGCCACCAGTTGCAGCCAATCTGGGATCTTCGATTGCTGCCAAGAAGGGCGGGATTCTTTGTTTTGCTTCCATGAGGAGGTATTTGAGATCGAGCAGAGTCTGTTCCTGCGTATTGGCGTTGACAAAGGTGGTTGCGATACCGGTCTTGCCGCTACGACCCGTACGGCCGATCTGGTGCACGTAGTCTTCGATCTCCTTGGGCATGGTGTAGTTGATCACATGCTGGATCTCGTTAAAGTCGAGACCCTTGGACGCGACTCCGGAAGCGACCATGACATCCTTCTGTCCCGACTTGAATGCACGAATGGCATACTCTCTTTCATCCTGCGTTTTGCTGCCGTGAATCGCAACCGCTTCGACACCCTTGAGAAGAAGATACTCTTGAATATCGTCGACTTCGTTCTTGTTGTCGCTGAAAATGATGACGGGCGGAGCGGTTTTTTGAAGACACTCGAGCAGATACACCATCTTGGCCTCCTGCTTGACGTACTCCACTTCTTGAATGATATCCAGCGAAGCAGCACCGGCACGACCCACATTGATGATGACGGGTCGGATGAGCGACTGCTCTGCAAAATCCTGAATCTTCTTGGGCATCGTAGCCGAGAACAGCAACGTCTGTCGCTGCTGCTTGAAGAATCCCATAATGTTGCGCACATCCTCCTCGAAACCCATGTCGATCATGCGATCCGCCTCGTCCAGACACAGATACTTGCATCCATCCAGCGAGAACTTCTTCTTCTCCAGCATGTCCTGCAGCCTACCGGGCGTGGCGACGACGATGTGGAAGCCCTTGGACATGGTGTGATGCTGCTCGGCCATGCTGATGCCGCCGATGCAGAGGAGCACGCCGATCTGCGGATATCCGCCCTGCACAAGCGCATCGGCAATGCCCTTGATCGATTCAAACGTCTGGCGCGCCAGCTCGCGCGACGGACACACGATCATCCCGACGGGACCCTCGCCGCGCGTGAACGGCAGCCGCTTCTCGTCCTCGCACGCAAACATGATGATGGGCAGCGAAAACGCCAGCGTCTTGCCCGAACCGGTGAAGGCGATGCCGATCATATCGCGGCCCGCAAACGCCGTCGGCAGACCCTGCATCTGGATGGGCGACGGCTTGACGATCTTCTTTTGCGTCCTGAGGTACTCGATCACGCATTCGGGCACCTTCATGTCGCGAAAGTTGGTGATGACGGGTGGGATGTCGACGCCGTCGGCGAGGATGTGGTTCTTCTCGCGCAGCTTCTCGTTCTCCAACTCGGAGCGCGCGCGGATGTACGAGGGTGGCGTCCAAGTTGTGGTGAGAGGCTCGGTGTACTGGATGCCCTTGGCGAGCTCGAGATCGCTGGCGAGCTTGCGGCGTGCAGCATGCGCCTCGAGGATCTTGCGCTCTTCCTCCGCCTCGATATCCGCCTGCGACCGTTCGCCTTCCTCTGCGAGCTTCTTCTGGCGCAGCATGCGTGCTTCGTCGAGAAGCGATCTTTGTGGACGTTGCGGTGCGCGGCTGTCTGCATCGTCGTCGTCCTCCCCCTGTGCCTGGTCAGCGTTGGGGTCGTGCGAGCCAGATGCATGCGTGGATGTGATGCCGCGAGCACGCGCCTGGATCTGTTCGAGCTGCTGCATACGGCGCTGCTTGAGCGGTACAAAGGTGGAAGAGGATGCATCGTCGGCCTCTTCGTCGTCCGAGTAGGTGTAGCGAGGACGGTCGTCCTGTTGCTGTTGCATTCGACGACGCTTGAGCGCCTGGACGGCAGACATGGGCTGGTCTGCGTCGGCAGCACTGAACTGCTGTTGGCGTGCTGCGCTGGTGGATGCTGTGGGTGCCATGGCTAGATGTCAAGGGCCTGCGCTGAGCGAGCAAGCAGTGGAGAGGAAAGGTCGAAACGTGCCTTCAAGAATGCTGCTGCTGCTGCTGCTGCAAGTTCAGGGTCGCAGCCGCCCAACCTCCGAATTCCGAGCGGGCTGAGTCGAGCTGAGCCGCGGATGCATCGCGCGATCTGACACCAGGCCGATATCCAAAAATCGGACACGAGAGCAACACCCTTTCCTCTCCTCTCTCGCCTTCTGTCAGAGAGTGTGGAGCGGAGCAATCCATGCGGAGTCGAAGATGCAACCGAGCCGGCACCGCTTCCTTCCTGCCTTGCTCCTCCACCATCACTACTCCACTCCACTCGGCTCGTGCTCAGCGTAGCTCGTCGTTGCACGCTCCGCTTGTTCTCCACACACGGATGGCCGCTCGCTCGCCCGCTCGCCATGGACGAAGATGACTCGTGCCGCATCTGCCGTAGCGGGCCAGAGCCAGATGCGCCGCTCTACCATCCGTGCAAGTGCACCGGCTCCATCCGCTACTGCCACCAGGACTGCCTTGTAGAATGGCTGCAGCACTCGAGGAAAAAGTACTGCGAGCTCTGCAACTATCCTTTCCTCTTTCACAAAAAGTATCGCAAGGACATGCCCTCCGATGGACGCCTCCCACGCTACCTCTATCTCCGCCGCCTCGTCCTCAGGTCGTACCATGTGGCGCAGCTCGCTGCCAGAGCACTCCTCGTCGGATTCACGTGGCTCGCACTCCTGCCTTACATCAACATCAACGTATGGCGCTTCCTCTTCTGGTCCGCCGACGTCGCAACATGGATGGGCGTACCAGGCGCCACGCCGCCGTTCAGCCTCGAATCGCCTCCGCCCTCCAACGCCACGGCAAGCAACGTCACGCATTCGCACGACTCGTCGTCGACCAGTCAAAGCCCCGTCGTGCGTTTTCCTGCTTCCCTGGGTCGCAACCGCCATCCTCCGGGCATTGACGCCTACAACTCGAGCCGCCAGCCAATCACCGTGGATCAGATCGAGGCCGCTCTGCGCTCCGTGCTCAGCAAACTCGCAAACGACTGCTTCCAGGGCCAGATCCTCAGCTGCATCATCGTCGTCTTCTTCGTCGGCATCTTTCTGCTCCGCGAATGGATCCTCCAGAACATCCCGCAGCACTTTGAACACCACCCGGTCCACGACGCCGCGCCACAGCCCCAGCCCTTGGATCCACTCGCTGCACCGCTAGCTCCGCAAGATCCGCAGCAGCAGCCCGCGGAGCCCCGCGATCTCATCCAAGGGCTTCCGGCCGAGCCTCCACAGGATCAGGAACCGCAATTGCCGAGTCTTGACGACTCGAACGAACGTGATGCCGACAGCGTGCCGCCTCAGCACGAGCTGGATCTCGAGCCAGAGGCACAGCGAGAGCAGGCTCGTCAGGCACGCATCCGACGTCTTGATCGTCATGCTTCCAACGGTAGCTCGTATCCTCCCGTCGAGTCAACCTCTACCGTCGAAGCAACGGCATCGCAGCCACAACCAGACGAGGCTCATTACGGCTCGTTTGATGAGTCCGCTGCCATGCCATCATCCATCCCACAGTGGAACGAACATCCTTACGCCTCGGACCGTCCTGCAAGGGGCCCATCAATACCGTCACATGAAGAACACAGCGAGGCTGGAATCACTGACGAAGCTGCTGCGTCGGTCCCTGCAGCGGACGCGGATCAGCCAGATCACGAGCAATCACATCGCCCAGCCTCTGCGGCGCTCGATGCATCACAAGAGCCTCTTCCAGACCAAGCCACATACAATGACGATGCTGCCACCCCCGAGCAACTGCCCCCGCTCGCATCCACCTCGGAGCCAGTCTCCGATACAGCAGACGCATCCCCCAACGAGCCTGCTGATGCCACCACCGCACGCGCCGAGGAAGAGGACGATGCGTGGGAGGACGAGTCGGACACCGCCGGCGCCGCCGCGCACGACGAGGCAGCCTTGCGCGCCGCCGCTGTGGCCGCCTTCCCGCCTCCCATCGCGCATCCGGCGCTGGACGACGAGATCGAGGTGGGCGTCGCCGCGGACGCCGACGACCCCGACGCCGAGATCGGCCTGGCCGAGGAGATGGACGGCATTCTCGAAGCCATCGGCATGCGCGGCGCGCTGTTCGGCATCGTGCAGAACCTGTTCCTCATGATCTTCCTGTGCGCCTTTGTCATGCTCGCCTTTGTCATCCTGCCCTACATCGTCGGCAGGGCGCTCGGATCCGGTCCGGGACTCATCCGCATCCTCGCAGCGCCCGTCAAGCTGCTGCGCTACGTCACCGACCCAGTGTTCGACTCGCTCATCGCAGTCGCTGCGAACAGCATGTGGCCCAAGGTCATAAGCGCCGTGGGGATGGCGGGGCAGAATGCAACGACGGTGGTGCTCGAAGCGGCTGCAGAGCCTGCATCGCAAAGCGCGGTGGGCTGGATGGACAGAGTGGTTTCCAGCGCCATGGCGTCATTTGCAGCCAAGCCGCGCAACGTCACGGCCGACATGGCGACAGCAGCGGCCAAGACAAGTGCGACGACAGCCATGCTCGTGCGTCTGCTGCCTGCGAGTGTGACCGGCTCGACGCAATGGACGGCGGTGAGTGCGTGTTTCGACGTGGCGCTTTCTGCCGGTCTGCGCGGCACCTTGGACCAGCTATCCGATCTGGTCTCTGGATTCTTTGTTCGGCTGGACGCGCATCGGGCCGGCACTTCGGGCGTCGACCGCGCCTTTTGCGTCGCCTTCGGACACGGCTACTGGCTGCTGGCGCTCCTGATCCACCAGCACATCTCCAAGCCCGACCTGCACCGTGCCGCCACGGACCAATCGGCGCTCAAGATGTTCATGGATCAGCACGTGCTCATCATCAAGGCGATCGTGTTCATCTTTATCGAGCTCGCCGTCTTCCCGCTCGGCTGCGGCCTGCTGCTCGACATCTGCACAATGCCGCTGCTCGGTGAGGCCTCGATCTCGGCGTGGCCGCGCAAGCTGTTCGCCGCACCGCTGACGTTTGCATTCACGCGCTGGA
Source organism: Moesziomyces parantarcticus (assembly GCA_023212605.1). Taxonomy (NCBI): domain Eukaryota; kingdom Fungi; phylum Basidiomycota; class Ustilaginomycetes; order Ustilaginales; family Ustilaginaceae; genus Moesziomyces; species Moesziomyces parantarcticus. Next base: position 256,515 of record JALCCF010000012.1, on the reverse strand, counting down.
TGGGTGGCACGATCTACATGTTCGTGTTCGCGCAGTATGTGTCGGCGACGCGGCGCGTCTTGAGACCGGGCGTGCTGTGCTGGATTCGCGATCCGAACGATCCGAGCTTCCACCCGATCCGCGAGATCCTCGACAAGCGCAGCACCACGCAGCTGCGCAAGATCGGCGCGTCGGCGCTCATGTATGCCGCCATCCTCATCGCCAGCGTCGGAGTCAACACCTACTTCCTCCGCTACGTCGCAGTATGGACGGGCGCGTTGCCGCTGAGGTGGAAGCCGTACGAGGCGCTGACCGAGGTGCCGATCGACCTGCTGCTGGTGCATTTTGCGCTGCCGTGGGCCACGTCCAAGATCGATCCGGACGCCGTGGCCGAGACGTGGATGAAGGCCTGGTGGACGAGTGCAGCACGCATCTTTCGGCTCAGCAGCTACCTCATCGGCGGCGAGTTCGAGGAGGAACGGCGCACGACAGGTCGGAATGGCGCACTGGCTGCTGTGGATCGTTTGCTGCGAACACAGCCTCCAGCAGAGATGGCGGGTTGGGTGGAGGATGGCGGATTGTGTCGCGTGCCAGCCGACGACAAGGCGATTACGACTGGTCCGCTGATCATTCCGCTCGACGCAGACGGGAATGCGCCCACCGAACGTCTGGCCGAGGCGATTGCCAAGCAGGATGCTGACGCCGAGAAGCACACGCCCAGGCCGACGTACACGCACATCTACCTGCCCTCGCACTACCGCGCGCGCATCACCACCGTGCTTGTGCTGCTGTGGCTCACGCACTGCGCGGCCTTCATCCTCGGGCTCGGAGTGCCCCTGCTGCTTGGCCGCGCGCTATATTCTCTGCGCGGCCGTTCGGTGCACGACGTCTATGCATACGTGCTGGGCTTGAGCCTGCTGTGGACGGCATGGAACATGGTGCGCGGGGCGAGCAAGATGTGGGCACGACGCAGGCGACGCGCCAGGATGCACCGTACGAGTCCGACGGTGTACCTGGCGGTGCACGTTTTGGTCAAGGCGAAACGCGTGCTCAAAGCGGCGGCGCTGCTGGTGGGTGTTGCGGGCCTCGTGCCGCTCGTGGTGGGCATGGTGGTGGATCAGTACCTTGTTGTGCCGCTGCGCGATCGCGGGCAGGTGTCGGTGATCCGGCTCGGTCAGGTATGGGCGTGCGGCATCATCGAGACTCGCCTGGGCCTGTTTGCGGTGCGTCTTATCGGCGTGCCTGAGCACGGGGTGGTGGCATGGTTCATGGCCAAAGTCGACCATGTGCTGCGCGGAGGGCTGTACCCTCGTGCGCGTGTTCGCGTCGCGTGGACATACATCGTCCCACCCATCACTCTGGCTGGCTTGGTGTTGCTGGCCGTACCAGTGTTGGGAGCACGCATGCTGATCGAGGCTGGCTGGGTGCACGTCTCCAGCGCGACGGACGAGTACGCCGTGCAACGCCGCCTGATCGGCGTGATCCAGACCGCCGCACTGGTGGTTGCAATGGTGTCGTTTGTCAGAAGACGCATGGACGACTGGACGGATGTGCTCAAGGACGAAGTGTTCCTCGAAAGCACAGTGCTCAAGAACTACATCGATACCCAGCCTACCAACAGCGACACAGAGCAGCGTGGGCCGCAGGACGATTACGCCGCCGAAGGAACTCTTCCCGACATCCTCTTCCGCTAGCCGCAGTGCGCTTTCACAAGAATCGACAGGCCAGCATTTTGGACTTGGCAACTAGTGTGTGTGTATTTGCGTGATCAGAAGAGAGGTTTGAAGCGTTTGCGCGGTGCGCCGGGATCGTCGGGTTCGGACTCGGTATCCGAGTCGGAAGGTGCGAGGAACTCGCCCGGATCTCCTCCGCGTGCTACCGGTGTGGGTTGGACGAACAATGGTTGTGTTGCCACGAGCGGCTGTGTTTGTTCTTGCTGCGATGGCTGTGACGCCTGCGAAGGCCCCGGGAAAAACAGCGGTGCCTGCTCCCTTGCTTGATCGACGGGAGTCGATTCCACTGGCGCATCCCCAACTGGCTGAGGTAGCGGAGCGATGGACGCCTCGGAACTTTCGGCCTGTCTCTGTTCCCTTGCCGGCTGTGGTTGCACCGATGCCGACACTGACCTTGCCACAGCCGCCGGTGGCTGTGGCTGTTCCTTGTCCGCGTTGGATCGATCCGGCCTCGTCGTAGCAATCACAAACTCGGCCGCAACTGCATTTTCGACCCTTAACCTAACGAACAACGGTTCGTCGCCATCGCTAAAGTTGACCTCCAACGCTACGCCCAATGCGTCTGCCAATGCCACCGTCGCCTTGAATTCGCGCAGCGAGAATGTCAGCGCACACGCCTCGAGCACTGCATACTCGCGAAACTCGTCCACGGCGATCTTGACTTCGGTATGGATGGCGCGCCTCAAACCGGCCTTTGGATCGGGCGAGTCGTCGTCCTTGCTGCGCGCAATGCACGTATCCGGCGTGCATGCAAACGTAATCTCACCATTGCGGTTCGAAGACAGGAAATGCTCCATCCACTCGGTCGCTGTCGCCGCAGCGATGCAGAAAAAGTTGGGCGGATTCGGATCCGCCGTAGGCAGCAAACCGCGCTTCGGCTCATACGTCAGCCGATGCACCTTCAAGATGCCGTGCTGACAGTGCAGAGCCACGGTGAATCGACACTCGATGCCGCCATCCGTAAGATCGAGTTCAAGCCGTTCCACCGTGCGTCCCCGCGACCGAAGGATCGATAGTATCGACTGAGCCCCACAAGGCAAAAGACAGTCAGCGATCTCGTGTGGGTGATGTTTCCTGAAAAGCACTTACCTTGAGATGGATCTGGCACTCGATCTTGTGATTCGCCGGCGTCGCTACGCTGAGGAAGAAGTCCGGGTCAAACACGAACATGCAGAACGCCGAGTTGGTCGCATTGATCGCCGACAGCCGCACCTGAGCTTGACCATTGCTCAAGCGACTGCACTGCAGCCAGAAGGTGTCCGAGAACCGACTGAGGCAGTTGAGTGCGCTGTAGAAAGCTATCCCACCCCCCAAACACACGAGTCAGAACAGCGCATACGAACTTCGAGGCGTCAGGGTGGGGCGAGCTTACTTTTGATATCGCTTGCTGAGATGACGGCGTTCATCGTGGTACCAAAAGAGCAGCGCGCAGCTGCATCATGGCCGTGATGGTGGGTGGAGGCCAAGGCTGAGTTTGGCTGCATCTCGAAAAAGTGTTGTTCTCGACTCGCGACTACGCGTTGCTTCACGGCCGTTCGCGTAGAGAGATGCAGTGCGAAAAAGCAGTCCGAATTCAGGCTTGGAAATCCAGTCCCTAAAATTGATGCCCCTTAGCTGCTCACCACATCCAATCAAGCACATAAAGAGAGACGAAGCCAGAGTCATTTCACAAACAACGAAGCTGAAAATCAATGCAACTGGTGTATCATTCCACAACGAACACGGAGTGAACGAAGCAAGAGAAGAGGCTGAGCGAGGGAGGGCGCCTAAGCGATGTTCCAGCCCAGACGCTCGCCCCAGCCGCCGTGTGCGATGGCGTTGGCGATCTGCTCGACGTCCTTGTCGCCACGACCGCTGAGGGAGACGACGATGTCCTCATCGGTCTTCATGGTCTTGGCGATGTGGAAGGCGCTCCACAGCGCATGCGAAGTCTCGAGCGCCGGGATGATGCCCTCGAGCTCGGTGCAGAGCTTGAAGCCACGCAGAGCTTCCTCGTCGGTGGCAGCAATGTACTCTGCGCGACCAGAGTCCTTGAGGAACGAGTGCTCGGGGCCCACACCGGGGTAGTCGAGACCGGCGCTGATCGAGTGCGTCTCGGTGATCTGACCGAACTGGTCCTGCAGCAGGTAGGTGCGCACGCCGTGCAGCACACCGGGCGTACCGCGGCTGAGCGTCGCCGAGTGGCGCTCCGTGTCGATACCGTCACCACCGGCCTCGACGCCGATGAGGCGGACGTTCTTGTCCTGAACGAAGGGATGGAAGATACCGATGGCGTTGGAGCCACCACCAACACAGGCGATGACGGCGTCGGGGAGCTTGCCCTTCTTCTCGTGCAGCTGCTGCTTGACCTCCTTGCCGATGATGGACTGGAAGTCACGCACGATGGAGGGGAAGGGATGCGGGCCGATGGCGGAGCCGACAATGTAGTGCGTGTTGTGCAGGTTGGTCACCCAGTCGCGGTTGGCCTCGTTAATGGCGTCCTTGAGCGTCTTGCTTCCGCTCTCGACGGCGACGACCTTGGCGCCGAGCATCTTCATGCGGAAGGCGTTGAGCGACTGGCGACGCACGTCCTCGGCGCCCATGTAGACGACGCACTCCATGCCGAACTTGGCGCACGCCGTGGCGGTGGCGACACCGTGCTGGCCGGCACCGGTCTCGGCGATGATCCTCGTCTTGCCGAGTCGGCGCGCGAGCAGGATCTGCCCGACGGCATTGTTGATCTTGTGCGAGCCGGTGTGGTTGAGGTCCTCCCTCTTGAACCAGATCTGCGCACCGCCGGCGGCCTTGGTCATGCGGTCGGCCGGGTAGAGCTCGCTGGGGCGGCCGATGTACTCGTAGTAGCTCTCAAACTCCTTCCAGAACTCGGGGTCGTCGAGCGCCGTGAGGTAGGCCTTCTCGAGCTCCTGGTGTGCGTCGAAGAGGGCCTCGGGGATGTACTGACCGCCAAACTTGCCGAAGCGCGGCGGGCGGACCTTGCCCTCGGCGTCGACGATGGTGTCGAGGCCAGGCACGGGTGGCCTGTCGGCGGGGACGACGGCGTCGACCTTGGGCACGGGAACGGAATCGGGCTGGTCCATGACCTGCTTGATGTTGAGCGGCTGCTTGCGCTGGATGCCGCCCTCGTTCTTGCCGGTGATCTCGGCGCAGTAGGCGCGCACTGCCTCGACACGGGCGGCGGTGTTGGCGGGCGCCTCCTTGAGCTTGGCGACGATCTTGCTTCCGATGACGACACCGTCGGCGTGCTCGCCGACCTCGATGAAGTGCTGACGTGTGGAGACGCCGAAGCCGACGGCGAGCGGGATGGGGGTGATGCTGCGGATTCTGGAGATGAGGTCGGGCAAGGAGGTGGAGACGGTGGTGGTGGCGCCGGTGGTGCCCATCTTGGAGACGACGTAGATGAAGGAGTCTGCCAGCGATGCGAGGTGCTTGATGCGCTGCGTCGAGGTGGACGGGGCGATGAGGGGCACGTACGAGAGGCCGTGCTTGGTGCAGGCGCCTCGGAAGTCGACAGCCTCCTCGGGAGGAAGGTCGACAATGATGAAACCGTTGGCGCCAGCGGCCTTGGCATCCTGGACCGCCCTGTCCTCACCGTAGGCTAGCGTCGGGTTATAGTAACCCATGAACAGAACAGGAGCCTTGAGGCCCTTGGCGCGCGCCTGGCGAACATAGTCGAGGCACTGGGTGTAGCCGACGCCCTGCTCCAATGCGACCTGGTTGCTCTCCTGAATTGCGGGGCCGTCGGCCTGAGGATCGGAGAAGGGGACGCCGAGCTCGATGACGTCTGCGCCGCCCTGCTCGAGGGCGAGGAGGACATCGACGGTGTCGTTCTTGGTGGGGAAGCCTGCGGTGACGAAGCTGACGAAGACGGCCTCGTTCTTGGCGGCCTTGGCGGCGAAGGTGGCTTTGATCTGGTCGGTCATGGTTTGTGGGATGCTGGGGCCAGAGGTGGTGTACTTGCGGATGGCGATGCGAGCCGTCGGAGAGGGGACAGCAGGCGGGAGTGTTGTTATACGTGCAAGCGTGAACGCTGCAGACAGGAGCCGAGGGGCGGCACGCGACGAGATGATGAGGGAGGAACGAGTCACCACAGAAGCAACGAGGTGACGAGGGTGTGCACGGGCGATGGTGGTGATGATGGATGAAGTGAAGCAATGTGGGACCGGTGGGAAAGCGTACAGCTAAGCCGTGGCAGCAGCAGCAGCAGCAGCAGCAGCAGCAGCAGCAGCAGCAACCTTCTTCTGGTCGGGCTCTAGCGGTGGCGGGCGTGCAGTGCACATCTCACTTCTTCTTCTCAGGCCCAACCGCCCCGCCTGCCCGCTTAGCCGAGCCGACCCTCTTTTGGCGTAGCTTCAGAAGAACGCGGCAGCTCACCGCAGTGACCGCTCAAGTTGGAATTTCGAAAAATTGCCCGATAGCCAACAAGGGTCGTCGAGTCAAACAAGGCTGCTTGCTACTCGAGCCCGCCGCGCGCTGTAGCATTTGATAATACCAGCATCCGTCGGCGAAATTCGCACACTCGAGGCACATGCGCACTCTCCAGCACCTCTCGCCCGTCTGCAGCTCTTTTGTGACTCGTCTGAGAGTGTGTGGCCGCCTGTCTCAGCTGCTGTGCTTCTCAAAGTTGTTATTGCCGAACAAGCCTTTATCTGTCTCTCTATAGACTCTCAATCTGCAGCCCCGATCGGGTCACCACGACCGGCAAACCTCAGCAGCACCAAGCACGACCAGCCAGCCCCTCGGCGCCCTCACGCTGACTCGAGCCGGCTTCATCTTCGTCCCCCACCCGTCCCGCAGCTTCATATAGTAGCAATCACACGCCTGCCAAGGCATTGACATGGAATCGAGAGAGCCACCGCGGCGCTTGCATGCATTCACAAAGACAGAGCGGGATACGGTACAGCAGCGCCCAGCATGAAAGCGATGGTAGATTCGAGTGTCCGTTGCAAAAGGAGAGGAAATGGGGCTAGGATTGTTTGCGCGTCTGCTCGCGTGCCGCCTTGATGAGCGGCGCCAGCGTGCGAAGGCTCTCGGAGCGCTTGAGGAACGGATGTGCCAGCATGCCGACCGCGTCCGGCCGCCTCTCGGCATCCACGTCGAGGCACGTCTTGAGGAAGTCCTTGAACGTGTTGCTCAGATTCTCCGGATTGTTGATCTTGGGCGTGCCGTTGGTGGCGATCAGGTACAGCGCACGCAGCGGATTCTCGTTGAGGTACGGCGGCTCGCCCTCCACCATCTCGATGCACATGATGCCCAGACTCCAGATGTCCACCTTGGGGCCATACTCCTTGCGCGTCACCACCTCGGGCGCCATCCAGTACGGCGTCCCCACCATCGTCGTGCGCTTCGCTTGCGACTCGCCGATCTGCGCGCAGAAGCCAAAGTCGGTGAGCTTGATGTCGCCCTGCAGGCTCAGCAGCACATTGTCCGACTTGATGTCGCGGTGGATCACGCCGTGCTCGTGCAGATGGCGCAGGCCCTCGAGCACCTCGCGGCTCACCGCCGCGATCTGGCCCTCGGTCATGATGTTGCACGTCACCACATCCGTGAGGCTGCCGCCCTCCATGTACTCCATCACCACCCACAGGTCGCCCTTGAACAGGAACGAGTCGATAAAGTTGACAATGTTGCGGTGGCGCGACTCCTTCATCACGAGGATCTCGTTGATGATCAGATCCTTTTTGGGCTGCTGCTCCAGATTCATCTGCTTGATCGCCACCGACACGTTGGTGCCCACCTGGTACGCCGTAAACACGCCGCCGCTTGCGCCCTGTCCGATCTTCTGCAGGCTCCTGTACAGCTTGGTCGGGTCAGCATCCGTGCAGATCGCCTGCAACTTGGCGATCACGTCCGAGTCCTTGACCGTGTTCTTCTTGGTCTCGCGCCTCCTTGGAACCGCGCCCGGTCCGCCCTTGACCACGTTTTTGCCGGCGGCGGCGGCACCAGCAGCCACGTCGGCAGCGCCGCTCGCTTTCGAGGCCATGGCGGCAGAGGCGCCAGCCTGTTTGGACCCCATGGGCGGCGAGCCTGCTTTCGTGGACTGGCCCGCTCCAGGCGCAGGTGCTGGTCGCGATGGCTTGAGCGCAACGTCGCCGGCGGCGTGGGGTGCGCGCAGATCCGGGCTGCCCACGTCGCCGGGTCTCTTGGCGTGCAGTCCACCTGGCGGAACCGGAGCAGCGCGAGGCTTCTCGTAGAGCACTTGCTGCGGCCCCGATTTGAAGCCATCGTCGCTGCTGCTCGTGTCGGTGCGTGGTGTTCCTGGAGCCTGGTTGTTGCCCTTGGCGTAACCCATCTTCTTCCACACATCGGTGTCGCCATCGCTCTTGGTGGCATCCTGGTAGAAGGCGACAATGTCCATCACCGCCTGCGGGTTGGCCTCCTGGTCCTGGCGCGAGATGCCCGACTCCTGCAAGAGCTGCTGCCACTCTTTGGGCAGACCGGTAAATTCGCCTGTATCCGAGTTGAAGCCGACGTGGGTGAGATGCACGGGATCGTAGGGCGTCGAGATCTCGATCTTCTTTTGCGCCGAAAAAACGTCGCTCATCGAGTTGACAAAGCCGCCAAACACGCTCTTGAACGTGTTTCGGCCGCCTGGTGTGGCGCTGCCATCGCGACTTCGCTCGCGGTCCCTGGTACCGTGCACAAACTGGCTCTGTGTGGTGAGCGACGGCGTCGACTCGCCGAGCGCGCCGTGTTCGAGCGTCGGTGACGACTGGTTGAGCGTTGGCGACCCGATCATCTGGTGCTGTTGCTGCTGCGGGCCGATGCTCGAGTGCGAACGCTGCGCCATGACGGGCGCTACGTGCTGCGAGGCGGTCACGGACGAGACGGTGTGGAGGGTGTCGGGTCCCGACGTGTTGGAGCGCACGGGACGGGGCGGGAAGGGCGCGTTGGACGACGAGGCATTAGGTGCGTTGGATGAGTAGGGCGATGCCGAGACGGGGCCCGAGATGGGGGAAGCGGCTGGCGGATGTCCGCCAACGCCAAAGGGCAGGCTGGACTGGGCGGGTAATCCGGAACGAGGGCCCTGCTGCATGGCATGGACGGACGTGTTGATGGTGGGACTGGGTCGATAGGGACCAGCAGCGGCGACAGCGGCGGCGGCGGCGGCGGCAGGAGCGCCTGTAGACCACGCAGCGGACGATGTGGCGTTTGCAAAGGTGGATGCCGAGGCGGAGGTGGGCGAGGCGGAGCTGGACGAAGGGCCGGCTTGACGCGATGTGAAGACGGAGCCGGAGGCTGTAGGGGCGTTCGGATGGGTGGGCGGAGCGGGAGCGCTGCGTTTGGGGATGAGGTTGAGGTCGCCAAAGTCAAAGCTGCTGCCGAGGCCGGTGAAGGCGCCATCCGGATTGCCGATGCCCTCTACGCCCTTGAGGTAGTTGGGGGTGGAGCTCGAAGAAGGGTCGGCGTGAGCGACGGAAGGAGGCATGGCCGAACGCGACGTGGCTTCAGCAAGAGCATCTGCACTGCGTGGCATGACCTGTGCGCCGTGAAAATCATGCGGGTGCTTGATCACCGAGCGTTTTGGTGATTGGTGCATGGTGGAACAACGATCTGTGCCAGCGGCAGTGAGCGCTGAAGGGAGCTGGATGGTGATCCTTGTCTGCTAAGCAGCAACACTGGGTGTCGTCAAAGTGGGCAAGTGTTGGATAAAAGAGGAGCCAGAGGAAGCGGGAGCACAAGCAGTGATGTGAAAGCGGCGTCGAAGTGGCCTTTCTGGCAGCCGGCGCGGCATATATGGGGGATCTAGATGGCGCCGAGTGAAGTAGCGATTGTAGATGCGATCGTCGTGCTGACAAGCTGGGATGGGCTGGGCTGGGCGAGGCAACACTGTAGCGCGTGCGACTAGGTGAGCACGGTAAAGGACCAAGCGCGATGCTGGCGGCCGATGAGGATGGTCGCGTATTGTAGACGAAGAGCAACTAAGGCGAAGCGAAGCAAAGGCGGTGAGGGGTCGAGGAACGCGCGCAGGAGCACGATGAAGGACGAGACGAAGGAGGAGGAGGAGGCGGTGTGAGAGATGGCGGTAGCAGCGAGCGGCTCGACGATTGAATCCAAGGGGTCCGACCCTGGCTGATGCGCTTGCACGGTTGAATTGGATCGCTGCTTGGCAAGCGAGCGCGCTGGCCCTTGTTTGCGGAACAACGCTTTCGAGAGCGCCAAGTCGGGCTGCCCTGCGCTGCCCTGCGCTATCCTTCGCTGCTGTGCTGCGCTGTGCTGCGCTGTGCTGCGCTGTGCTCTGCGCCTCGCTGTCGGAGGCGCGCGCTGGAGCCACCCGCGCCCTGGAAATAATGCACGACGGCTGTGAAATTGTTGTCAGAGAGGTGCGCCCCTCTTTTTTTCTCCCTTCTTTTTTTCCCTGTCTCGGTTGGTGTTAGCTGTGGCCGGGCAGTCCAACACACGGCTGCAGTGCATCTGGATGATCAACATCAACTGCAGAGCAGCTCAGTTGCACCCGGTCGAATTTTGTATTTCGAGCTGCAAGGTTTGTATTGGCTCGAATGCAGCTCTGAATTCGGATGCAACGCATGGCGCGAAATACAAGAGAGAGGCAGGCCAAGGCCCTTTGTGCTTGGCTGGCTGGCTTTCTGGCCGCACCCAACCAGCTCTTTGGCTCCGATTCGGGGGTGCAACCGGTCGGCCTGGGCTGCAATTTGTTGGCTCGACTGCGAACGGCTGCTTCTACCGGATGCACGCACACAGAGTCGGCAACCAAGCAACGTGGAGAAGCCAGCAGCAGAAGCAGCGAAGGTGAGTTCAGAGCGAGGTCAGTTCGGATCGCGTGCGCTCTAACATGCTTTGCCGGCCTGCACGCTGGGGTCGAGATTCCAATGCCTGTCTGGACGCTCGGACCCTGGCTTGGGCGATGCAGAGGGTGCCGTGCCGTGCCGTGGCGTGCGGTTCCTGCGGTTGCGGTTGCGGTTGCGGTCGAGGGATGCTTGCTCATTAGCCTTCATCTTGGCTCCTACCTCTTCTCCACCGGCGCTGCTCCCCCTTTTCCCGCTTGGACTCCGTCGTTACGATACCCTCCCGATCGGCAGCTGCTACAGGTCCGGAATCGCTCATTCTCCATTTCATACACGCTTAGGAGCAAGCGCAAGCGTTGCATTGCTTGGTCGAGGTGCAGCAGTCCCGCTCCGCCGCACTGAACACCCCGCTTGGCAACGGTCCATGGCGCCGTCGACCCCTGACTTCCTTCGCAAGCGCACGACGAGCTCCAACAGCCTCTCGAGCGCCAAGCTGCGCAACTCGCTCGCCTCGCTGCCCACCCGATCGTCGCGCGATCGGCTCCAATCCGACGAGCGTGCCCCCTCCACCGCTCCGACGAGCGTCGCTGCCGTCGATCTGTTCGGAGGTGCACCGCTCTCCACCACCACCAGTCCCGTCGGCGCCCAATCCGACCTCGACTTCGGCTCTTCCTACGAGGGACCCGGCGCCTTCCACTTGGCATCGGAGCCTCCCGCCCCTCCCGCCCCTTCCGCTCCGGTTGCGTCGGCAGCACCCGCCTACACCCTCCAAAGAGTCGCGCAAATGAACTCGGCCTATCACGCCTCGAACGCGCACGAGGGTGCGTGGCTCGGTGGAGCCGTCGACCACGGCGCTTCGCTCAGCCCGCACGGCCTCAGCCCGAATCCGCTCGGAACCCACTTTGGCACCTCGCCGGGCAATCACTCGGACATGTCGAATGAGGCGCAGTTCCACAGCAACGACGCGCTCTCGGACGTTTCTGGCTCCGGCTACGAGCATCCATCCGCAAACCACCTCTACTCGGACGCGCTCAACATGTCCGATCTCGACCGCATAGACAGCACAGGCGCCGACCCAGCCCATCTGCACTACGATGCCTCCTCGGCGCTCGCCACTCCAACCCTGGCCGACCAGGCTGCCTACGATGACTCGCGCGGATACGTATCCACCGCTGTTCCCGCCGCCGCATCCTCCACCGACATGGCTTCCACCGCGCGCTTCAGCACACAGAGTGCATCCACGGTGCCCGGCATGACCCAGTCCTCCACCTTGGTCGACTCCAGCATCCCTTCAAGCAATACGGCAAGCACCTTTCACCACAATCCGTCGTCCAGCGTGTCGGCCAACAACCTCGCCGCTGGCATGTCCAACAACGGCCCCACCATGGAAGACGTCGTGCCCACCAGCTTCGACGAGGGCGTGCTGCGTTCGCTCTGCGACATCGACTGCGGCATGCCGCTGCTCTTTGATCGCATCAAGCAAAGCATGGTCTCCGCCAGGGAGGCGTCCGTCTTCCTCAAAAAGCGCGCCGTCATCGAAGACGAGTATGCGCGCAGCATGGCCAAGCTTGCGCGCTCCACCTTTGAGACGTACTCGCTCAGCGATGCCAAGGCCGGCAGCTTTGTCAAGTCGTGGCACTCGGTGGTCAAGACGCACGAGACCATCGCCGACAACCGTCTGCGCTTCTCGGTCAAGCTCAACGAGATGAGCGACGAGCTCGCCAACCTCGCCAAGGAGGTGGACAAGAGTCGCAAGCAGGCGAGGGAGACCGGGTTGCGGCTCGAGAAGAATCTGCAGGATGCCGAGGCGGGCGTCGAGAAGGCGCGCGCCCGCTTCGACACGGCCGCCGAGGATCTCGAGCGTCTGCTGCTGCTCAAGTCGGGCGAGTCCACCAAGTCGGGCGAGATCCAGGGCGCATCCGGCAGCAGCGGCAGCAGCGGAAAGCGCACGCTGGGCAAGGCGATCGGCAAGAGCGGACTGCTGTTCAAGAACAAGAATCCGCAGCAGATCCTCAAGCAGGAGGAGGAGATCCGCGCCAGGACAAGCACGGCCAGCGACGCCTTCCGCAGAGAGGTGCTGAGCACCCAGGGGATTCGGCAAGAGTACTTTAATCTGCAGCTTCCTCGCATCCTGCGCACGCTCAAGGAGAATGCAGAGGAGATCGACAACGGCACGCAATACCACCTCGCGCGGTATGCGTTTCTGTACGAGAGCACCGTGCTCAACGACGGCATGGCCATCTCGCCGGTAGGAACGGATGTGGCGCCCACCAGCGGCCTCAAGGGTGCGGTCGAGACGATCGACAATCGTGCCGACTTCAAGCAGTACATGGCCAACTACCAGGTGGCGCATGGACGTGACTACAAGGGTCCGCGCAGGGAAGGGCCGTACGAAGAGGGCTTCCTCAACAACACGGCCGCCTCCAAGGCCAGCGGTGTCGGTGCGGCGAGATCCACGGCGGTGTCGGAGCGTCCGATCTTTGGCGTCGATCTTGCCGAGCAGATGGCGAGGGACAGTGTCGAGATTCCGCCGATTTTGGAAAAGTGCGCCCAGGCGATCGAGGAGGTGGGCATCGAGAATATGGGCATCTATCGACTCTCGGGCACCACGTCCAAGGTGCAGAAGCTCAAGGCCAAGTTTGATGCCGACTGGGCGGGTGTGGATCTGATGAACGACGAGGCGATTCAGGACATCAACATTGTGGCTGGGTGTTTGAAGTTGTGGTTCCGCGAGCTGCCGGAGCCGCTGCTGACGCACGAGCTCTATTCGGGCTTCATCGAGGCGGCCAAGATCGACAATGATCGGTTGAGGCATATCCGGTTGCACGAGCGTGTCAACGAGTTGCCGGATGCCAACTATGCAACGCTCAAGTACCTCATGGGTCATTTGGACAAGGTCAAATCGCTCGAACATCTCAACCAGATGTCGGCCAGCAATCTCGCCATCGTGTTTGGACCCACCTTACTCTCGCCCCCACCGGCGGGATACGAGGACGGCACGGCACAGCAAAACGGTGCCGGTGGAATCCAAATTCACGACATGAGCTTCCAGTGCCGCGCCGTAGAGACCATCCTGGACAAGTACCGCGAAATCTTCGTCGACGAAGGCGAGGAATAGACTCCCTTTTTCCCATTGTAACCTCCTACGCTCTTTGGACCAGCTCCACTCGTTTCAGCTTTGTTGTTGTACAACTCTCTCGCTTTCGTTTTGCTATACCAGCCCGCCTATGCCTAGCTTCCTCCAACCCCGCGTTTGGCACCTTCTCTTGTTACACATCTGCTCTGACGATGCACGCGGTCAAGAAAAGGAGCGAAAGGATGTCGGGGAGTTGATTGTACAAGTGAGACGCGATGATTACGGTATTACAGCGCCATGCCAGATTCAGATTAATGCGCACGCAGCGCAGGACAAGCTTGCGGTGGCGCACTCTAGCTCGACGCCGGCAGGGGCGAGTTCCAGAGGCCCGACTCGGCTCTTGCCGACTCGTCCTTGCGCGCTCGGCGGCTGCTGGTGCGCGCGCGCGGCTTGTTGTCGGCGCCACCGGCCGATGCAGAGCTTACGTGCTCCGTCGAGGGGAGGCCGACGAGCGAGGTCAAGGGCGTCTGCTCGACGACGGCCGAGGGCATGGCGAATGGCTCAAACGACATGCCGTCGGCAAAGAACTTGCGGTCGTCGAGGCTCGTGTCCAATGCTTCGGTGCCAAAGGACGAGTCGCTGTCGGACGAGGTAAAGGTGGGCGACGAAAAGCCCGAGGTGGACGTCATTCCACCCATGGCGCTGTTGCGGCGGCCAAGGTACTCCAACGTGCCGTTGCCATCCATGAGGCCCTTGGCAAAGCTCGAGGCTGCGAAGCCGACGGTGAGCGTGGAAGGGTCCAACGGCTGGGGCAGCGCCGACATGCTCCAGTTCATCATCGACGTCTGCTTGAAAGGCGAGATGGGCTGCGCCAAATCTGGCAGGAGCGACAGCGGAGCGTGCTCGGTGGGCATGGCGAGCGGCTCGCCCGTCTTGTGGAGCAGCTGGCCGATCCACAGATTGTCCTGCGAAGCGGGCACGCCGATCGGGTGAGACGACTGGATCTGGTACGGCATGGCCAGACTCTGTGCAGCTTGCGCGACTGGCTCGGCAGCGGGTGCGGCCAAAGGTGCCGGGCTGTCGACGGCCAAGTTGGAGGGAGTACCACTGCGCGAACGGAGCATCTGCACTTCGTGCATGAGCTCGCGCACGCGCCTCTCCTGCTCTTGGTGCCTCGCGATGCTCGCCTTGACGATCTCGCCCTTGGTGGGGCGCTTGCCGGCAGCCATGGCTTCTACGAGCTCGGGGATGTTGGCGGCGAGTTCCGAGAACTTTTCGTTCATGGCTTCTCTGCGTTCCTTTTCGATGATGCTGTGCGTGGCTTTGGATGAAGGCGAGAGCTCGGAGCGCTTGCGCCTCTTGCTGGTGCGTGCGGGCGCGCCATTGGCCGACTGAGGCGCTGGCGAGTCGTGATCCTCGACGTCGTTCTCGACTGAGGCGCGTCTGTCGGCAGCTGGGCCGGGCGAGCGGCCGCGCGAGGTTTCCGTCTTGATTGCAGGCATAATTTCAAGGGCGATCGAGACTTGTTTGCGAAAGCTGGAGGCAAAGAAACAAAGAAGGAAAGAGTTTTGCGGGTCGTCGTGAGGGATCGTGGCTCCAAGGGTAACTTGAGCTTTAAGGTATCTTTATGCGGCGAGGAAGATTCGCGGGGGGTATGACGGAGTCGGAAAGAGATGTGATGAAGTGGAGCCGGTGGCGTGTGGGAGCGTTTGGAAGCCCCTACGAAGCGATGGGATGCGAAATGAAGGTGACAGATGTCGATGAGCGTGCAAGCGCTCAAATGAAGTCGTGAGGTTGAATGGTGGCCGCTTCGAAAGACACAGAGGCTGGCCGACTTGATGCAGGTGTATGTGCGGGATAGGAGACGGACAAGTGGCGCAGATGAAGTGGTGCGGCAACGGAAGCTGGAAGGAGCCAAGAGAGACAAAAGCCAGAAGAGATGGAGGGGAGAAAGGACGGAAGGAGGAACGAAACGAGGACGAAGATGGACGTTAGAAGAAGGGGCTCGTCTGTACGCAGAGCCAAAGATATGGATGATATCCGGGAGAGACCGAGGTGGCGAAAGGTTTGAAAGATAGGAGCCGACGAGGCGGATGTTCCTTTGAAGGCGTAGCTCAAGAAAGGGCAGAGGGGGGAGAAGCGAAGGGTGGCGGCGGAAGGACCTCAAGTGAATGCATACACAAATCAGGCACCGGGGACGCAACAAGACAGGGCAGCGAGGGAGCAATGGCAGCATTGGCAGCATTGGCCGTGGTCTGGGATGAGAAGCTCGAGTGTTGCAGTGTTGGACTGTCGGGCTGGGGCAGCCGACGAGAGAGCAACACTCTCGGTGCACGTCAAAGGGGCATGCGGAGCTCGCGAAGAAAAAGAGAGAGCAGTCGATTCGAGTCGGGTCGAGCCAGTGCGCATGCCGACGGACAGCGGTTGAGCCTGCTGCCTGCTCGCTGCTCCCCTTTGAGGAGGCCTGCCTCGGTTGGCAGGGCGCTGCAGACCTTGCATGTGACGCAGAGTGTCGAGGTACTGCTGTATCTCTTGGGGGCGCGGGCGTGGCAGAAGCAAGGGCGGAGCTGGCGCTTCGTGTGGTCGGCCAGCTCGCCACCAAAGGGGGGGGCGAAGGAGCCAAGGGGCCAAGGCGCTGAAACAAGGAGAGCTGCATGCTTCGGCGCGGAGGGCCCGTCAAGGAGCGGAGTGGTACATGCAGACTTGCGGGCCCACGCTCTCCGCGCGACGGCGCTTTGGGCTGCAGATCTTAGGGTTGAGCACCAAGAAACTCATGCGCGCGTCGCTTATCTTGCTCTGGATGGCTTTGCTTGCCGGCGACAGAGTGCCCTTGCCACCCAACTGTAGCTATGGTCTGCAACACGACGCCCCACTGTAGCTAGCTCCCTTTGGCCCGGACAGCCAAGCCGACGTCCGCTTGGGCCTTCGGTGGAATGCCAACTCGGACCAACCGAATTCTCATGCGGCAAGCCACTCTCTGCTTTTTCTCTCTCTCTCTCTCTGTCCGTGTGTGGCTCGGACGCCTTCCGACGCCGCTCCAACAGACCCTCTCCGCTAGCACCGGCCCACGCTCAGGCCTCGTCTCCGGTTGTCAGGTCAGTCGCTTTTCTCTAGAGAGGAATCAAGCGAGCTGAATGCTGGCGGTGTTGCAAGCTATTCTCGGCCAGATGCGAGGGGGAGCGAGCCCAATTTGCTACTCTGTATGCACGCTCAGCTGCACGCTCAGCTGCACGCCGCACAGATCTGCATTGGGTGCATGCAGGGTTGGGCCTTCCAGGTGTTCTTCTTCGACTTTTCTTGCCGCTCCCTAGTGTGGCTCGCCAGCGCCTTTTGGCCCGAACCGCTCGCCAAACGTGCAACTGTCGGGCGCCCTCGTCTCGCCTCGACTCGCTTGGCTCGACCGTCGTGGCGACCCGCTAAAGCCAGCATTTTTATTCTCCCCCTGTCGTTCTTCTAAATTAGCGTCGCCTCGAGCCACCGCGTGCATGCAGCGCAAATCAAATTCTCAACGCCAGGTCGACGCCAACCCCACGCTCTGCTACAGCATATTCCGCTCCGCGCCCTTTGGATTCCGCTCCCGGCCCTTTGAGCTCGAATGTCTTCCGACGAGTCTAGCAAAGAGCCCTTTGTGGTCAGCCGTACTCGAATGATTCGCAGCTCGAATGTCGCCATCAGCGCTACAAGGTTTCGGAGCATTTGCGACGGGGCGGGCTCTGATTCGCCCGCGTGGACGCAAGGCGCAGTGCCGCCCACCCCTTGAGCGCCAACATGTAGATTCGGGCGCTTAATCGTAGCCGAGCGCTGCAGACCATCGTAGCAGTGCGCTCCAGAGCGCTAACCGAGCCTTCGCATCGAGATCTGTAGAAAAGAAAGAGGCCGCGCTCCGATCCTTTTCGCGAAACCTGCCGACTGACGGGGGGCGAACGACAGTTCGGCTCCACACGCGAGCCTTCTCGCGACGAGACGCCAAAAATCCACAGATAGCGAGCGGCGCTACCAAAAATCTGACGCACCGGCTTCAGTCGACGCGAGCGGTGGCGCAACCGCGCATTCTCGTTGGCTCGTCCAGCGCTAACTACTGTAAAGTCACGCCTCGCACTCGCACAAAGGGAGGCGCCCAAGCGCTAACTTGGACCAACACGCAATACATTGTCCGGTGGCGGTGGGCGGGTGCCGAGCACAATCGACTTGTCGTCTCCTTTTGCGAATCACAACATGGCGCCTTCATGTGCTCACCATCAAAGGGAAAGCCGCTTTGTCTCTTTTTTTCCTTTGTGCATCAATCAGGACGGCTGCGGCTCAAAAACACGGGACAGGGCAAGGGGGGCGCAACAATGGGCTCCAATTTGGAATTTACCGACCCCTTGTCGAAATCGCCTTCCAGTCCGGTTGACAGTGGGGCAGCCAAGCGGAGAGCGCCACATTCTTCGTCCCCGCCTTGGCTCGGCTTGATGCTGTATGCCGTGGCATGACCGAGCGCAGCCACCATGGTTTGCTACCAGAGCCGAGGTGGCATGGCGATACGGACCCGGACGGGGCGCTCGAGAGAGAGAGAGAGAAGATGTGGCGTGCACCGCAGTCTCGGCGCCTGGCTGCGGGGCGGGCTCGCCACCATGGTCGAGAGCGGGTGAGCAATGGAATGCACCTTGCAAGGTGCGGAGGCGCAGGCGCTGTCGGCGTTTCAACCTGGTCAAGCTCAGCTGCCTTTCACCCTATCTCGAGGCGCTGGCGGCTACGATGCAACCAATCACGATCCAAGCCGTCCGCACGTCGGCAAAGTCGCCTCGTACGGAATCCAGCGCCCCGTTGCGGCGGCAAAACGCCACCCGAGCCAACCAGGGTCCAAGTCAAAAAAGGGAGGGGCAGCTACCACTCGTCCCGACCCCTGACCTTCCCGGCTTCTTGGCTGGCCAGGTCGGACAAAGAAAGCTGATCCAGATGCCGCGACGACCTTCGCACGCCATGCTGCACGACCTCCGCAGCGGCGCCTTACCTGGCAACCGTGCTGTGGCACAAAGCGTTGGCCGGCCTAGAGCGACGCGGCGAACCATCGGTTGTTGCATCCACCGTTGCGCTCAAGCTTCGGTCGAGATTGCCGATGCACAATTTCAAATTGTTAGATCGACTGAAGAAAATGGACACAATGTTAGACCCTTTTGACTTTTCGAGCGCGAGATTTCAGCTGTCAGTCACGTCATGCGCGCTTCTGCATGCACTCAACCATGCTGATCCGTGCATGCCTCTCCTCCACCCACTTGTGGCTGCCGCTGCATCTTGCTCCTCCCATCGCTGCCTACTCTACGATAGCATTGCAGATAGTCAAAGATGCCAGGACCCTCATCACAGGGTCATACAGGTGGCGACGGATTGAAGCGGATCAACACTGGTCTTTCGGAAGCCAGTGTCGGCGGTCCTCGCAGCGGTACTGGGAGCGGACGCTTGTCGCTTCACATTCCCAACGCCTATCCGAGAGCGCTCTCTCCACGCTCGGCAACCAGCTCGAAACAAAACACTCCTTCTTCGTCTCGTGCTGCCTCACCCGGACCAGGCGAATCGTCGCGATCGAACCAGCCGCGCTCTGCCTTTGATGCGGTCAAGGGTCCACCACAGCCACCGCCACGGGTGAGGGTGTTTCGACGCGACAGCTCGCTCATCACCGTTCACCAGCTTGACGATGGTCAAGATCGCCGTTCTAGCGATGGTGTTGAGGCAACAACGATCGCTGCACCGCGTACAAGGCGATTGGTCCTACCGCTCGTCGCCGTTCGCGATTTCTTCGCTACTAAACAGACCTCGTCCAGTTCGGCGCGCGACTTTCTCGCGCGCGAACGCAACTTCTTCGTCTGGCTCCGCCTCTCGTGTCTCCTAGCCATCCTATCCGCCTCAATCATCCTCCAGCTCCAACTACCCGACTCGGTTCGCTCCTCTTCGCGACCGCATCATCCCCGTCGCAGATCCGATCACCTCCCCGTAGACTGGGACAACCTTCCCCTATCGTCCAAGGCCTTCTCAGGAATCTTCTTTGTCCTCTCCCTTCTCTCGCTCGGCACGGGACTCGCAGACTACCTCTCCGCACAACGTCAGCTCGAAAAGGAACAGGTCGACTTTGACGAAACCGAAGGCGTCTTCCTCAACGACGGCCATACCTCGCAATTTGTGCACTTTGTCATGCTCACCGTAGGCGCAGGCATCGTCGCCTCGGCTCTCTGGCTCATAGCCTCCTAATGACAGACAAGCTCAGCCAATCACCACGCCACCATCACTCGAACGGGCATTCATACTTGACACCAATTCGAATGACGAGATCGAGTAGAGATACATGCAGCGAAACGAAACGATACAGAATGCAAGAGTGACAGTGATATACAGGCTGAAAGATTCGGGACTACGAGGCAGTGGGTTGAGCAGCGATGCTTGCGCTGCTTGGGGTATCGACAGTGGTATCGCCAGTCACACTGAGAGCAAACCCTCGAGCAGGACAGCGCTCTGCTCGGCACAGTGTGACGCGGTATCGGTGATCGATCTCATCGAGCACGGCTGCTGGCTCCGTGCGTTGCTGCGCCGGCAGCCGGCGGCGATGAGACGACCTTGATGGTGGGCGGACTCGCGCGACTGCGCGGCGGACTGAGAATCTGCTGCTGCTGCTGCTGCTGCTGCTGCTGCGACACCTTGCGATGGTGCTGCTGCAGCTGCTGATCCGCCAGATGCTTCTGGTACTGCAGCGTCTTCCTCTGGCTTCGAGCCATCTCGTTCTCCGAATCCTCCACCACCGTCTTGAGCTTCTCGCCAGCCAACCGGATGGCGGCGCTCGAAACGTTGAGCGGTAAAAAGAGGTAGAATGCCACACCACGCTCCCACCAAGGGTCCGACACTCGATGCGGCGTGCTTCGCGAGCGCGATCGCTGAGCGCCCGCATCGTGCCTGCCTCGCGGTGCGCGCGAGTCGCCGCCTGACGGGGGTGTCGCCGAGTAATTGGGCGGAGTGACGCTGGCTGGGGGAGAGGCCAAGCCAGATGCTGGGGCCGAGCCAGCGATCCCGCGCGGCGAGACGATTGAGCCGTAAGCCTGGCCCACGTATGGCTGCGAATGTACGCCAGCCGAGGGGTCGGCCGGGCTGATTTCGGCTTCCGTGGAGCCTGTGCCGATGCCGAGCGCGGCGGTGGAAGGCAGGCTGCGCGGCATATCGTGCAAGTAGTGCTTGGGTCCTGCGCGGCGGACGGAAAGGCCCGAACCCAGCAGGTACTTGACGGCTTCAAACAGCGAGATGCGCAGGCTTGCGGCACGCTCGCGTTCGCGGCGCTCCTCCTCGATCAATTCGGCATTGATGGCGACCTCGCGGAGAAGGTCTTCGAGCCTGCCCTCGACGATGCTGAATTTCTCCTCGGCCGACAGTCGCAGATGCTCCTCCTTGCGCTCCGAGCGGCGAACAGCACGGCTGAGCTGGGCGTCGTAATCGCGCAAGGTGCGCACCTCGCTCTTGGTGGCGTAGAGCTTGCGCAGGCTCGTGAGGTCAGCTTCGAGGCGACGCAGGCGTTGGTTCATGCGCTCGACCTTGGACGAAGGATAGTGCACCTGCTCCTGAAGGTGGAGCATGCGACGACGGAAGAGTGCCATGGCGTGTGACCAGGGCTTGACACCGGCAGCGAGCGTGAAGAGTCGAATGTTAAAGGCGTTGAGGTACTTGTTTCCGTCGGTCATGGTCTCGCGCATCCAGTAGAGCATGTAAGCACCCATGATGGGGCTCAGGACGCAAAAGAGGAGGCTCAGCAGCTCCGAACGCCGAAGCTCGGCGGCGGCTTGCTGGCGAGTCTCGTTCTGCTGCTGAGATTCGGCCGAGGCTTGAGTGGGGCGAGAGGTGGTGTCTTCAGAGGCCACGTCGTCTTCCTCTTGCTCCTCGTCGTGTGCGAGAACGTGGCGGGTCCTCGACGCATAGTAGATCTCCCACGGCACTCGGAGAAATTGGTAGAGCCAAAAGCTGGCGAGGATGAGCAGAATCGCATCGGACCACGCATCCGAGTGACCGCCGAGAAGAGCACCCAGCGGAGGAGCCAGTGCTACAGCCAAAGGGGCATAATGCCATCCACTCAACGTGTCTCGGGCAGCGTTTTGTGCGGCCTCGAATTCGGCTTCCTCGCCCTCGGTCATGGAGGGCGGAGCGTGTGGTACAAACTCTGACTGCGTGGCACCTTGCCTGCTGTAGTGTTTGGCCGCCTCTTCTTCTTCTTCTTCTTCCTCGCTGAGTTGCTGCATGGGAGGAGCCGAGGAGGAAGAGGCCGATCGGCGGTAGCGCGGCATGGGCGGATTTAAGCTGGAAGTCGAGTGGGAGCGGCTATGGCGAGCGGGTCTTTCGGTGTAGGTCGAGATGTTGGGAATCGAGGAGCTTCTTTGTGCCGCGAATCCACTTGCGCCTGCTGATGTGCTGGACGAGCTGCCGCCTTTGAGGCCGGTCCGGGAAGCCGGGCGGTCTGGCGTGTCGCGACCGCGGCCTTCTGCGGCGATCTTCTGGAGCTCGCTCATGTCGGTGGTGTGGTTTGCGATGCCAAAGACGTCGATGGCATCGATGCGAGTGGTCTCTGCGTTCTCCTGGTTGGAGAGGACGGCGATGGTGAGCGAGTCGACCTTTTGGAACTTGACGAAGCGGAGCGAATAGGCCTTGCCTCCGCCTCCGTTCTGGGCGCCTCGAACGTGTTCGTCGGAAAGCTCAAACTCTTGATCGGCTTGTTCGCTGCTAGCGTCGTCGAAGCTGAGTCCGGGTCGATTGACGAAGATCTTGACTTGGCTGGGAGCGTGCGCGAATTGCGAGGGTAGCGTGCGGAGGAGGATGCCGGAAAGCTTGACTTGCTGCTTGAAGGTGAGGAGGATGAGGAGTTGGTCGTCGGCATCGCTTTCGAGCCATTTGCCGCCGCTTGGCCCGGCGAGGATGTCGTGGAGGCGACGATCTGGCTTTTCGTTGAGCGCCGAAGATTGCTTGGGCTCTACGACATTGAGCAGAGAGACCTGTACAAGAGCGTCATGCGAATCGTAGATCAAAGTGGAAGCAAAACGAAAGCAAGGAAGGCGAGTCAGCAACGTCGGACTGATCGAACGCATGACATGGCCTAGGCAAGCTCCTCTGACGACAAAAGGCTGTGGATGTGAAGTGTATTGAACATGCGTTTGGTGATGGGCATGGGCAAGCAGCTAGCCGAGCAAGAGGTACACGAGGTAGACGCCGACAACAAGCAGAGGGAGGAGGTTTTCGAAGCTTACATGGCCATCGGTGATGCCGGCGACGCGTGCGCCGAACGAGTTGGAGCTGGAGTTGGACGAGCCTGTGCCCGACAGCGTGTGACCCGAGCCCGAGAAGGCTGATGAGGCGCCGGAAGAGTGTTGCTTGACGAGAGCGGTGAGGCGGTTGGGGTCGGCGCCCTGAAGCGTGTCGACAACGTTCTTGTTCTTGAGGAACAGGAAGGTGGGCATGGCGCGGACTCGGTAGCGCTGAGCCACGGCTTGTACTCGATCCACATCGACCTTGAGGAAGGTGACGTTGGGATGCTGTATGCAGGGCAAGATGGACAGGAATGGCGAAACGGAGAGAAGAGTCAGTCTACTGGGCTCGTCGAGTCAGACGCAAGGTTGTTGCTGCAGCAGACCCACGTACCTTTGTTGCCAGCTGTTGGAAGACAGGCGCGATGACTTTGCAAGGACCACACCCTGTAAATGAAGACGCGAAAAGTTGTCAGAAGACCAAGTCGACTCGACTCGAGACTGTGCGTTGCGACGATGGACTTACAGAGCGCGTGGAAGTCGACGACTACGAGCTTGGAGCCGGCCGCTTGGAGCTCGGCGTCGAACTCGCTCGCTGAGGCGACTTCTTTCACCATCGTTGCGTCGTGGATGGAGAGGAGTGTGAAGTCGGAAACGGAGGGATCGATGGAAGCAGACAAGGAGAAGGTGAGAGGGCAAGTCAGAGAGGCAAGGGCAAGAGCGAGGCAGGACGATGCAGACGTAGGTGGCTTCCGATGCACTGTGCTGTGCAGTGCGCTTTGGCTAGTGTGGCCAGGCCAAGCCAGGTCCCAATTGTGCACGGGTGGCGGGGCGCGTTGTGACGCCAGGGCCAAAGTGCCACTTTTCGCGTCCGGGCGGACCCTGGTGCTGGCCAAAGCGCTTAAGCGGCGGACGGGTCCCACCAGCGTGCAGAGGTGAATGAATGCGCGCGCGTGGCGTGTCGAGCGGGCGCACCCTCAGAGGTGTTGGACCACAGCTCAGGAATATTTCGAGCAACACCTCGCCCTCTCACTCAGCACCTCCGAGCGTCGAGTCGCGTGTCCAGTCGCATGACCGCCGCTTCACACGTCAAGCTTCCACGCATCGTCGTCAGCCACCGTTTTCACATCCGCTCTTGCTCCGAGCGTACTGTCCGACGGCTCTTGACGGGTTTGCAGAGGCTTCCACAGCCCGACCCTCTTCTCTTCATCGTGAATGGCGCCACCGTACGCGCTCGGCGACAAGCACCATGCAAGGGTGGCTTCCGAGGCGTGAGAACAGGCTTGCTCCTGCGTCCCACCGAACCTTGTGAAAACTGCCCGCGTGAAGCTTTCCCGCTCAATGTTGCTTCGTCAGTCTAACAAGTGTCAAGGAATTCGTGTGGAGGTTTCTGGTGTTGCGCACTTTCCTGTCTGTCACTTTTCCAGCCCAGCTCAAGCGAGTTCTTCGGTGTCTAAAGTCGAGAGGGGGTGACGAAGCCTCTCCGCGGAGCTTGCGGGCGCCCAAATTCACCTTCAACTCATGCTCGCCGAGCAACACCACCTTCGCTCACGACCAAATCACATTCACCACAGGCGTCATTCATACCGGAAGATCAAGTGACCATGACTACTGGACATTCCGAGACGGAAGACCCGAGCTATCCGGTCAAGCTCTTTGTCTACGACCTCTCGCGCGGCATGGCACGCCAAATGTCGCTACCGCTGACCGGCCGTCAGATCGATGGCATCTGGCATACGAGCATCGTAGCCTGGGACCGCGAGTACTTTTTTGGACAGGGCATCTCGGTAGTATATCCTGGCACCTCGCATCATGGTGCACCGCTCGAGACGTTCGACCTCGGCACCACCTCGATCGACCGCGAAACGTTCGAAGGAGCGCTGCTTCCTGACCTTCGCCAACGCTTCCGTGCGCAAGACTACAACCTGCTCTCCTGGAACTGCAACAACTTCACCCAAGAAGTCGCTCAGATCCTCACGGGTGCTGACATCCCTGCCCACATCCGTTCTCTCCCGCAGGACTTTCTCAGCACACCTTTTGGGCAGATGCTGCAACCGCAGATCGACGCCATGTTCCGCCACCCATCCACCGATCTTTCTGCGCCGGCCGCTGCGGCGCCTTCGAACAGCGCCGCCCACAATCTGCTTGATCAGGTCGCCTCTCGCGCGTACGCAGGCAATACGCCCGTCGAAACTAGTGCATCTACCTCGGCAAGCCCCAACGCTCCCATCCGACACATCACAACGCAAGGAGAGTTGGCAGAGATCCGCTCGCTCTTTCCATGCATAGCTGTGCTCTTCACCTCGCAGTCCTGTCCGCCATGTCGCGTTATCGAACCAGTCTTTGAGGATCTGGCACACCACTATCACGTCCAAGACACGGAGCCCGGCAACCACAAACGGATCGCGTTCGTCCAGGTCGAGTCCAATGCCGCCACTTTGAGCTTGTTCTCGCACGCAGGCGTATCCGCCACCCCGACGATCCAGCTCTTTGCCCTCGACAAGCAGTTTGACCAGGTCAAAGGCGCTGATCCGGCAGCGCTGAAATCTGCCGTGGGCTTGCTGCTCCTGGAAGTGTACCCCACCCACCCGCACGCACGCATCTCGCCTCCGCTCAAGTCGTTCGGCTCCCTTCCTCAGCAGCCTCACACGTACCAAGCAAAGCCGCGACTCGACTCTTTGCTGCAAAAGGTGGATGCGACCGTTGCGCAGCATCCATGCAAGACGTTCGCAGACAAGGCTGATCTTCAGGCCGCGCGCAAGATCATCGCCACTGCCTGGATTCCATGGCTCGACACCATGAGCGGCAGCAAGGCGAGTCGAGCACATCCCAACAATCTTGCGAGCGACACCTCGCTGGTTGCCAAGCGCCTTGCGGCACTACCCACCAACGCCCTCTTCCCCATTTTGGACCTTTTCCGGCTCTCTGTGCTTGACGAGTCCTTCGTTCGCACGGCTTTTGCAGCACCACTTGCCGCAGATCGGAGCGAGGTCAACGGCATCACCCGACTCCTATCGCTCATATCGGACGTAGCGTACAAAGGCGAGTGGGACCCGACTCAGCGTCCGTTACTGCTCACCTCGGCGCGGCTCCTCTCGAATTTGTCGGCGTCGACCACGTTTGTCGAGGTGATCGAGTCGCACGAAAACATGCGCAGCCTCACCCTCGAGCTCACCACCAGCCTGTTGCTATGTCCCGACGCGGGAGTTCGCAGCGCTGCAGCATCGTGTGCCTTCAACTTGGCGCTTCATCAGCACGCGGAGCGGAGCGAGTGGATCAATCGCGATCCCGGTGCAGCACCCATGCTTGGCAGTCGCCTGGGCGAGACGTGGGAGTCGGAGCTCGCTTCGGCGCTTCTGCAGGCCATCGCCAACGAGACCGAGTCAGAAGAGACACTCCACCGTCTCCTTGCGGCGCTCACGCTTCACATTCATCTTTCGCAGTTCTGGATAGAGAGCGTGGGTCCGATGCTGCAGGTGCTCGAGGCACAAGATGCGCTCACAGCCAAACGCGATAGCATCCTCGTGGCGAATTCGGCCAAGAAGCACGACCTAGCGTGCTTGTTCGACGATCTCGTTCGCCTCGTGTCGTCTAGTACCTGATTAGCAATAGATTGCCTGTCACGCTTGGTCGGTACGACTCGCTTAGGCTTTTGTCAATTGGTAAGAAGAGGGGGCCCGCACTTCAGTCGATCGTGCCATGTGAAATGCGATACGGCAAGGCGGAGGTGCGTGGCTTGAGCGCTGTTTTCGAAACGCGGGGGGGTTGCGAGTTGTGGTAACGACCGCTGAAAGCCGAACCCGTCTGTTTTTGACAGGGTTCTTATCAGTGCCCATTCTGATTGGGTTGTGATTTCGCTGCCGAGCGAAAACTCGGCCGTGTCTCTTATCTAGCTTCTTCTCACGCAAGGTGGCTTTCGAGTCATGCTTGGCTTCCTTTCGTCGTTACAAAGTCGGTCCGACAGGCCATGTGGGGCTGGTCCTGTCGAAGCATCGCAGTCCCCACCGAGCCTGATTTTCATTGCGCTTGGGCCAGCTTTTCTGACAGGATTCCCGAATTGGAGGCTGGCGATGTTGGACAGATAAGACGCGTTCCCGCGTTGCGTCTGAGCCGCCAGCCACAATCTAGCCGCTCACCATTCCACACTCCGGCTGGGTCCCCGAGGCTCACTTCATGTGGAAAGAGCCTCCCTTGTCGTGCGATCGTTCGCGTGTGAATAACGAGCGTGAAGAGGAGTAGTGTAGAGATGGAAGATGCAGAGATCGCACGGGTTCGTGCGGCGATCTCGGCAGTGGATTCTGGTGGTGCACGACGGGTCGCAGCTGATAAGCAGAGTCTGATAAGCGGCGCGTCTTCTCGCTTGCAAGTCGCATTCGCAACGCAGACACCTTTCATCTGTGAGTCAATGCGGCCATGCTTCGACTTCGGATGGGTCCGGCTTTGAGTGAGGGGCGATGCACTGCAAAGCGCAACAATGCGCCTCAATCTGGAAGAATCAACCGGCCGTTCACGCTGCAGCCCATATAAAGAAGAGGCCCTACCCACCACGGATGCGAAGCTAGCCACTGCACCCTAACCCTCTTCAACCTTCGTCGGTCAACCTTCGTCTGTCGGGTTCCTTTTTGTGAAGACGAGTCTGCAAGTCCTCTTCCTCTCCCAAAGCCCCACGCTCGACGAAGTCCCCATGGTTGCCTCCACCAAGGTCCTCCCCGAGGGGGCCGGCTGGGCCGTTATCGGAGGCCTTGGCTTCTTCTTCGCCGGGTTCATGATCGTCCTCTCCTTCATCCAGCAAAGATACACCAACCGCTCCATCAAGGACACCGACGAGTTCGCTTCGGCCTCACGCTCCGTCAAGCCCGGCCTCATCGCCGCTGGTATCTGCTCCGCCTGGACATGGTCGTCCACGCTGCTGCAATCCAGCGCCGTCTCCTTCAAGTTTGGTGTGACTGGTGGCTACTGGTATGCAGCAGGCGCAACGATTCAGATCCTGCTATGCTCCATCATGGCATGCCAGATCAAACTCAATGCTCCGTTCTGCAGCACTTTCCTCGAGGTCCTTCGGGTGCGTTGGGGCAAGCTTCTGCACTGCGTCCTGCTCTTCTTCTCTCTTGCCACCAACTTGCTCGTCTCGTCCCAACTTGTCGTTGGTGGATCTGCCGTCGCCAGCACGCTCACCGGCATCCCAACCATGGCTGCTATCTGGCTCATCCCCCTCGGTGTCTCGGTCTACGTTCTTGTCGGAGGCATGAGGGCAACGCTGCTGGCCGACTACACGCACACCGTCGGCCTGCTCGTCATCATCTTCTACTTCTTCTTCAAGGTGTGGGTTACATCTCCAGAGATCGGCAGCGTCGAAGAGATGGTCACCCTGCTCAAGACATCCAACGGTATCCAAGGCAACGCCGGCGGTAGTCCTCTCACCTTCAGGTCTAAAGAGGGTCTCGTGTTCGGCGTTATCAACATTATCGGCAACCTGGGAACGGTGTTCTGCGACCAGAGCTATCATCAGCGCTCCATCGCCTCGAACCCGGCGACGGCGGCCAAGGCCTTCCTTTTGGGAGGTTCGGCGTGGTTTGCGATCCCATTCCTGTTTTCCATGACAATGGGTCTGAGCGCAAGAGGCCTGCTGTTCTCGGGAAACCCTTTGATGCCCGCGCTCACCGCGGCCGACGTGAGTGCCGGCCTTGCTGCTCCTGCTGCC
Source organism: Moesziomyces parantarcticus (assembly GCA_023212605.1). NCBI lineage: Eukaryota > Fungi > Basidiomycota > Ustilaginomycetes > Ustilaginales > Ustilaginaceae > Moesziomyces > Moesziomyces parantarcticus. Next base: position 228,037 of record JALCCF010000012.1, on the reverse strand, counting down.
GGAGTGGCTCTCGCCGGCAAGGGAGGCGCCGTAGCGATGCTCATCATCCTCTTCCTGGCCGTCACCTCGGCCTCGTCTGCCCAGCAAGTCGCCGTCGCTTCCGTCCTGACGTTTGACGTGTACAAGCCGTACATCCGCCCCAACGCCTCGCAGCGAGAGATCTTCATCATGAGTCACGTCGGTGTGCTCATCTGGGCGATCGTCATGGCAGTGTTTGGCACCATCTTCTACTACGCCGGAATCTCGCTCGGATGGCTTTACCTGGCGCAAGGCATCATCATTGCGCCTGCCGTCATGCCCATCTTCTGCGGTCTGGTGTGGAAGCGTACCAACAAGATGGCATGCCTTGTCGGAATGGTAGTTGGTGTCGTGTGCGGCATCGTCGCTTGGATGGTGACCGCCGCTACGCTTTACGACGAAGTCACGGTGGACACGACTGGAAAGGATTACCCCACGCTGGCCGGCAACATCGTCTCGCTCGGCGTGTCTTGCATCATCACCGTCGCTGGCAGCCTGCTGTGGCCCGAGACCGAGGACCACTTTGTGCTGACGCGTAGCATCAACGCTCCCGTCGACGTCGTCGAGCGCATGGCAGCCAACTCTGGACGTGCTTCGCCTGGATCGCCTTCGACTCCGCCTGCCGAGAAGTCGGAGTACGACAGCGAAAAGATGGCACCGCCGGCTTCGACTGTGCCGTACACTCTCGAGACCGTCGACTACGTCAAGGCAGCCGGACTCGATGCCGACGAGCTGAGGCGAACGCTGCGGCAGACGAGCTGGATCAGCGTCGCCGCCTCCCTGATCCTCTGCGTCCTCATCCCGGCCTGCCTGGCCTCGCGAAGGATCTGGAACGCGACGGGCTTGGCCGCCTACATCTGGCTCGGCTTCATTTGGCTAGTCTGGACGACGTTCGCCGTCGGCATCCTCCCCATCTGGGAGTCGCGACGCGAGCTCGGTGCCATTCTTCGCGGCGTGGGCAAGGACCTGACGGGCAAGAACGGCAAGGTGTCGTCGCACGACGCTGCTTCGGCCACGTCCTAGACCTGCTCCCAAGATTTATTCTGTACATCAGTCACCGGTCCCTTCACACGCAGCACTCTAGCACTCCAATCCAAGTGCCTTGCTGCGACATCCGAAATAACGCGTTGCAGGTGTGACACGAGGAGAAGAGCTGAGTCGGGAAGGGCGATGCTTCTGGCCGACCGCAGTGAGTCCTTGCTGAGCTGCCGTGCTTTCACGCTCGATGCAATGTTGTGTTGGACATGTGACCAGGCTAAGCCCCGTTGCAAGGCGGAAGGATCTGACTGATACGACCGTGTCCTTGCTACACCAAGACGTCGCCGTTGCGTCCTTCGGTTGTCACTGGTGTGACGATCGAGAGGCAGTTGGCGCCGCCTCGTTGCGAGCTGCGGCAAGGCCGTGTCTGCGCTTCTTTCACAGCCACCGCCTGGCTTCGGCAGTCCGTCCGACGCCAAGCAGGCTGAGCCCGACAAAGTGCATTCGAGACCTTCCGCAGCGGTACGGTGCAATCTCCACAGCAGCTCCACAGTAGCCTGGCGAGCACCCATTTTCCGCTTAGGCGCCCGTCAAAAGAAACAACAGACAAGGGTCTAGCAGGTCTTCTCCGGATCTGCCGAACAGTCGACTGTCTCGGCTGGTGCCTGGGAAACAACAAGAATTGAAAATCCGGACGAGGAGATTGGGCTGGGCAACTCTGCCGGAGCCACAACACGACTCTTTTTTATTTAAAGTTTAGAAGCGCGTTTTTCATGTGGGACGGGACTGACTCCGCATGTCGGGACCTGAAGAAGGTGAGCAGTTGCTAGAACTGCCACCTCGGTGCGCAATGCTCTCGGAGAGCATGCTGCCAGACCTCCTTGGCTTAGCGGATGGCTGGGCGTGGGAGTAAAAGCTTGCATCCGGACAGCAGCGGTCCATCTTGCCACGTTCGCATCATCACGACCGACCGAGTGTCGCTCGCCCTCATCCGGTGAGGTGATCGGAGCTGCTGCCAAACGCTAACAAGAAGCGTCGGCATGGCCGACAGGCTGATTCACCACGGCCAAAGCTATGCGTCAACGAGCCCTGTGAAAGAGCGCTCTGTCGAGGACCGCCCGGAAGGTGGCGTGAGGGCCTTCTCTGGCCTGGCTGAGCCGGTAATGTCATCAGCAGCTTCCATCATCCTCACCTCTCTTCCGTTGCGAGACAACAGTCGTCCTGGCTCGAACGTCGATCGCGAACCGAGACTCGATCTTCTTGGACGTTGGTCAGCCGTCAGCAGCCGTTTCAATGCATGACAAGCCCGGAAGGTCGCTAGAACTACAAGCCTACGAGAGGCCAAGGAGGGGGAAGGGGGGGGGGGGGGGCAGCCAAAAGCGGCCCATGTCTTCTTGGCTGACGTGAGAGCCTGTGCCTAGCCGCGATGGGAAATTTCGGCCAGACTCAGCAGCCGACCACAGGACCCTGGGGGCAGACGGGAGGGGCGTGCGGAAAAACGTCGAGCGCACGCCGCCGCCTAGAGCCTTCCCTTGATGCAGCTGCGTGATGGCTCGGGACCGCCGACAGGGTCCAATGCAAAAAGAAGAACAGCAGAGGGAGTGGCAGGGCGGCATGCAGGCACACAGGCAAACGAGCCCGTGCTTTGATTCCAGCTCCGAGCTCGTCGGCCAGCTTTCCACATGGCTGTCTGCCTTGGACTGCTCCGAATGCTCAATGTGGCTAGAAGGCGCTGCGCTTCATGGGAGGATGCGGCCTCGAAGCTATAAAACGTCGGAGGAGGGCCCGGACGTGATGGGCAAGATGCCCCCGTCCCTGCACCTGCCCGCTCCCATCGCTTGACCTCCGCTCGCCCGACAGCGAAGCTCTGCAACCACCCGCCTCGACCTATCTTCACTTCCATACCCGACCGTCGAATCCTTGCGACGGCTCCCCTTCTCTGAACCTCGTATCAACCGAATCGACCGCCAGAGTCCACACGTGCGCGACGTCCACGAGAGAAACCCCCCTCTCGGCCCATCGTCTCGTCACCTTCGACAGGTCACCAGATCCCATCCCTGTGCTGATCACGAACAGGGTCGCAACGTCGTCAACGCCAAAGGCATACCCCACCTGGCCTACCTGGCCTACCTGACACGCTCAGAAGATATATCGCAAACATGACCACGGTCACTACCGAGACCATGTCGCAGGTGAGCTCTCGAGTCCCTCGCCGTCACTGGCCCCGCTCACGTTCTGTATCTGACTCCTATCGTTGACTTTTTATCCTCCCCCTTCCCATCAGATCAAGACCTTTGTCCAAGACAAGGTGCATCAGACGACGGATGCCGCCGGCCTTTCGGCCACCGAGACGCGCAAGAAGGCGCAGTCGACGTTGAAGCAAGCCCAAGCAGCGTCCGCCTCGGTCGCGAACTCCACGGTGGACCAGCTACAGTCGGTGCTCGATCAGCTCCAACGCAACAGATTCGTGAATGATGTGAAGCTGCTCGGCCAGGCGCCAAACCTCCTCGTCTCGGGCCTGACGGGCGGCGGCCTCGATGACCGCAAGATGCTTCTCGAACAGCTCATCACGCTGCTCGCCAGCATGCCCGTCACTTCCAACATCAGCCGCACCCTCTCGAATGCGCTCATCACCATCATCTGGGGTGACCTGCCTCACCCGGCCGTCTCCTTCATGGGTCCCGAGCACCGATTCCGTCGCGCCGACGGCTCGGATAACAACATCCAGAATCCAAAGCTCGGCGCCTCGGACCAGCCCTACTCGCGCAACGTCCAGCGCACGCATCCGCAGCCCGTCAACCTGCCGGATCCCGGCACCGTCTACGATCTCCTGCTCGCGCGCGACAGCTTCGAGCCCCACCCTAGCGGCATCAGCTCGCTGCTCTTCAACTTTGCCAACATCATCATCCACGACATCTTTTCGACGACGCGTCAGCCGGGCGCGCACTCTGCCTACAATGAACACTCTTCCTACCTGGACCTGCAGGTCGTCTACGGCGCCAACGAGGAGGAGCAGCGCCGAGTGCGGACCGGCACGATGGGCCTTCTCAAGCCCGACGCCATTGGAGATTGGCGTCTCGTCATGATGCCTCCTTCGACGACCGCCCTCGCCATCATGTTCAGTCGAAGCCACAACCACATTGCCAAGCGTCTGTACGAGATCAACGAAGGCAATCGATTCGACGATCTCGAAGGCGAACCGCTCGACGAGGAGCTCTTCGGCATCGCCCGCCTCGTCAACTGCGGCCTCTTCCTCCACATCATCCTGCGTGACTACATCCCCGTCATCCTCAACACCAACGACTCGGAGTGGTACGTCGATCCTCTCGAGGTGATCAGCAACGTGCCCGGCGTGGGCAAGGTGGAGCGAGGCATCGGCAACTCTGTCGCGGCCGAATTCTCGGTGCTCTACCGCTGGCACGCCGCCGTATCGCAGATGGACGAAAAGTGGATGAACGACTTCCTGTCGTCCAAGTTCCCTGGCAAGAAGCCGGAAGAGGTTTCGCCCAAGGAGTTCGTCATGGCCGCTGCCGAAATCAAGTCCGAGTTCGTCGACGCCGATCCGGGCGAGTGGAACCTGCACGACTGGGAGAGGGATGCGCAGGGCAAGTTCAGCGATGCCGTGCTGGCTCAGATCATCAAGGACGCCGTCTCGGACGTGGCGGCGGCCTTCCGGGCACGCGGCCATCCCAGCTGGTTCCGCCCGATCGAGATCCTCGGCCAGATCACGGCGCGCAAGGACTGGGCGCTCTGCACCATGAACGAGTTCCGCCAGTTCCTCGGCCTCAAGACGTACTCTTCCTTCCGCGAGTGGAACCCGGATCCCAAGGTGTACGAGGCTGCCGAGATGCTCTACGGCGACATTGACAATCTCGAGCTCTACCCGGGCCTCATGGCCGAGGAGTCGAAGCCGAGCATCCCGGGCAGCGGCCTGTGCCCGGGCTACACGATCTCGCGCGGCATCCTGAGTGACGCCGCTGCGCTCACGCGAGGCGACCGCTTCTACACCAACGACTTCTCCACCTCGAACCTGACGAGCCGCGGCTACGAGTACAGCACCGCGCCGCAGCCAGGCTCGCACGGCCTCATGGGCAAGCTCATTATGTCGACGCTGCCCGGCCAGTTCGCCTACAACTCGATCTACGCGCTGCATCCCTTCCGCATCCCGTCCAAGACGATCCAGATGCTCAAGGAGAAGCGCGTGCTCGAGCACTACGACACCTCGTATCCGGCCCCGGCGCGTCGTTGGCATGCGATCGAGTCATACTCGGCGAGCAAGGATCTTCTCGTCGATCCCGCCTTCTTCGCCACGCTGCCGCCGCTGTCCTACGACGAGCCGCTGATGTCTTCGGCGCTGCAGACGATCTCGGGCTGGCAGGGCGTGGTGGGAGACTTCTACAGCGTCAACACGGACACACTCATGAAGGCGCGAAGCATTCCGTTTGCTCCCTCGGGTGGCCAGCGCATTGTCGACCTTCTCGACGTCGTCAACACGGTCTCGGCGCAGTTCACCTCGACGCTGTTTGGACTGCCGACGCCGGGCACGCACGGCCTGCATCTCGGCATGTCGCCGCAGGAACTCTTTCTCATGCTCGCCAAACCGCTGGCCTGCGCCATGTACGGCTCGTTCGACTTCCAGAGCCATCAGACGTGGGAGCTCGAGGAGCAATCGGAGACGTGCAAGCGACGTCTCAAGAACCTCATCTGGGCGCGCCTGCACACGGTCGACGGCATCCTGTCGCCCGTCTTCTCGCTCGTCCAGAACATTTCGAACGTGCTCGGCGGCCCTGGCAACATTGCCGCCGGCGAGATGGCCAAGCAGTTCTATCATGCGCTTCTGACCTCGGGCAAGACCAACGACCAGCTGGTCCGCAACTGCCTCAACATGATGATCTCGCTCACCGCCACTCACTCGCTGGTGATGATGCAGGTCTTCAAGTGGTTCCTGCTCGAGGAGAATGCCGAGCAGCTCTCGGACATGTACACGCTCGCCCAGAAGACGGATGCGGACTCGATGAACGACATGCGCAGCCGCCTCATGGAGGCGTATCGCGTCAGCAGCATCACGCCGCCCCAGGCCAAGTTTGCGCTGCAGTCAGTCGTGCTCCCGGATGCCGACGGCGCCAAGGTCCAGGTGCAGATCGGCGACGGTGTCTTCATTTCGCCCTCGGCGGTGTACCGAGACCCGCTGCTCTCGGACGATCCCGAGCGCTACAATCCGTCGGGCAGCCTGCCGGTGCGTCTTGGCCTCGGCGACGCGCCTTCGCAGGCGATCCTCGAAGTGGCGCTTCCGGCCATGGCCAGGCAGTTCTTCAAGCACGCTGGCCTTCGCATGGCACCCTCGGGCCCTCCGCCGGTCGTCAACGATGCCGGACCGAACCCCAACGAAAAGCTGCCCTACTTTGTTGGCAACCGCGGCACGGAGCACCCGCTGCCCATGGAGACCTCGATGCATGTCATCTACGAGTCGCAGTAGTCTGTTCTCGAATTCCGAATCCTGATCTGTCGTCCCTTCCATGTGTCCGTCACTTTGGCCCCTGCCTGTCTATCCACCCGCGCTCGACATCGTCCGTCGCCACATTCTTGCATCGCGCCATTCCGTGTTCGCTCCGCACCTTCAATCACACAAGTTTTCCGGCCGATGTCATTTTCAAAGTGACGATGCTGGTTGCATTGAGTGGACTCTTCGTTGCCAACAAGCCAGCAGTGCACTGGTGTTGGCGGTGGATCAGCTTCAATCTCGAGCTGGAAGACGGATGTTGGATGTTTGCGCGCCATCGCTGCCCATGAGCGAGATGGCGTTGGCCAGTTTCGCAGCGTCGGTGTTAGCATCGATGCGACGCCGTGTGTTCTCGATCAAATGCTGCAATTCCTGCTGGAGGTCTTGGCATGCCGGCTTACCGAAGCTGTGCTTGCGGAAGAGGGCGTTGCGGAGGTAGAAGCAGAGCTTGCGCTGCGTCAGCCTGAGCGACTTTTGCTCCGAGGGGTCAATCCGGTAGCGGCTGTCTGATGCCAGGTCGTCGAGGAAGAAGTACAGATCGGCGATTGCGCTGAGCAGCAGCGGTGACTGGGCGAGGGAGAAGGCGGTCTCGGGCTGCAAAGCCCTGAAGCGAGATACGAGCCAGTGTCGTGGCTCAACACGATCGTCGTCGGCAAGGCTCGGAACGAGTCTCTCGACGGCCAAGATGTCGGCGAGATCTTCGAGGAGCTGAAGAGCCAGAGCGTCTGCACCCGCCGGGCCAACTTCGGTGTCCAACGACAGGTGGGAGAGGATCCAAAGCGAGGCATCTTCGAGCGTGGACAGGACGATCGAAGCCTCGGCAGACTGAGGTGGACGGGAGCCGGCACGGGATAGCTGCGAGAAGAGAAAAGGGACAAGGGTGCGGAGCTTGTCAAACGCCGAGTGGGGTGTGTCGACATCACCGAGGATGTGCGGAGAAAAGGCTGGATCAGGATGTGAAAAAAAGGCTGAGGAGGGTATAGATTGTGCTGGAGGGGAAGGATCTGGAACGTCGGGCTCGAGTGGTGGAGGCTCGTCGTCGTCGGTGTCGCCACTGGTATCTTGCCGGAGAATCGTGCGAAGCCGGTCCGTGTCAGAGGCCGCTTGAGATTTGGAGACCTTGGGCGCCTTGGTGAGCTCGGATAGACTCGTCGTGTCCAGGTTGCGAAGAACGTAGGCATAGGCCATGAGCACCGCGCACAGATTGTACCGGAGATCTAGCGATGGACGCGCGTCCGTTGCGGTGGATTCGGTCGAGGTCGCGGCCGCGAGCCTCGTGATCGTCTCGACAAAGGAAGACACCTGCGGACCCGGCCGGCCAGTAAAGTCCATGTATGCTTCCGGCTTCTTGAACCAAGGAGGCGACGCGTACGCAGAACCTTCCCGAGCACCTACTCGTGGCGGCTGAGCTTCTGAGCGCTGCAGCGTCACTGCTCCGTCGGGGGGCCTGCTTGAGCCCGCACGCCCATTCCGAGCAGCCTTCTGGTCCAAGCGATGCATCAGCTTCGTAGCTGATTCTTGACTTTTCATTGCATCGAGAAACTTCGCCCTTTGCTTCTCTGTGAGCATGGCCAGGAGCTCGTCCGGCGAAGCCGCTTCGACCTGCTCCGATGTGACCGATGCTTGCCGCAGTGCATCTTCATCTGCTTCAGCGTCTGTGTCCTCCCTTTCGCTGTCGGAGTCGGGAAGCTGGCCCTCGCGAGCTGTGCTTTCATTCCCCTGAAGACGATGGAGCATGTCAAAGACTTTGCGACGCTCGCTGTCGTTCACCTCAACGGCTGGCGGCCCAGAAGCGTCACGGACAGCGACCGACGAGAAGACGGCCGAGCACTGCTCGTGATCCGAGCTGCGGAAGCACGCGAGCGAGCAGAAGGGAATATTGCATTTTGGACAGGTATACGTGGCTGCAGCCGTATAGCAGATGTTGCATAGTCGCGTAGAGATCCCCCTGGCCGATGTAGGCGTGGGAAGCAGGTCCTGCGCCCGAGCTTTGTCGCGACGTGCTGCGCGCGAGACGTCGAAGAGATCCGAAAGCGACATTGTGCCTCTGACTGCCGCTTGCAGGTCACACTACGCCGCTTTGATGAGGTGGAATCTTGCCATGTTGGTGTCTAACCGCAAGCTGGCTCTCGCTAGAAAGGTGTTGGTGGTGGGCTTTGAGGGAGGGTGCGGGAGGAGCTTTCCGCACTTTGCGGAATTCAGGGTCCAGTGGAGGTCGTTTGTCTCTCGTGCGAAAGCCCTGCACTGGAGACTCTGCAACTGCAGTCGGCTCCGCGCATTTTTTTTTGGAGTGTTTGAAGTGCCTCAGCACGGCGCAGAGCTGCAGGCTGCCTTGTCCAGGCGCGAAGATCCACCTTGTAGGAAATTTTTGACTTTTTGTGCTCAGTTGGCGGCGAAGCAGCTTCGAGCTTTTCGGCAAGCTCTGCATCGTCTTGAACATCATCAACATCCTTCAGCTCAATTGCACCTCTGACCCAGCGCAAACGAGGCGGATCATAGTGCGATAGCTGTATCTCATTCGACCATTACCTATATACAATCGGCCTTTCGTCGCCGAACCTAGTCAGCAGCATGTCGTTCCGTGGAGGCGGACGTGGAGGAGGTGACCGCGGTGGCCGCGGCGGCTTCTCGTCTCGTGGTGGCCGAGGCGGTTTCGGCGGCGGAGGACGTGGTGGTTACGCCAACGCCGGGCCTCCCGAGACAGTGCAGCCCATGGGCTCGTTCATGCATGCCGTCGAGGGCGAGATGCTCTGCCAGTCCACCGACGCGAAGCACGTCCCCTACTTCAACGCACCCATCTAGTAAGTCCATTGTTTCTCGTTCGCAACAGAGCTCAGAGTCATTTGCTGACCACTTTTCTACACTCAACAGCCTCGAGAACAAGTCGCAGATCGGCAAGGTCGATGAGATTCTTGGACCCATCAACGAGGTCTATTTCACCGTCAAGATGGACCCGGGCATGGTGGCCACTTCGTTCAAGCCAGAAGACAAGGTGTACATCTCGGGCGAGAAGCTGTTGCCCATCGAGCGATTCCTGCCCAAGCCGAAATCGTTGACAAAGGCGCCCAAGAAGAAGGGCGGTGCACGAGGCGGAGCGGCCGGCGGCGCACGGGGCCGCGGCGCACCAAGAGGCCGTGGCGGATTCGGCGGTGGCCGCGGCGGTGGATTCTCTGGTGGCCGTGGTGGCGGCTTCGGCGGCGCTCGTGGCGGTGGACGTGGTGGTGGATTCAGCGGCGGTCGCGGCGGTGGATTCTCGGGCGGCCGTGGTGGCGCTGGTGGCCGCGGCGGTGGATTCGGCGGCCGCGGCCGTGGTCGCGGTGGCTACTAAGCGCCGTCCCACTGTCCTCGCTACGCTCCCATCTCTCCTTTCCGGCATTGTCTCCTTTCATCCTTTGTGTATTTGTGTTAGTATCGACCCCTCATTCGTTTCGCTGTCCGAAGTGCTTCTTGTTCACCGTCTGTGCAGCGGTCTTTTCGACGCGGGTGGACAGATCTGTTTTCCAGTCAGATTGGACTGTGCGGAACCACAGTCGAGCCACAGCTCCCAGGCTCGCGCCAAGATCTCAAGATGTTGATTGCATTGCATGAAGCGTGCGCGACGTCTAGGGACCAGGCTTGCAGTGTTCTGCGTCCTGCAGGGGGTTTGCCGCCCAATGCGGTACAGGGGCATACTTGAGCAGCGTGAGGGTGAGCAGGAAGATAGTGAGCGCATTGACGCTGGCGCCCGCATCCAGGGCGGCCGAGAGGACGTAGTTGAACTTTTCGAACCACACCGGATGCTTTTCGCGCAGATGCTTCTGCGAGAGCCACGAGAAGAAGAAGCCGGTCATGATGACGTTGGTCGGCACCGCGGGCGGCAGCGCTGCCGAATGCAGGATGATAGGCCACGCAACCTTGGGCAGCCACTTGTAGCGGTACTTCTTGTGCAGCACGTACGGGATGAATGGAAGCACGGCTCCAACCAGGAAGCCGAGGTAGAGCTTTCGATATGCGCCCGAGAAGAACTCGGCGGGACCCACGAGACCCCAGATGACCGATGCCGAGAAGAAGATGTGCACCTTCCTCCCGTCCCACTGACCAGAGGGATCTTCGACCGTGCCGTCGAGGAAAGCGCGATAACCAGAGGCAGGATCCAGCACCACGTTGACGACGATGAGATTGACGACGCACCCGATCATCGTTCCCCAGAGCTGCGCAACAAACATGTGCTTGGGCGGGATCTTGATGTAATGTCCGAGCTTGAGATCGTTGACCAGATCGAGTGCCTGGTTGAGCGACATGTAAGCCATGGTCTTGAACAAGATGTTTCCGATAGGATTGCCAGGCATGATGTAGCCGATGACGAACTCAGAGATAATGTTTAGGCCGACGCCTGTGTCTGAAACGGCTCGAAGGATACCGAGTGGCGCGATGAACAGCAGACCCATGAAAATCGCCAGCAGAAGCGCCCACACAGGCAGCTGCAAGGACGGCGTGAGCACGACGAGCATGACGGATGCAGTCGTCGACAGAGCCAGCGTGGTGGCATACCATTTGCGCGGCACAGGCTCGTATGCGCGCATGAGCCGGTTGTGCACATCGTCGTGCACAGCGTTGGTGGCGGCCTTCTTGATGTCCTTCCAGTGCCACAAAAGCACATGCGTAACGGTGCTGGTGAGAGTGGCGAAGCCGAGGCCGTACGAGAGCGCAAAGTACGGCGTGAGGAGCATGGGCTTTTGCTCGGACCAGGCCGATGCGTTCAAGGTATTGTCCTTGTTGAGCAGGGTGTCGACCGAGAACTTCTTGTGCTCCTTGTTGTAAAGGCCTGCACTGAGGATCTCGGGGAAGGACTGTGCGTCCCAAAAGTTGAATCCCCAGTAGAGGATTGGCATGACGATATACATCATACCTGCGAATCCGGCATAGAAGTTGAGTGCAGCCCACCACGGCTGGTAGAAGGGCCCGCTCATTCCTGCGGCATTCCAGTCGAAGGTGAGGTTGAGGAAGCCAAGACCATGATAGCCGGAGCTCAGCGAGCGGAAAGCGGGTACCTTGTTGTCGACCAAGCAAAGCATGGCGACGCTGGAAAGGGTGGGTGCGAGCAAAGCTGGGAGGAACTGGTACATATAGATTCCGACAAATGCGAGGGCGAATAGGCGCAATCGGGCGCGATTGTTGGGTGCCTCTTTGTCGTGCAGGGTGTGGAAGAGCGAAGTCGTGACGAGTGTGCTCGGCCAAATCATCGAGGTGGGTTTGACGAGAAGGTTGTTGACGATTCCTGCAAAGCCGAAGCCAAGCACCTGGGTTGTGATGAGCAAGGTGAGAGAAGACAACCAGTTCATGTGCTGGTGGTAGAAGAGCTCCTGGATGTTGATGATGTCGCTGGCGTATGCAGAGGTCGCTCCCGAAGAGGCGATGATGGCGACGAGCAGGTGCTCCTTGATGCTGAAGGGCCCTGGATTGAGCTGTGCGGACCACTTGCCGATGCGAATGGTGCGCTCCGGAAGACGGTTGGCGAGCCATCTTCCCATGGGGAGCGAGATCAGGATGACAAAGTAGCTGCTGAACGAGGGCGAGTTGGACTTGTAGAAGAAGAGCTGTGCGATCGCCGCTCCAATGACGCAAAAGAACGAGCCGATAAGGAGCGCTCTCCACGTGAGAGCGGGGAGGGTGGGATCATCGTGTTCAGGCACTGCCTTGCTGACGAGGTGCATGGGATCGTCGGGATCATACTTGTCCGATATGGATCCGGTGGAGACGTGCCTGCGACCGTTCCTGGCGCGTTGCCTTGACTTTTGACGATCCAGCTCGTACGCCTCTTCGTCTGCGGCGGTGGCAGGACCGAGCATGAGGGCATCCTCGCCCTGCTCGTGATCGTCGTCCTCCTCATCGATACCATCGGCATATCGCTTGTGAGGGTGCGTGTCGAGCTCGTATTCGTCCATCTGGATGGTGGTAGCGTCTTCGTCCGAGTCCTGTCCAAGTCCTTGTTTGTGATGTGCGCGTGATCTCGATTGAGGTCTGGACCTCCTTGCAGCGCCGCTCGGCGAAGACGTCTGCGATGTGTTGGCTTGCATGTCAAAGCATGCGCACCAGTGTGATGGAGTGCAGATTCCGTGGATCCTATGGCCTGAGGGGTCACAATACGTCGTCAGATGAAAGTGGGCCTGAGCGCGGCTGCGGGTGTGTGCCTAGGGCCCCAGGGTCCAGCTCACCACCTTCGTACAGCCGCACAGAGGCGAAGACACGTTGGCCGCGTTCTTCCAGCGACATGGTTAAAGCGTGTTTCCGAAAGAAGGCTGCGGGAAGCCGGCAAAAGAGGGTGAGTGTGAGATTGGAAGCAGCGTACACCTGAGCATTTCTCACGGCCGTGCCTCCACACGGACTGTTTTCCAAAAAGACGCCGTTGCGGCGGGATGACGCAAGTGGAAGAGCGATTTTCCCGCTTCCAAGGCCAATCACAGCAGCGTCAAACGGCGGGTAGAGACCACACGAGATGACCACGATCGACATGTGCTCGAGCCCGAGCCGGACGGATTCTGAGCCTGAGCCTGAGCTGCGTCTGAGCCTGAGCCTGAGCCTGCTCCAAGGAGTTGGACCCGAAGCGGGGACGGCGCGTGCTGACAGACCGCCTGCATTGCTATTTTGAGGGGGTCGCTTCGTCCGGTTGCCGGCCCCGATTTCGGTGTAGCTAATGACGTGAAGCTGCACACTTGGCCTGCGCGGCTGAGTGGACGTTGCACGGGCTTGCATGCAAGAGCCCTTTGCAACAGTGGACATCCTCCACAAGCCGACCGTGGTGCCAATCTTGGAAACGACGGCTGGCGAGTGTGCGGACATTCCTCAGGGCCAAGGCTGGTGCTTTCATTCTCGGGCCTCAGAAGAGTCACGGTGGATCGGCATTTGCCGAGCCCTGGCCTGCAGAAGAGCGCCAGTCTGAGAAGGTACGACCTGGACTATATAACCTTGACTTCTGCGACCGGACCTAAACTTCTTATCACCACAGCAACCTAAACACTCACTGGCACAGCTCATCATGTCTACCCAGTCGCAGTACGAGACTCACACGTAAGTTCCAGAACAGCCGCGCCTCACATCTGCGTGAACGTCCAGAGGCTGACCCTTACACGATGCAAAACTTTCACATCTCTTCATCGTTTGCAGCGCCGACGGCGACCAGAGGAACGCCCCCGGCCCCAACCCGGATGTCGGCATGCACCACGACGACAACCGTAAGGACCACGAGAAGGGCCAGCCCGAGTCGCACCAGTCGCTCGACGCCAAGGACGAGAAGTCGATCAAGAACAAGCTCGCCCAGGCTGGCAAGGAGGAGAAGGAGCGTGCCCAGGCCGAGAAGGCAAAGCAGGAAGAGAAGCCGACTGATGCCGCGAGGGCGAATGGCAACGAGCCTAGCAGGGGTGCCAAGATCGACGAGCAGATCGAGGAGGAGGAGCGCAAGATGCTCGAGGCCAAGGGCATCAAGACCTAAGCTCCTGCCCCACCATGTACAAGTAGCTACGGCCTTGCTTCTCTAATGATAAGCCGTACCAAATGACCCCTGTTCTTTCGGTCCTCGGAGATCGATCGCGAGATTAGGCGGTGAATGTCGAAGGATATGAGATTGATAGTGTTACAGTGGGTCGGTTCAAAAGCGGCAGGATGGTGAACGTCTGGAAGGTACTCGTTATCCTCAGTCTGCATCGAGGACGATGGGATTGTCGACGGTTCCCGCTCCTGTCGAAGCATTGGGCGGTGTTGGTGCCGCAGCAGGGTGCGCAACAGGGTAGTGTGTGGCGCCAGTCGGTAACAAAGGATGGTGTTGCTGTGGCACTCCGTTGATGTGGATCGAGGTGCCCCCGGGCGCGGAAGTGTGGACGGTGACGTTCCCGTTTGGATCGACTGTGCGTGTGGTGGTCTCAGTGCGGCCATTGACGGTGCGTGTTGTTGTCGTCGTTGTCGTGCTCTGGCCGCTACCGGGAAAGCCGCCGTAGGTAGTGCTGGTAGAGGAGCTACTGGTGAAGCCGTGAGCAAAGGGTCCAGTCGCCTGCATGCGGCCAGGCTGGCCCGGATGGCCGCGTGCAGGTCCGAAGGGAGATCCGAAACCGAAGCCCATGGTATCGGCCATCCTTCGGTGGTTCTGCATGAAGGGGTCGTCGTCTCCAAAGATGCTTCCGCCCATCCAGTCAGCTCGGTCCATCGCCACGAAAGGATCGCGAGAGGGTCCAGGCATTCCGCCCATGTGTGAGCCGCCTGCAGATCCGAACTCCTTCCCAAACATCATGTTGAAAAGCTCGAAGGGATCGAAGCCATCAGCACCGAACGGTCGACCTGCACGGCGACCAGCCTGGGCTCGTCTGGCGGAATCGGCGCTGGATTCCCACATGAACGAGAAAGGCACGCCATTCGGACTGGTGCCAAAGTGCTGACGGCTGCGGTCTTCCTGGTAGGGCTCGGATGCGGTGAATGCTTGCGTGGCACCTGGATGGAAAGCATCGTATTCGCGACGTTTGCGTTCGTCAGAGAGGAGCTCGTAGGCCTGACCAACGATCTTGAAACGAGCGGTGGCCTCGTCCTTTTCTGCAGGAGGAGCTCGATCGGGATGGTTCTTGAGCGCCAGCTTCTTGTACGCTGTCTTGATCTCGGCCGCAGAGCAGCCGCGTCTGAGGCCGAGCACGTCGTAAGGATCGATGTCCGGGTAGCGGTTCATGCTGAATGGGTCTCAGCGGTCGTAGATGCTGCCGTCAAAGGCAGTTGGGTCGTAGCCATTCTAAAGCGGTGTTGGCGGGAAGGAAAGGTGTGCTTATCCCCATCCGCATGAGGGTGCGGATCTGGAGTGGTCCCTGCGTCGCTGCGCAGCTGAGTGTGCGTTTCTTGAGCTTTCGAAATTTCGGCTGAGCACGGGTCCCGGTCAAATGAGGAATGGCACACTGCGCAGCGGGAGTCGATTTTGGTGAGTTCGGAAGCCCGATTGCGATTCCTTTGTTGCTCGGACTCGGCCTTCTGCTGCTGTGAGAGAGGCGATCGTGTGATTCAGAGATGCACTTCAGATTCGAGTTGGTCGAGCCGTGCACGAGCGAGCGTGTCATGCACTCCACCTATCAGCGTCAATTTAGCCTTGCCTTGACCTGACCTCGCTCCGCTCGCACCGGCATTCCACCCTTGCTTCAGCTCCTGCACCATCGAAACGGCAAGCGAAGCAAGCAACATCACGTCTTGCGATCAGCTTATTCATTATAGCAGTAAGTTCGATCCGACTCGACCCGGAACGCTAGATCCTGACCGCTTCATCACTCGTGGTCTTGTTTGTCTACAGATCAGCGCGCTCCTGCCTCGAGAGCTGTCGTTGTCCTTCTCATCGCCCTGTCATCGGTAGTACCACCTCCTCCTCTTGCAACATGGCTAAAGGTACGCTCTTTCACCTCTCCAAGGCTCCATCGCTACATGCGCGGAACAGGATCCTGAACTGACCGAATGCACATCCGCACTTTGTCCGACAGTCCCACGCAACTTCAGGCTCTTGGAGGAGCTCGAGAAGGGCGAAAAGGGAATCGGCGATGGAAGCTGTTCCTACGGTCTCGATGATGGCAGCGATCTCAGTAAGTTATCTCCCGCGGCAAGGACATCCGCGCAGCCTGTTGCGCAAGAGCGTGGACTCAGTTCGAGCCCTGACTGACCTCGTCCCGCTCCTTCTTTTTACGCCCCGCCCGCCAAACAGTGATGTCCAACTGGAACGCAACAATCATCGGCCCCGGTCACTCGGTGTACCAGAACCGCATCTACTCGCTCAGCATTCACTGCGGGCCGAGCTATCCGGACCAGCCTCCCGAGGTCAAGTTCCTCACAAAGATCAATCTGCCTTGCGTCAAGGCAGACGGCCGCATCGACTACAATGCTCTGCCCATCTTCTCCAGCTGGTCCCGCGACAGCACTATCGAAACCATCCTGCTCTCCTTGCGAAGGTAAGTTTGGCTCCCGCAGCTTTCAACCTTATTTCGGCGCGAGCTGCTGCGCAAAGCTTCATTCCGGCTCGAACGCGCATCACCTCGCTGACACTGTTCTCCTTTGCGCCTTGCTGGCACTGCAACACAGAGAGATGGCTTCGCCTGCCAACCGCAAGCTCCCGCAACCTGCGGAAGGCGCGTCGTACTGATCTGGTGCGCGCACATGTACATAGAGCACAAGAAACGGTCCATTGAATGATCCTGGCACATCTTCTTGCTGCAACTTAAATACGCGCTCATCGAGTTTGGAGCCGCCGAGCATCGACTGCACCTCACAACTCACAACTCAAAGCCCTCAGCTTCTCTGTCTCGACCCTCCGTTCTCAATGGCACTCATGAGCAGGCCAACGCCAGTTTTAGCTGCTGCGCCGGCGCTTGACCATCCCAAAGGCGTCGAGTCCATCGACCCTGTCAACAATCCGGTGATCGTCAAACGCAAACGCAACGATGTTTCGCCGACAATGGAGCAACGCATGCTGAATGTCATTGCCACGGCTACAGCCCAGGGAAGCTGGGGTGAGACTTGCTTTCTGGTCGAGAGCAAGGCTGATGGCAACGCGTATGCCTGTGTCTACGCCAGTCTGGATCTCCTACGAGCCAGCAACGCGGCTGCGCTCCTTGACCATGTCGAGAAGCACGGCTGCTCGACTTTGGAAGCTGCTCTCAAGCTGCTCCTCGGAAGCAAGGCCACTCCACCTGCTCGAACCAACGGCATTCTGCGTAATCCACACAGCTTTCCCAGAGGCGGGATGCGATATGTCCCCGTCAGCAATATTGCCGTGACGACTCTGCGAGCCGTGATCATGTTCTTGCAAACCGGACACATTGCCTTCGCGCCTCGCAGTAGCAAACAGGGCACCGAGGATGATACAAGTGCAAACGATTCTGACGGAACGCCCTTTGCTTCTCCGGAAGTAGGGCAGGAGGAGTGGCCCTTGTCGATGCAAGCGAGTGCCAAGTCGGTCTATCACGCGGCATGCAGGTTCGGCCTGGACGATCTGCGCGAGCTGGCTGAAAAGACGATCGAAAGCCAGGTGGACGCAACCAACATCCTGACCGACCTGTTCAGCCGCTTCACGCTCAACCATCCGGACATTCGAAAGAAGAGACTCGAGTTCGCCATCTCGCACTGGGACGACATCAAAAAGCAGCATCGAACCGGCTTTGCCGATGCACTCTTCAACCACGCCGATCGACCGGGCGCAAAGGACGTGATCGACGAGATCCTGCAGCGTACCTCCATCCCTCTCGCTGACAGCCAGTGACAACTTGCATTGGCTTGACTTCGGTCGATTACCGAGCCCAGACGGCTTGCAATACAAGGCCCTTTTGATTAGCTTGAAATGTTACAGAAGGCGGCAGTGTTGTTGACTGTTGTCGCATGGAGTTTGAAAGCGAATGAGTTGAGTCCAGTTGCCCAGGAACAGGCGAAGGCGGTCAGGACTGCTGGGAAGCAGCAGCCTGCAGACGCTCTTTGCGCTTCTCTTCCTGCTCGCGTCTGCGCTGCCGCCTTCGGATGCGTGCTTCGTCCTCTTCGATGCGCTCGCGCTCCTCGAGCCTTTCGCTATAGTACTGTCCACTTTGCAGGAGGATGACGCCGACCAGAGCGACAGCCAAGACGGTGTGAGAAGTGGCGATCTCGCGCAGAGGTGCAAAGACGGCATCCCTCGCGTCCACTGCGCCTGAGCCGGGAGAAGGCGCTCTAGGAGGCAAGGTGGCCAGGCTTGGCTCGATCTTGTGGTAGTAGACGAGGCCAGCAGCACCAAATAGGAAAAGCGAGGCGCCATCAAAGAGCCAGTTGCTCTCGCGACCGCCGAGTGCCTTGGATATGAGCAGCAATGCGGCGAGTGTGCCAATGCTGTGGAGCAATTTACGGTGGATGGAGGGCATGTCCACCATGGTGTCCTGGTAGTACGTGTAGGCAGTCACTACCGAGTCGTACGTGACGGGTGCCTGCCACAAGATCAGATGGTCCGCAGTCCAGTGCATGGCGAGCGTCCCTGCGCAGATGGACGGCATGAATGAGGAGGAGCTTGATGATCAGCCTTTTTTGTTTTTTTTGACCAGATCGAATGGCAAGGATGCTTCAAGTGTCCACTTACCTAGCAAGAAGGACGTCGCCCCGATGATGAGTCCAGTACGCAACCCCATGATGAGCGAGCGTTCGGTCCAATGCTCTGGATGTCCTTGGAAGCTGCGAAAGATGAGAGAGTCGTCTCGGTTCTCGTCAGGATGCGAGGACCTAGTCCAGCTTTTGTCGCTCGTGAACGAGTCTTGCGATGAAGTCGCTGGCAAGGGCAGATCGGTCAGGTTGTGAGGGAGGTGGAAGATGGAAGGGATGCTTCCATCAGCAGCTTTCTCCGAGGAGCTGTCCAAACGAGCAGGCGAGCTACAACCCCAACAATGCCTTCGAGGTGCATGAGCTCTTTGCGCCTCCGCTCGAAGATCTCTGACGGATGCGCAAATGGGAGCCGAAATGCGAGTGAGCTGAACCGCAACGCCCAACGTGCGCGACATCCATCCGTCCATCCCTGCTTGGCCGGCGCAATCTTGCACTTGGCACCGCGGCCGCTTGCTCACCTGTCTCGGCCTCGTGAAACACGTCGCGGAGCTGCAAAACAAAAAAGGCCAATGCGTCGACTCCAATTTCGACTGTAGACACTCTAAGCCTAACACCTACAACAATGGACCGCTGATGTGGAGGAAAAGGCGAGCTGAAAATGTCTGGGCGGCGGCCTCAAAAGCCGAAGGTCTGGAAATAGAAAATGCAGCGCAGACAAAATAGGTCGATCCTGTGCTCGCCTGCTGCAACCGAAATTTGGACGTGCGGCTCGAGTCGATGTTGCAGAGGCGGAATGGCAGTGTCAGCGACGCGCTCGCTGCGTTCGGCCTGGAGGCAGCAGACGGAGAGGCCGTGCCGCAGACATGCGTCATGACGCCTTGCTTTTGAGTGCAGATCAGCAGGACCGACCGCACTCCACTCTGTCTGTGCAGGCACTACGCGGCGTAGAGCTCCGCACGGCTCCCCATCCGCAGCTGAAGCGTAAGAGGGCCGGCGACTCAGTTCCGTTTGCTCTCGTCCTGCTCGCCCAAGCCATCCGCACATCCGCTCTCGCATGCCAACACTCGCTTCGACTTCAGCATCTCCCTGCCACCCCCTCCAGGCCTCTTTCCACACCATCATCCACGACGACGAAAAGACATCCTCTCAATCCGCCGACCCATCATGGCTCCCATCCTCAACGTGAGTCGCAGCCACCTAATTCACCATCATCCGCTACTATCGCATCGACACGCTTCAATTTGACTGACGTTCGTACCTTGGCAACCTGTGTCTGCGATCTTTGCTCGACAGTTCCACGCTGGCTCTCTGCCCAGCTTCGCATTGCGACTCAAGTCCGACGACTCGCTCGAAAGGTATGCGTTCGCCCCACCCTCTTGCACACGGAATCCTTCCGACGAAGGCTAACAGATTCACTTTGCATTGCTCCGCAACCACAGCCTCAAGTCTCGCGCTGCCAAGAAGATCCGCCTGCAGCTCGACGATGGCATCCCACTCGTGATCAAGTACGGCTGGTCGGGTCAATCGTATGCCCTCGAGGACTGTACGTTTCCAATCTTCTTGCGCATCAACCGTACTGCTTCCGATGCTGACTGTTCTACATCTCCGCTTTGGACGCCGTCCTTTCTGCTTGTTTGGTAATCAGCTGACGACTGGGAGATCTTCCTCGAGCGATTCGGCAATGCCAAGGAGGCAGACCGTAAGTACTGCCACCAAGAGGCCGCTTCGCTTCTCAATGCAGTCGACTGACGATTTCTTTTCCTCGAGACAGTCTTCCTCGAGTCGCCAGAGATCCCCACCAACCATGCTGACGAGCACTCAACCGATGGCGCCCACGACGGGCCGAACGTGCCTGTCGTCGACGAGTCCACTCTCGTTCACCGAACGCCCGGACGCGGCAAGAGCGGCGGCGTCAGCATCCATCGCGTCGCAGCTCCCTACATCCCTTCGGCCGACGACTACAGCGAGGCAGGCGGAGTGACGGCCGGTGGTCGCGACTCGATCATGTACCCTCCTCCTCGCGAGCCCGCGCCTGCGCCCGGCTACAGCAAGCCCACGGTTCCCGAGCCGCCGGCGCCCAAGGCGACGCACGACGATGCCGTCTCGACGCACACGTCCAAGACGCGCAAGACCAACCAGACCGTGTCGTCGGTTCCCTCGCACAAGATCGCCTTCCAGGAGTTCCACTCGCAGCTGGGCGTGCGTCTGCTCAAGGGCAGCATCGGTCCGATCCAGGACGTGCCCATGATGCTCAAGTCGGGCTACCGCCACGTGTACGTGAGCCGCAGCTTTGCGCTCAACCACGGCTTTATCCCCAAGGACACCACGCCCGGCACGTACGGCTTCAACGGCATCACCAACCTGGGCAAGTGGCCCGTCCAGGTGGGCTCCAAGGCGGTGCCGTGCACCGTGATGCTTGCCGAGGACAGCTACTTCCCCGTCATCCTCGGCCGCAGCTTCATGGAGAAGCGCGGTGTGCGCACCGACCCCATCGACATGACCTCGGTCACCTTCATGGACAATGGCGAGCGCGCCGACGTCGAGGTGGTCGTCGTCCGCGACGAGCACGGAGAGCCCGTCCCCATTCCTTAAGGCGTGCGTTTGATCTGAACCCGCACCGCGCCGTCGGCAAGTTCGCCTTGGATTGAAAGTTGCATCGGGCGATCCGCCGCTTGCATGGTTTTCTTCGTCCGCTCAAATCGACCCGCGGAACGACCCGCCTCTTCTGATACCACAGACCGTTTGTAATTGAAATCCAGACTCAAGCTTTACTGAACCACGCCGAGTGTTTGACGCGCGAGAGAAAGCCCATGACATTGATGCGGAGACAAGAACAAGACTGATATGATACAGACACAGAGACAAGTGCGGATAAATGGGAGCTGCGATACGGAGTTGGAAGCGGGCCGACGGGAGACGGAAGCGCATCATGCGTGCGAAAAGAGGTTTTTGAGTGTATTGAGGCGCAACTTGCGTGTGAGACGACGGGCGACGTTGCTGCTGCTGCGGCGGCGCCTCCGCACGCTGCTCTGGGCGCCGAGGCTGGCCCTGTCGGCGCTCATTCGGCTGGTGTCGGTGTTGTAGATGATGGTGCCGACGAGCGTCGCGTCTTCGGCCCAGGCGCGCGCGTACTCGGCCTCGCGCTTGGCACGATAGCATCGATCGCGTCGATCGAGCTCTGATCTGGGCACGCGCTCGGATGGATGCAGAAAGACGATGCCCGCAGGCTGCCGGAGCGCGCGTTGCGATGCGTATATGAGCGACATGACGGTTGCAGGCGGTGTCTTTGGATCGATACGGTTTCGCAGTTGAAGGTCTGAGACCAGAGCTACGTGTAGGATGGCAGGCAACCTGGCTGATATGAAGGTAGGAGGGAATGGTTGCGGCTCGGTAGCGTGATTCAGCTAAGCATGAATGGGCGGCACGGGATCTGCGGCCGAGGAAGGCGGCATGCCGAATCGGACCCCAACCGATCCTCCCTTGCGGATGGCACGACGCCGGTACACGACGGCAATCTGCCCGTCAGACCCTTGCCAACGAGCCTCCACCTCCATCGACGCGCTCCTTGTCCGTCACGCCTCGGCCTCACGCCTGATTGCCTCACCCGATCCGAGCAGCTGCAACGGCCCCCAAGAGCCCCGTCATCGCTGCCTTATACGACACACAGCCTCATACCCAACGAAAGGGAAAGCGGGCATCCCTCGGTCGTCAATCGTTCTGTATAAGTGAGCCAACACGAGACGCTCCAGCTCAACGATGCCTGAGCTCGTATCGGGCACAGCTACATTGCCACGCGGTCTAACACCCGCAGACCCGGCGGCTGCTGGGCAGCTTTAGGCGCACAATTTTTGCCTCGGCCAGATCCGACATTTTAACCGGCTATCAGAAGATCTACCTCCAGCCTCGCTATCAGGCTCGTTTCTATCGAGACCAACACCATCACTGCTTCACCTTGCACGACTCGCCGCGAGATAGTTGCAACCATGTCTGACGTCGCTCACCTCAAGTCCCTCTTCCGTAAGTGCGAAGCGCACCGTTCACTCGGGCTCCTCGTTCTCTTCCTCGGTGCCATGTCGATGCTAACCTCCTGCAACTGTCCTTACGCCCTTCGCTCATGAACAGGCTTCTACGACGATTACCCCAAGAAGGGCATTCGCTTCTGCGACATCCTTCCCGTGCTGCGTGACCCGCTCGCTTTCGAGCTGCTCATCACCAACATCGTCTCGCACATCTTCACGCACACCATCCCTACACTCGACGACGCCACGCCTGCTCCCGCCCAGTCCACTCCCCTCGAGCCCGGCGCCAAGTCGTACGGCAACCGCAAGATCGATGCCGTCGTCGGCCTCGATGCTCGTGGCTTCCTCCTCGGGCCCATCATCGCCCAGCGTCTCGGCTGCGGCTTTGTCCCCGTCCGCAAGGTCGGCAAGCTCCCCGGCGAGTGCGTTCAGGCCTCGTACATGAAGGAGTACGGCGAGGACGTCTTCGAGATGCAAAAGGATGCGCTCGCTCCCAACTCGCGCGTCATCGTCATTGACGACCTCATCGCCACCGGCGGCTCCGCCAAGGCTGCCGGCGAGCTCGTCACAAAGTGCGGCAGCAAGGTCGTCGAGTACGTCTTTGTCGTCGCCATTCCCTTCCTCAAGGGCGCGCAACAGCTCGACGCCCCCTCGTACCAGTAAGTAGCTGCCTCTTCCCTCCTGCGATCCGTCCTCGCTCACCACGGCTGAACTGACCTCGCTTCCTTGTGCTTCTGCTCGAACAGCCTCGTCGAGGTCGACTAATGCCGAGCTCATGCTGAATCTCATCGCCCCCAGTCAGCAGCCGACATGGCTCGAATGTTCAGCCAAGAGAGAATGGTTGATTGCTGGCCACGAATACGAGCCTCTACAATGCAGTGCGTGACAGTTTTTGCAGCGAGTCTGTTTGCGAAAGGGGCAATGGTGTCAGTCCAACGAGTCGGGCTTTGCAAAAGACAACAGCACGCGATGAGGTACTTACTGAGCAGCACGTCGCCCTCCTTGATGATCTTGGAGTACTGTGCGTTCTTGTGGTCCGGCCTGCGCGTCTCGACGATGCCGTGCACCTTGTCGATCACCGCGGGCAATCGACCGGACGAGATGAACCTCGAGAGTTCGTTGTCGATGAATTCGCCCGATACGCCGAATGCGGTGGCCATGTTGTCGATCGACAGCGACTGGTAGCTCTCCAGCAGCTGCGAGTAGGCGATGATGCGCATCTCGCGCACGTAGTACCGCGCGTGCTGGTGCAGCGCACGCGACGTCAGGATGTGCGTCTGCTCCACATCCGCAAGCGCACGGAAGAAGTTGCCGTATTCGCACGCGTACAGGCTCGTGACAAACGCGCGCAGGTGCGGGATCTCGTCCACCACTTGCAACACCTCGGGCGAGTCGATGATCTTCTTCTTCAGATCGGTGCGCTTGAGCGTCAGCGCATTCGCCAGCACGGTGAGCGTGATAAAGTCGTTGTAGTCCAGCAGCTCGGTGGCGGTGAACGTGCTGAGCGCGTCGAGGAACAGCTGTCCGCCCGCCTTGAAGTCGCGGATCGAGAGCAGGTGCAGGCCCTCGTACACCTTGAGCCGATTCCTGCGCTCCCAGTCACCGCCCTCTTCCACGAGCTTCTTGGCCTCGGCGATCGACGCGGTCACCACATCCGTGTCGCCAAAGAACAGCCCGATGCGCACCTTGGTCAGCGTGAGGTCCAGCTTGGAGCCCAGTCCGGCGCCTTTGGACACCGCCAGGTTGTGTGCTTCCAAAGCCTTCTCCTTGTCGCCGATCTGTGCATAGTAGGCAGCGCGTTGACGCAGGACGCCGTTGATCTCCATCTCTCCCTCGTTCTCCTCCACCTCCTTCTGCTTCTCGTCCAGCTTCTGCAGCTCCTCCTTGTTCTTGGCTTCGAGGCGCTTGAGCAGCGCCTTGTCCTCTTTGACCAGGCCCTTGAGCGAGGCGTCCGCCAGGATCAGGCGATAGTATGGAGCCATCTCATCCTTCTCGATTCCTTCGAGCAGCGCCTGCTTCGATGCCTGTGCTGTCGATGCTGGGAGGTGCTCGGAATGCTGTGCGAGCAGGAAGAGGTGCTGCTGCAGCTTCAGGTTGGGGATGGCCTGTACGGTCTCCTCGTCCATGTTGGCGTCGGTGGTGGCTGAGAGTGCGATGGCTGTCTGGTTCGAATGAAGAGCAGCCGATGCCGATTTTGTGGTGATGGGCGATACGAGCGGCGATGGTGTGAGAGTAGACAGGTCCGCAAAAGTGTTGGTGTGGCTCGAGATTCCAGTTGGAGGTGCGCGGCCCGCGCGAGCACAACGCGCGGTGGAGGTTCACCCGATGCGATCACGACCTGCTTATGTAAGCACCATTTTCGCTGTGACCCCACTCACCCTCCTTGACTGTTGGGCCTTCCTTCCTTTGCACACAGTGCGACTCAGGAAGAAGCTGGGGCTGGTCCTACTTGCACCCAATCGTCACTCCGTGCAAGGCCACACGCCGCTGTATGCCGACCTTCGTAACACGAGGAGGTCAAGACTTTCCTCTACCTTGCAACAGGAATTTTGGGGTCACAATAAAAATCTCATTTTTCCAGGAATCAGTATTCTTTCTTTCCGTTCGAGGTCCTGACGGCGTTGTGGAAGGCTCAAACTGCAATGCTGCACACTTTGCGTCCTTAGAAGACACACGACGAGATGAGCATCGCCATCCAGCGATGTAGCGTACA
Source organism: Moesziomyces parantarcticus (assembly GCA_023212605.1). Lineage (NCBI taxonomy): Eukaryota > Fungi > Basidiomycota > Ustilaginomycetes > Ustilaginales > Ustilaginaceae > Moesziomyces > Moesziomyces parantarcticus. The sequence continues at coordinate 202,767 of JALCCF010000012.1, read as the reverse complement.
ATTACAGCCCGACTTGGGGCGGATAGGTCTGTTTACAAAAGAAAGAGCGGAGCCAAAGCGCAGCCACACCGAGCAGGTCCACTACCTGCCTGGGCTGCGGCTACGATCGCGATTTCCCCTTCTGCCTCCGCTGCCTCGAGGAGCGGGCGCACCAGGTGGTGGTCGGACGAACGCAAAGTCGGCCTTGAGCTCCTGGTCCATGAGCGTGAGCCCGTCGGTACATGCTTGGATCGCCGCTTGCGCTTCGTCGTATTCGGCAAACTCCAAAAGCGCGTATCCCTACTCGGTCAAAAGGTGAGCGTGTACCGCTTCTCGTCAGTCTCGAACTACAACACGGAAGACTCTGCAGTGTTCCTTACCTTGACATAACCGGTCCGCCTGTCGAGGTTGAGGTGGCAGCTCTTGACATCGCCGTAGTCCGCAAACTTGTCAATCACCTCCTCTTCCGTTGCTTCCTCATGCACGTTGGTCACAACCACGACCCATCCTTCCACAGCTGCAGGAGCATCAGAGTCACGATCAGTTATCGTTGCCGCAACAAATGATGACGAGCGACGACTTGCTTACACTTTGCGGCGCGGGCTCCGCTGTCCTCGGCCTCTGCAAGGGACTCGAATTTACCCGTCTTGACACCATCCGATGCGGGTCCATTGCCTCGAGGGTCAAAGCCTCGACCTCTACGCTTGATGTTCGGATCTAAATTTCATCAGTGAGGGGTAGACGAGCGAATTGCAACGGGGTCAGAGGAGAAGATTGAGCAGAAACACGTCGAAGGCAAGGGAAGAACATACCGTCATCCATCTCGACATCGTCAACCACGCGCGAGGACTGGCCTTCTTCCATCTTGACTTCGGTCGTCGACATTGCTGATGTGTCGACTGGTGTCTTTGAATCCAGGTGATGTGGCGTCAGAGGACTGCGACAGATGGGAATGGATTGGTGGGGTTGTGCTTCTGAGGCTGGGAAGGCTCGTGCTCCAAACAAGTGGAGAAGGGTCTTCGAATTCCAATTCTCCGTCTTCCGAGCCGCGACCCCGACTTCTTCGCGCCAAGCGCAACGCGCCCTCGCTCTTACCCCCCCCCCCCCCCTCCGCACCTTCATCTTGCTTCCGCAACCTTCTCTGCCCTCGCAGCTTCGAGCCATGAGTCACACAGAGCTCGCTGCAGAGCGGCTCCGGCAGTGCCTCTCCGAGCTCTGGAAACCCTTGCTCGCTGCATCGTCCGAACTGCGCTCCGCACACCCACAGCAGCTGGTCGTGCCGTTCAAACAGGTTCACGATCACCTCCGACCTCTTGTGGATCAGGGATATGTCAAGGAGGCCTTCGGTCTTGTGGAGAATCTCTCGTCCGCTGACAAGGATGGAACGGAAGTGCGGGTGCGCAATTTGTGCTTGGAGATCAGCAACAACGAGCTCCGCAAGCTTGTCCTCGAATCAACATCAGACCTCATTGGAAACAGCACAGACAAGCAACACCTTCAGACATCGCTTGCAGCCGCTTTCGACCAGCTCGATGCCGTCCTGGTGCTCTCGCTGCATGATCTGATAGATCCGACCCTGCCGCTCTCCTTGGTCGAGGAGCTTCTCGAGGCGCTTCCGATATCCACCTGCTCGCAACTGTTTACGTACACAGAATCGCGAGTCAAGCCGCTCACCATCGATCTGCATCCGACAAGAGGCAAAGGGCTCGTCCTTCTGCGCACCTGCAACGAGCTTCTGAGGCGATTGTCTAAGCCTTCGCAGCATCACACCGTCTTTGCAGGCCGCATCCTAAGCTTGCTCGCAGCCGTCTTCCCTCTGGGCGAAAGGAGTGGTGTCAACCTTCGTGGCGACTTCAACATAGAGAACAAGACACACATCGAGGAGAAGGACGGCGACGCTACGGAAGAGGACAGCGCCGATGCTGATAGAGATGAAAGAGACGAGATCTTCAAGGTGGATTACGACTTCTACGAACTATTCTGGAAGATGCAAAGACTCTTCTCCAATCCACCATTGCTGATGGGAGCGTCGGATTCGTCGCGGCCATCCACCAGAAGCGCAACACCTACACTGCAGACCGATGCTGGAGACCCCGACAACACTCAGGCAGATGAGGATCCCGCTCCCGATGGTGCCAAGGGGCCCATGGCAGAACTCAGGATCAGCACTCGCAAGATCCTCAAGCTCTTTGCTGCCGTCAACAAGCGAGAGAAGGAGCTGGCAGGCGCCGCCATGGCTGAAGAAGCCAAGTCGGGCGAGAACAAGGGCAACAACGCATCCCAAGCCAATTCCTCCAGGAGCACTCCTTCGCTCAACAAGAGGCGCGCAGATGGTCGCAGCTTTGCTTCCGCCACGGGCTTTTACGTTGGTCAATGTATCGGGAAGGCGGACGCGCCACCACCCGCCAAGAGGCTCCGTCCCGATGTCGTCGACGGTGTCAAGGTAGAGGGCCACGATTCTTCTGACATGCCCGTGGACGACGAGGATGACGCGGAAAGCGAGGGAGCGGCTGCGGAACGCGACCACTTCTTCCCGACGTATCTTACAGGCCGCAAGCTCTTTGAGTACGAGATCCGGGACACCTCATTCCGCAAACACATCCTTGTCCAGTACCTAGTCCTTTTTCAGTACCTGCTTTCCTTCACGCCTACTGCCAAGGAGAGCTGGAAGGACTGGAAGAACAAGACACTACAAGCCCTGTTCACGCTAGAGGATGCCGACGAACGCTGGATCCGATCGACGTGGCGGGAGATATTGATTCTCATTCGCGACATCCAGCCGCACGGAAGACTCTTCCTCGAGTCCGTTCTCGAGGTGCTCAAGCGCGAAGCGAATTGGATCCGATGGAAGACCGAGTCCTGTCCTTCAATCGAAAAGCCGCCGCTCTCACCTGAGCAGATCTCAGCCTTTGCGTCTGCGAGGGCGCTGCTTCTGCGAAAGCCTGAACCGTATCCTCACAAGCTCGGCACTGCGGCACTCTCGGAGCTCTGGCTCGATGGACTTCGGCCACCGGTCGCTGGCACGCGGAGGGTGGAGAATGAGCAGGGCGAATACATTTCTGTGCCAACGGACGGCCTCGAGGAGCTCGAGTTCCTGCCTCCGATTCCGAGCGCGGAACACTACAACAAATCGATCCAGCGCGAGAAGATGAAGCTCGACATGCGCAAGAAGCAGCTCGGCATCGACCCCACGATCAACGAGGCGCAGCTCAGCAAAGACGATCGGGATAAGTTGGACAGGGACGAACGTATCCAGGCCACCATCGAAACGATGCAGAGCCTCGCCTGGAGGGCTTTGCGAGTCGCAAGCCGCGATCATCTGCATCTTTTCGGCAAGCCAGAGCGACCCGAGAATATCGAAGACCTGCTGAAAGCAATTGAGGCGGAGCGGAATCCGAAGCCAAAGTCCGTGGCTCCAGTCGATACGCAAGCGACGGAAGAGGGCCCTGTGCAAGCTCAAGGCACACAAGAGGGGGAGAAAGGTGCCGAGCAAAGTGCGGAGCTAGCGGAAGTTGCAACTGCCGACGGACCAGCGGATGCGGGCGAGGCACAGACGAAGGACAAGATCGACGACGAGAGCGGTGCCGTGGAATCTTCAGCTGAATCGAAAGAGCAAGCGTCCCATCAGGATGGAGCAGCTCAGGATGAATCGATCGTCCCTGTGACGATCCCCGTAGTGCCGGCCTCCCCGAAGGCGCCGCACCCTTCAGATGAAGCCGAGGACACCACAAGGACGACGGACGTCGAGGCAGCCCCGGCGCCTGCTCCGACGGAGGAACAAGACGTCGAGATGGCAGAGGCAACATCATGAATGCTATTTGATTCCCGAACTTCGCGGATGTGGATGTGAAGATATCGTGAATGAATCGGGCGGTCGTGTGAAAGGTAGGCGAGTGGTCTGGGTCAACGTCTGTGAATTTCTGAGCGCAACTTCGGCTCGACATGCTGCAAAGGCTCTGGCCACAATGTCCTAGGCCTCGTTCGTGGCAGCTGCTGAAATGGGCATGAGCTTGTTCACGAGACCCAGCATGTGCAAGCTTGCTTGATATCCATTGCTACGGATGCAGCACTCAACAACTAGAAGGTAAAGTATTGATCATGACTTTCTATTTACAACGCAAGATAGATGGAAAACCAGGCAACGCCGACTAAGCTGAGCTATCGTTGTTGACGACGTCAGCGAGCTTACCACATTCTTCGCGATGACCAGGACGAGAAGCGAAGCAGCGGGAATCCTCAAAAGCAGAGAGGCTCCTTTTGAAGACCGAGGCATTCATCACAACGATGGTGGCGCCAACGTCCACCTCGAGCACATGACCCAAATTGAACTTGCTGGAGAGAGTAAAGATGCGAAGGGTGAGGATCGCCCTGTCCGTGGTCCCAAGCCTGACAATCCAGTATGGATCGGCAGTTTTCTCCTGAAGAGGCTCTACACCATGGACAACGCCCACGACGTTGACTCGGGCCTGGTCGTGGAGAGTGCTGACCTTAGCGAGGGCCCCGGCCTTAAATGTTCTGGGTGGGCCAGAGCCGCGCTTGTTCCAGAAGTTGCCACGCGCCCACAGGTTGGGGTCTACCGTGACCACATATTCTTCGACACAGGGAGGGAGAAAAAATGGCCTGGCGTGCTGACGAGGAGGAGCACTGGCAGACTGATGCTGCTGGCGAGGGGCAGTGGCAGCATAATCGAATCCAGGAGCACTGGCAGACTGATGCTGCTGGCGAGGGGCAGCGGCGGCCGGAAGTCCACCAGCAGCCGGAAGAGAGGATTCGTTACGAAGGTCACGGTAGGTCGCGTTGATGGAAGCAGTGGGCACGTCGAAGCCGGATCGGAACCTGACAAACTCGAAGCCAGGCAGCATCATGGCCTGAGCGACGGCTCGCTCGAGATGGTCTCGACGCACGTTGAACCTGATGTTGATGTTGGCAGGCTCGCCGTTGTCGAGAATCCAATCACCATGGTCGAGAGAGAGGTATCCTTCGATGCGAGCTGCTCCGATCTGGATCTCCTGCCTGTCGGAGCTGCCTGAAGCGTTGTACCAGGTTTGGAAAAAAACTTGGTCGGTGTCCGGGCGGTGCTCGTAGTGATTCTGGTTGAATATGAAGCTAGACGGCGCACCTTCGCGGACAACGATGCGGCCAGAGTAATTGCCGTTGAAGATACAGCCGGCTTCGTTTAAGAAGAAGCTGAAGCTTTTGCCTGAGACGAGGCGGTCAGACATCTTGACGGAGCAGACATGCAAGGCCTAATGGAGACGGGTCAATGTTTGAAGCAAAGCCAGGACTAACCGTAAATATAGGGACGGTGTCGAGCGGACTGCGGACGCGGATGGGGAAAAGTAAGGAGAGGGGTGGGCGGAGGAGGGGGGGGGGGGGGCACCGCGCGAGTGCGGGTGCGGATGCGGGTGCGGGTGCGGGAAGACAAGACGTCGCCACACATAGCTGCGCACGCGCTCGTCACACAGTCGGTTGCGTTCCGCTGACTGTCTTGGGGCAGCGTCGCTGGAATCTCGGTCCACTTTGAGGCTCTAGCACAGCAAACAGGAGCTTGTTCCTCTCGCAGAGCTCAATGCTTGTGCTGATTCGTGCAATGCAGAGTAGCTAGTGTTCACACGAGCAAATCCAAAGTCCACCGGCTTTACTTCGTCAAAGTCTATTGCGACTGGCAGTGTAGTTCTGAGACGCGTCGATGAGGTGTCTGACACAATTCTTGCATCGCCCTGCTCGATTTGGCCTTTTTCTCTTGCTTTGTCGCCGCACTCCGTCGCTCAGCGGAGCATTTTGGAGCGGTTGAGTCTCCTAACGTTTCGAGGATGCCGTCCGACTCGACGCCGACCTCGCTGGATTGCCGATGCGGAACGGCGGACAATTTCTGGGCTGTCGATGTTTCCGCCGTTCCGCACTGCCTCGATAAATAAACACACAGTGCCTCGATCCACACTGCTACTTCCATTGTAGCAGCCACCACCATACGCTCATCATCTTGACGGCGCGGCCTACGTTCTCGACCTCTCACTTCCCTCCGCGTACCCTCTGCTAGTGGCGCGATGGAGAACGACGACAACGATTGGGCGAGCGGCCGGCGATTCGTACGAGGGGCCGACGGAAGGATGCGCCCCGCTCCAAGCGCGTCTGGCCACCCCGTTCAAAGCGTGACTCGAAACTCCGAGCAACAGGTTCCACCGCGCCAGCAAAACCAAACCGGTAAGTAGGGTGTGTTGTCGCTCTGTCGAGGCTTCATGGTGCCTTTCGCTGAAGCTTTGGATGATTGCAGAGGGCCGTCTGCCACAGGTCTTAGGCCGACGAAGCCTCGACCGTAGTGACTCTGGTAAGTACTTGCTTGCCAGCTTGCTTCTCGATTAAGGCTGGATCAGGGCTCGATCGGAGGCATTGCCTCGGACCAATACTGATCTTTTCTGTCGTAGCTGTCGAGGGCGATGAGCGCGGTCGTCCGCATCCTCGACTCTCTTCTCCGCGCAGGTCCGCCCCCATCTCGGCAGCCGTGATAGATATGCGAGAGTGGCTAATCGAGGAGCACTTCACCGATCTCCCTTGCCCGGACTGCGATACGCACGGCCGCCGCTGCGTTCCTCCCGACGCCAACTCACAGGTCGAGAAGTGCAAGGGATGCTCTCACAGGAGCAGAGGCAAACGATGCCCGAAGAAGTGGATCCTTGAAAGAGACAACGTTGCGGAGATGGTCCGACTGACCGAGGAGTGCGGAATGACGAGGGAAGAGGCCCGCATCCAGGTCTATGGCCCCACTGGACATCTTGGTGGCAGATGGGATCGAAAGAAGGATTACCCTGCGGCGGTCACCGCTGCACGAGTCGGAGGCCCTCACCTGCCCATCAACACTTCCGCTCAACGCCGTTTCGGCACACCTCTGACGGCTGGATCGACTGCCCGAAGCACTTTCGACGTGCTCAACTTCCTGGATGCTCGCACTGTTGATCAGCGACGTGTGCTGGATGGCTTCCGCAGGGGCTTTGAGGCCTTCAACGCCCAGCACCCGGTCACCCCTGTCCAGATGGAACGAATATTCGTGGACCTGATGCAGGAAATCTGGGAGGCGATGTCGCAGCAAGGAAGCGTAAGTGCCCGTCTTGATATTCCTTTGGCGACTTTGTTGCTGATATGCTCTCTTGCTTTTGCACCAGTGGCTGGAGGCGATGTCGCAGCAGGAAGCCTAAGTGCCATGCCGGCTTGCTCCGTCTGGAGGGTGCCCGTCCCCCTCATCATCCATTCTGTCTCTGGTGCTCTGTTCGTCTGTACTACGCGCAATGTCGAGAGTTTCTTCCATGTGTTCGCATGTGCCAGCCCAAGTGGCTCAGTCGACCGAGTCGGGATGGTGGCCGGACAGGAACTCTATTGCTGCTTGGCGGCGATCTTCTTTGCTTCGCGTTTCGCTTGCTTCTTCTGCTGCCTTCGAGAGCCTTTTTGTTCCGTCAACTCCTCGACCGGCTTTGCGGCTCGTTCATCGGGCGCTGAGACCGCAGTCTGGAAGGTTGAGCTTGCCCACAAGATAGCACACACCGACGCGAATGCGCTGAAAGCAACCATGTAGCGCGGATCGCTGTTCTCGTTGTAGTAGCCGGAGCGCTTCTTGATGTCGTTCTCGTATGTGATGAGCAGCATCGTGAAAGCTAGCAGCGACAGAGTAGCCCCGATGATTGGATTGCCCGCAACACCGAGGCGCGTGCGAAACTCATAGTTGATGAGGGCTCCAAGGTCTTTGAATGCGACCAAGAAGAAGGCAGCAAACATTGTGGTGGCAGCAAGAGCATAGAAGGAGGGCATGACCGAGTCGATCGGCCATTTCGGCTGCGCGAGTTGGAAGATCTGGCCGGGAAGGAGCGTTTGTTGAGCCTCCGGGATGGCAGGTGCGGCGGGCGAGATGAGGAACTCGCGATAGTTGGCGGGGAACATGGGTATCCTTGTGGGAGGAGTGATCTCCAGCATGTTGGCGAGTAAGTTACGTACGTGGACCAGACGTCTTTGTGGGCACGGATAAGGATGTCAGTGACGGCAAAGGTGCAGCGAGAAGATTGTAGCAAGCCATCATCTTCGCGCGATGTTGGATGGACGGGTCCGTGCTTCGAACCGTCTCGTGCGAAAAGCCAATTCTGCTGGTGTCCGTCATCGTGCGCCAAACCGGCCATGTGAAGTGGTGTAGCTTCTTCCGACCCTCGAGCCGACCTTTGACCCGAACATCCGCCAAAGGCACACTTTTTTTGCTCTCCACCAAGTCCACTCACATCACAACTCCCACTTCCAGCTGTACTCCCGCTCTGGCACAGACCCACTCGCACGAACGGCTCTTCAATGATGGCTACCTCTACAGCAGAATCTTCCTCATCCTCCGGGAGCGGTGGCACGTTCTGCCTGGTCAAGTCGTCCATCAACATCGACGAGACTTTCCTCGTGCCTCACATCGTGCGACCGGGCGAGACAATCTCGTCTTCGGGGCTCGTCTCGCGGCCAGGTGGCAAGGGTGCCAATGTGTCTGCTGCAATTGGCCTTGCAGGGGCCAAGGTTTCTCTATCCGGTGCCGTGGGCAAGGACGCTACTTGGCCTATCGACGAGCTCAAAGCGCGCAAGGTAATCACAGACGATGTGGAGATCCTGGACGGCGTCCCGACAGGCCGTGCTTTCATCCAAATCGCCGAGGACGGCGAGAACAGCATCGTCCTGCTCAAGGGTGCCAACTTTGCTACAGACAGCAGTTCTGCGGACCCTGCCACGGCATTCACCTCGGATCCACAGAGGCAGATCACCCATCTCGTACTGCAAAACGAGATCCCGCTGCAGACTACTGTGGCTTTCCTTGAATATGCCAAGTCGAAGAAGGCAGGCAACCACGTCACAACGATCTTCAACCCGTCGCCTATGCTTAGCAACGCCGAAGTCGAGTCGTTCCCCTGGAGCAGCATCGATGTGCTGGTGGTAAACGAGGGCGAAAGCATCGAGCTGCTCTCCGTCCTCGATCGATCGGCGGCTTCAAAGCTCGAATCGCTAGCGGCAGGCGAGGACAAGTCGCGTCAGGTGCTCGAGGCGCTCTCGGCTCTGCAGCAGCTTAGCTCTACGGCATGGCTCGTCCTCACCCGCGGAGGACAAGGCGTCATGGCCAACGTACAGCTCGCCGACTCTCAGGCCCAGCGCAGCTTCTTCAACATTCCGCCGTTCAAGCCAAAGCAGGTGCGCGATACGACTGGCGCCGGAGACACGTTTGCGGGCAACCTCGTCGCAGCCCTGATGGGCCACAACGTGGATGCGGACGAATCGTTGACCTCGTCGGCCCGACCTAAGCGCGAGCAGTTTGTTCGACAGGCTCTTGAATGGGCTTCGCGTGCTGCGAGCCTTGCGTGCGAAAAGGAGGGCGCCATGCAGAGCATTCCTGTCGCCGACGAGGTTAAAGCGCGAGCCCCATGAGCGCGCGCACACACAGCATACATACACACACACACACTCGGCCGCGTCTCACATCGCGATGCCAACGCCGCCAATCCGCCAATCCACACGAGATGCACAGAACCGACGAGGCAGGAAAGCCGCCAATTCACACGAGATGCACAGAACCGACGAGGCAGGAAAAATGCAATTGCTAGCCTGGGATGGGGCAAGGGCGAAACAAGACATGCGGCGACGCGAGGACGGGGAGAAGATCGCGCTCACTTGTTCTCGCGAACGACCTTGTCGATCCAGCTGGCAACGTACTCGACGTTGTTGGTGGTGAGGCCGGCCATGGAGATGCGCGAGTTGGCGGTGAGGTAGATGTGGCCCTCTTCGAGCATGCGCTTGCACTGGTTGGTGTTGAGGCCGAGGAAGGTGAACATGCCGATCTGCTTGAGGATGTGGTCCCAGTTGCCAGGCGTCTGGAACTTCTTTGTGAGCAGCTCGAACAGGCTCTCACGCATGGTGATGATGCGACCTGCCATCTCCTGCACGTCCTTCTGCCACTGGGCAAAGAGCGCCGGGTCGGTGAGGATCATCTTGACGACGCGCGCACCGAACGCAGGAGGGTTCGAGATCTCGGAACGCTGGATGGCGGCGAGCTGCGAGAAGACGGCGGCGCTCTGCTCTGGCGTTGCCGAGACGACGTGGAGCGCACCGACACGCTCGCCGTACAGACCGGCGTTCTTGGCAAAGCTCTGGCAGATGAGCAGCGGGATGCTCTTGCGCGAGACAAAGTGGCGCACCGCCCACGCGTCGCGGTCAAGGTCGCCCGAGGCGAAGCCCTGGTATGCACAGTCGAAGAAGGCAAAGTGGCCCTTCTCGACAAAGATGTCGGCAATCTGCTTCCACTGCTCCTGCGTCGGGTCGACACCGGTGGGGTTGTGCGCGCAAGCGTGTAGCAAGAAGACGCTCTGGTTCTTTGCGTTTTTCAACGCGCTGGTGAAGCCGTCAAAGTCGAGCGCGATCGTCTTGGCATCGTAGTACGGGTAGTCGACGGGTTGGATGCCGACCGAGTTGAAGATGGCCTTGTGGTTGGCCCAGGTGGGATTCGAGATGTGGATCTGTCGCTCGACGCCGAACTTCTGGTACTGGTAGAAGCGCTGGAGGAAGACGGCACCCAGGTGGTTGGCACCGGTTCCCGAGATGGTCTGAACGGAAGCGACGCGCTTCTCGGCAATCGCAGGCGAGTCGGCACCGAGGATGAGCTTGGCGGCGGCATTTGTGAACTCGGGCAGACCGGTGATGGACAGGTATTCGTGGTCGACAGTGTCGTCGGCGATGAGGTCCGACTGGGCCTTCTTGACCGAGGGGAGGACGTAGGGCTTGCCGTTGTTGTCGCGGTAGGCACCGACACCGAGGTTGACCTTCTTGTCGTACTTGTCGGCCTTATACGATGCGGTCAGCTTGAAGATTCTGCAAGCGGGAACAGTGGCGGGTGGCGGAGAGAAGGTTCGGTCAGATGACTCGGTTGACTTAACTTGTGCTGGACGTCAAGCATTACTTACGCATCTTCCGGGGCCTGGGGAACGGCACTCCATACAGCCAGGGCTGGGGATGACGAGTCGGCAGAGAGAGATCCCATCGTGAGTATGATGGTCCAAGGGGGTTTCTAAGGAGCCGAACGGAATCAAATGAATGTGGTGGGTGGAAGGAAGGGATCCAAGCAGCGAGAAGCAGGGTGGGAGGCTGGCAATCGAGAAGAACAGCTGTAGCTACGGTGACTCTAGATTGGCAGCTTATCCTGGGCCTACTCGAAGCTCGACGTTCGACGTTCGACGCAGATGCGCACGGAGTCACAGTCCGTTGGAGCCAAAAACTGGCGCGGCCGCCCCGCAAAGCTTTTGGGGGCAATGTGACCCTGCGGAAGATTGCCGACTCGCGCCCGCAACCCTGTCCGACCTCGGCGAAATCCAGCTCCCCGGTCGGCAGGTGCGGTCCGCTTCTCTCGTGCGAGAGATTAGTCAACTCCACTTCGAACGGCATACCCACGACAGGGCCAGATGCTGCCCTCCTCCATATGCACCGAACCGCCAACTGCAGCTTGACCCTCCGCCTTCCGACCCTTTCGCGATTGCCTCAGAGCCTACAGCTATGGATGGGCGATCGCGGAACACGGATCTTCACGGAATAAGGACACTACTACGGAACGTCGGTACTGAGCAGAACTTACCTGCTTGACTAATGCCATTGGAACCCGACAAATGGCCCTGAATGTTGTCCAAGCGGTTGGCGGCCATCGTTGCGTTCGTCTAGGATGCTTTGTTGGTAAAGTTCCGTCCGAGCGGTGGTCGCAATGGTGCAGGAAGTCGTCCGGGGGAGTGGATGTCAGCCTGGTCGCGGAGAAGAAGTCGATGGTGATAGGGACGAAAGAGGTTCCGGCTGGTATGGAGGTGGTGGGGCAACGGATGTCCATCCGGCTACTAGCAGGAGCGTCTGCGGCCTAGAGCCAACGTTGAAGCCGGGCATAACCTCCACGATCATCGCGATGCAGGTGGCCGACTCTCTGTGCCTCGATGCGGGGTTGCTTGCCAATTTGTCTTGTGAGAGCCGTAGCCCCGGCCTCGAAATTTCGGAAAGGCTCGGACGATCAGGGATCAGGGTTCAGTAATAATCGGGGTCAGCCCAGGCTTCAAGCCCGATTCAAACGTCAGATAGCGCTCCGAAATTGCGGAGCGCAGCTGCGGAGTGCCGCATTGCTTGCATCCGCAACGACCTCAAACCTCGCTGAGCTGCAGCTCGACTTTTGTTCGACGTATGCAACCTCAACACCAGAAGGTCAAGATCGAATCCCGCAATGTCCTTAACGTTGATCGAGATTATGATTACTCCGTGAACATATGGAACAGGACTGCAGCATCTGGTCCGCACCGCTACGGCCCGAGACACTATGCGCTCGCCTCGTCTGTGATCTTCTGCGAGCCGATCGAGGTCAAGCGCTTGTCGAACGCAATGAAAGCCGAGTCGCCCTCGAACAGCTCGTCAATCGACTCTAGCGATCGGCAGCTTGTCTCCGGGTAGAAAGCCCAGATGAAGGGCATGCAGAAGAAATTAAGCGCACCGAACAAGAAGCTGTGCATCAACAAGGGGGCGAAGAAAAGACAAGAGTCAGCTTCATCCGTGCTCAGCAAGACAGATGCGAACATCGCCTACTTACAAGGTGTTGTACTTGATCGCGTTGAACAAGAAGGGTGTGATCTCGGTCACCACGCCGTTGCCGATGCTCCAACCGAACACGGACCAGCTCCCGCCCTTGGCTCTGATGAAGAGCGGGAACACCTCGGTCGGATACAGCCAAGGAATTGCGAGCCAGCCGGCAGCGAATGCGGCGGTGTAGACGAAGATCATCGATGCCAGGACAGCGCCCCATCGCTTGGCGAGGGCAAGATCGGGGCTAGCCGACTCCGGGCCATATTCGAGCGCGTATTTTGCCGCAACACCTGCAATAAATAGACTGACACCCATGATGATGTTGCCCAAGTACAGCGCTTTGCGTCGACCCGTACGGTCCAGTGTGAAGACTGAAATGAAGACCGCGAACATGTAGGACACCTAAGGAGTGAAGTGAATCGATGGCATGGAACAGCATTGTCAGTACTTGCGCGGTCTCTCACTTGTGAGCGAAAACTTAAGGCACTTACATCGTTGAAACCAGACAAGAGTCGAGCGAGAGTGTCGCCGAAACCTCCAGAGCGGAAGACTGTGGGTGCGTAGACGGTGACGACTCCGATTCCGGCCAGCTCCTGTAGAATTTGGAGCCACACGACAAGGATGATCCTGCGACGGAGGTGGAGCTTGCCACCAGACGACACGAGCTGGCTGATGAAGCCATCTTCTCCGTTCTCCATGCGGATTCGCTCGAGTTTGGCAACCTGAAGGATCTCGTGCAGCTCGGCGGTCACGGCAGGGTCATTTTCGTTGTACGGGTGGGCGCGCAGCCTGGTGAGAATGCGTCTGGCTTCGTCCACCCTTCCCATCTTGGCAAGCCAACGCGGGGACTCGGGGAAGAAGGGGAGGGCGGCAAGGAGCATCACCACGAATACGAGCTGGAACGCGAGCGGAAATCGCCAATTAAACCCGTTCGTCTCGATGTTTCGCACGCCAAACGACAGCCAGTACACCAACATCAACCCAAAGATGTTGCATACGAACTCGAAGCCGATAGCTCTTCCTCGCTTGTCATGAACAGAGATCTCCGCAACCCATACCGGAACGACTGCATTATAGCCGCCCGTCCCGAATCCACAGATCAAGCGGGCGAACATCATCCATGTGATGTTCTGCGCCGAGGCCTGGAGGGATGCTCCGAGAACGACCCAGATGGAGGCGAAGAGGATGGCCTTCATGCGACCGACGCTGTCGGCGACGAATCCCCCGCCGAGTCCGCCGATCAAGGTGCCGAGATAGTAGATGGCCACGATGCCGCCGATGGCTGCACTGTCCCGCTCGGTCTGCTTGCCATTGACGCCCGAGTCGGTGCCCATAAGCCGCAGGTAGTCCTTCGACTCGTTGACGCCGGACATGACTCCTTGGTCGAAGCCAAAGAACATGACGGCAATGCCGGCTACAATCTGAACGGCCCAGTTCATCTGGGTGGCCGTGAGATTGAGCACCCGCTTTTCGCTGTAGATGGGCGGGATGAATTTGCTCCAGAACGGCTCGGCGAGCTCGGGAAAGTCGGACGAGTCGACTTCGTGCAGCGAGCTCGTCCTGTACATGTCGGGTGTGCCATCCTTGGAGAGCTTGGGTTCGTGCGTCGGCGTTGCCGCTGCGCGGGTTGGAGAGCCAGGTGAGTCCATGTCGTCAATTGGAGAGAGGCGCGGAGGGGAAGGTTCGGGTCCGAATGAATTCCGTTCGTGGACGGAACGATCGCGTGAGGGATGACTGAGCCTACTGAGCGTGGTCAGGGTCTGATTGGTCGGCGGCGCGGCTGAGAGCTGCAACACAGTCCACTCGCTGCACTGGTGTTGCTGCCTGACTGAGTATCCGCTCAAGCGGTTTGAATGGTTGCGGTTGCAATCGACCCAGGTCGGGCGTGGCGGCAAAGCGGCAAGCTCAGCGCTACAGAGAGAGGCGCGGAAGAGGTGATTCGGGGTCGAGCGAGTTCTGTGCGTCGACGGAACGAGAGGTGCGGAAGGTACTCCAGGGCAAACGGAGTCCGCTCGTCGATGGAACGATCTCGCAGTTTTTATAGCTGAGCTTACTCGACCAACCCCAGCGGACAAGATGCCGTCACGGCAAGGAGACTGGCACCGTGAGTCTGAGAGTGAGCATGAGCGGACCGGGTGCTGTTTCTCCCCCACGCAGACCTCGCCAACGAGCGAATGGTTTGCGGAGGAGAATGGAGACACACGATGCGAGCCGAAGCGAGGTTGGAAGGGGTTGCGAGAGAGCCGAGTGCGGAGACTCGGGTCGGGCATTTTCAGGTCAGTAAAGCACCGATGCAGGCCTTTCCGTTGGACCGAATCGCTGGACATCCTGTACTCCTTACCGACCTACTCTTCATTCGCCCCTGGTGTTACACGTCGTGCCTCCTCGGGTAACGAAACGAGTCTGCGGTTGTCAGGGTCAAACTCTCATTATGTCACTTGGTCTTGTCTTTGGAGCGGGCTCCGTCGCTTCGGGACCTCAGGTCGGCCGGTTACCGCTGCGGCCTTCCGCTTCGAACAGGCGGGTCGGAGAATAGGCGGACAGAACGACGTGCTACGTAATTGAGAGGTGGGAGACGCTTCAGGTGGGTTGGAAGCGAAGCGGAGTCTGGAATTCAAGGATGCGAAGAGAAAGCCGGTCAGAAGACCAGCCTCGGTACGACTCTCTGCCGTGGGTTTGGCTGAGCGCAGTCGTTCAAGACAGGTGTCATGAGATTGCCGCCCGAATTATTACCCGCGAAATCGCCGGCCACCTAACCCAACGCCATTCTTTCGGTCTAACATCGTCATTGGAAAAATCGGGAGAGAGCGAGCAAGGCGCGGCCAGTCGGGACGCGCTTTAGCAGCTGCAATTTACTCGAAAGACCAACACTTTTGCGCGAGCGCGTGGCAGCCTCGGGATGTACCACGCTCTGCATCCTTTGTCGATGTGTCAAGGACCTCATCACCGCTTGTCTCCCCGCACACGACCACGCTATCCATCCGCACATCAACCTCGGTACAGACGTGAGCGATGTCGGAGCACGAAAAGCTGACAGTGGCACGCGTAGCGTGGATGCAGTCGATCGTGTCGCACCGCATCGTTCCGGCGAGCTTTGCCAAGCACCTATACGCGCGCTGCTGCGCGGCGTCGCAGACGGCGTACGAAGAGTCGGCCTATCGCGCCATGATGCAGGAGACATCGAAGCATCTGTCGGTGCTGGATCTCGAACTGCGGACGGTGCGCGATCAGGCTTCGGGTCAAGATGTGCTGGCGCTTGTCAACACCAAGCACGACACGCTCATCCAGGGCGCTACGCGGTATTCGCCCCTCGAGATCTCGCTGGTCAAAAAGCTGGTCGAAGAAATCTTCAAGGCAAGAAAGGAGGCATATGCAATTCCAGCTCTCGAGGCGGTGCGGCTGGGCAGCAAGTTGAGAACGCACATGACGAGGGATGCGACCGAAGAGCTGCTGAGGAATTTGGTCGATCATCAATGGCTCGACTATTCTTCGTAAGTATCCACCTCGCCCAGTTTTGCATGGAAGGGAAAGGCTTACTGACGATGAAATGGGGTGTAGGGAGGGGATTTACACGCTTTCGACACGGTCGTTGTTGGAGCTGCGCAACTATCTGCAGAACGAGTTTGAGGACCACTACCACACGTGTACGCACTGCAAGGACGTCGTAACGCTAGGCTTGGCGTGTTCGCATACACCTCGCAGCTGTTCGGCGCGCTATCACATGCACTGCGCCCGCAGCGTCTTCGGGTCTGCTGTGGATGACGACGAAGCCTTGGCGCGAATAAACGACCGTGCGTGCTCGGTGTGTAGCCGCCATTGGAAGTCACGCCCCATCGGTCCCAAGGCTCTCAGACTCGCAGATCGCGAGACTCCTTTCAGCTCCCAGCCCGAATCCTCTCCGCGACGTTCCCGACAAGCGCAGAACGACGACGACGAGTCCGACCCCGACGCTCTCTTCGACGCCCGAGAGGACGAAGGGGCTCCCAGAGTCAAGCCCGAACCGGCAGCAACTCCGATCGCATCACGCCGAAGCCATCGCCACCGATCCGACGAGAGCGACGATGAAGAACAAGACGTCAAACCGCGCCGACGTCTACGCTAGCCCTGCCGCATTCGGCTCACCCTTTCTCAACTGCCCTTTCGCAATCATACCCCGTGTTTCAGCCTCGACCCAGTATCAGCGAGATTCAGGCCTTGTCACTCACCGTTGTGTCAGACGCACGCGCGGGAACGAATCAAGAGCACAAGACGATGTTGAAAAACGTCTATGAGAATACTAATACAAGCGATGCAGAGGAGTGACTTGGAAACACTGAGTTTGGCATGCGATCAGGGTATGTCGCATGCCGTGGTATGGTGAGGATTATGCTGAGAGGGAACCGGGACATGTTGCAGAGACCAGTGAAAGCTGTCGAGCTAGAGCGCGCGCGCCCACGGCTTAGTGGGCGAGGCCACGCGTTGCCTGGGTGCGCTCGCTCTCGAGCTTGGCCTTGTTGGCGGCAAAGGCGGCGTTGCGCACCTGCTCGACCTGCGCGCACTTGTGCTGCTCGGGCAGACGGTGCTTTCCGCAAAACTTGAGGCTGCAATGCGGGCACTCGCCCACGAGGTTGATGGCGGCATCCTTGCACTGCGACTCGGTGCCGGCGCCGTTCTGGCAACGCTTCTTAGCACCGCCACGCAGTCGCAGCACCAGATGGAGAGTCGACTCCTTCTGGATGTTGTAGTCGGAAAGGGTTCGGCCGTCCTCGAGCTGCTTGCCGGCGAAGATGAGGCGCTGCTGGTCAGGGGGAATGCCTTCCTTGTCCTGGATCTTGGCCTTGACATTGTCGATGGTGTCCGAGGACTCGACCTCGAGGGTGATGGTCTTGCCCGTCAGCGTCTTGACGAAGATCTGCATACCACCGCGCAGACGGAGGACGAGGTGGAGAGTCGACTCCTTCTGGATGTTGTAGTCCGAAAGGGTTCGGCCGTCCTCGAGCTGCTTGCCGGCGAAGATAAGGCGCTGCTGGTCAGGAGGGATACCCTCCTTGTCTTGGATCTTGGCCTTGACATTGTCGATGGTATCCGAGGACTCGACCTCGAGGGTGATGGTCTTGCCGGTGAGAGTCTTGACAAAGATCTGCATGGCGGATGGCTGAGTCGAGACTTGGATGTGCGGATGTGGAGCGGCCCAAGAGTGAGGGAGTCGGTGATGCGAGCGCTGCGGCTAGATAGGTTTCGAGGATGTTGCGAACGAACTGGTGCGTTCGCAAAGACGAGGGCAGGGTATGGCTTGGTGGATACAACGGATGTGGGTGGAAAGAGGTAAAGGTGTTGAGGGTGGCGGGGTCTTATACTAGCCAGGGTGGGATTTGAGTGACTCAGGTCGGGCGAGCTTGCACCGGCTGCAGGCGGCAGGCGGCGGCGTGCGGGAGAGGAGTGCGGGAGAGCGAGCGGGAGGCAGTGTGGGCTTTGCAGTTGCGTTATCTGCGGCTACACTTGACCGACTCACGCAAGCGGCCGGTCTAAGCTGGGCTGAGCCTGAATTTCGGGCCCAAAAAGACGGGGGTCGACGGGAGGGCTGGGCGTGACGCAGTCGCAGACCCAGACGCACTCCTCACCGGCAGGGGGTCCGTGTGTGGCGCTGAATGCCATCAACCAAAAATGCGGCAGCACAGCGCAGTCACCGTGAATGTGCCTGGCGTTATCGCCGTTAAATATTATTCGAATTTGGATTTTTTTTCTTTTCGATTTTTCGATTTTTTACCGCTGGCTGGCCCGCTGTAACGGCGGCGGCATTGGTGATTGCAATTCGAAATGAGGGATTTGCAGACCTGTGTGGCGAAAGAGCAGCTGCGACGCCTCCACACGCAGCGCTTTCATGCAGGCGCGCCTACTCTAAAATTCACCCTCTCTCTAGTGCGTCTCAAATCCGCTGTGGGCTGAACCAAGACCTGTCTCTGTCTCTGCCTCTCTTGTCTTGTCTTGGCTGGCAAAACCTCGCCTTTGCCCCCCCTTTTTGGGATTTTAGGATTTTCGGATTTTCGCTCTGCCTCCACAGCCCTCTTTGGGCTTCCGCACATTTCGACTGCGACGTGGCGAGCCAACCCGCTGTCAGCTGTCGTGGGGATGACGCGTCCCTCTCCGAGTCTCTCGAGCAGGAGGGTGATCGAACATGAGCCACATGGCAACTTCGCCTAAGCACAGCCCCTCCCCCTTCCCTGACTCGAACCCTGCTCCATCCACTGCCAACGGGTGCACTCGGAAGTGGATGACTCGCATTGACCCTTCACCGGGCTCGGATGCCGCTCCAGAACACCACGCTTTTTTCTCACAATGACTCTTTCCTGGAGCGATGTGTTGTGCCAGTTGAAACGAGGAGGCCAAGACGGACGAAAGCGGTAGGTTCGGCAGGTCGGCGGGTGGCTGGCTTGGCGGCAATTGAAGCCGCGTGTGGAGGCGAGCCGCTCCGAACCTGACACGCATCCGAATCTCGAATCACCCACCTCGTGTATGTCATCGAGCAGCTCAGTGTTCGTAGCTCCGGTCGCTCGCGTAGCTGTCTACCCCGCACCCTGCCGAGTCATGGCCAAGCCAGACACACCGCTCGCAAGATCCCAGGCATTCTCGTGAGAAATGGCAGCGCAAGCACCGATCCAGGAACACCTTTCGTGCGCCCATTGCCGTCTCGCTGCGCCCAAAATTCGACATGCCACATCCATTCGAAATCGCGCCATCGTCGTTAAAAAGCACTTGGTCATTCACAAACCCAACGTCGCAGGCACGTCTACATGGCTTGGTATCTACTGGCGTGATCGCATCAACTGTGTGTGCGTGTGTGTGTATATATCTTTCGAACGCGAACGCGAACGCCAAAAGAACGCTCGATGAGCGAAGCATCTAGGCCACGCGACTCGCCAGACGGCGGATGGCAGGCACCGTGATGTACGCCGGGCAGTACGTCTCGATGCCCGTCACCTCGCGCGGCAGCGGCAGCTCGTACGGCCCGGCCTCGTCCACCTCGGGCGGCAGCAGCAGGTGGTCGTTGCGGTCGTTGGGCACGACCCGCGACGCCACCGCCTTGAGGATTTCGGGCGAGATCGGATTCTCGTAGTCCGCCACATAGTAGTGCGAGATGAGCTTCTGGATCTGCGTCGGCGTCAGCATCCAGCACACGTCGTAGATGATATCAATGTCGCCCAGCGTCGCCTTCTTGAGCTGCAGCAGCTTGGTCGCCTGCATCAGGTGCTCCAGCTGCAGCGTCCCCTCGGGCATGTCGTGCGACTTGCACCACTCTTCGATGCGCGTAATGTTGTACTGGATCTGCATCGCCCGCTTCCACGAGCAAAAGTTGCGGCGCATCAGCAGATCGTTGAAGCTCGTCACGCCGATCAGCTTCAGCAGCTCCGTCACCACCTGCTGCGTCACCGACGGCTCTACATAGTAGCTCTTGAGGCTCTTCCACACCTTGTTCAGGATGCCCAGGATGTCGTCCATCGTGTGCGTCGGCGTCGAGTTGTTCGACAGCAGTCGGTTGAAGAGTCGGCCCGAATGGTCGCTCGTCACGAAGCCGGGCAACGACTGGCTCTCCACCAGCGCCGGGATCACCATCTTGTGCAGACGCTTCTTGGCCTCCTGCATCCACGTGTGGTAGATGTTGTACTCGAGCGAATCAAGGTCGTGCTTGACGATGGTCACCAGACGCTCGTAGTCGCCCCACTCGAACGAGCGCGCCGCTCCGTCCACACCCGGTCCGATGCCTTGCAGCATGTCGCTCTCGGCGATGCACACAAACGACAGGATCTCGTGCACATTGGAGAGCCAAAAGATGCCCGGGATGATCGCCTCCTCGCCCTGGAACGACATGACGTGCTGCTGGATCGTCTGCATCACGTTGGCCAGGAAGCGCTCCGATTCGCGCACCAGGCCGTACTTCCACATCTCGTTGGTCACCAGCGAGATGAGGTGCGCCGGGAACAGCACCTCCTTGGGCGACGGCGGGTTCTGCAGACTCGGCGCCGGCACCTTGAGGAAGCGGATGAGTCCGTTGAGCACGTCTTCATCCAGCTGCTCCTCGTTCTCCAGGATGCGGATGATCTCCTCGGACGGGTCGTCCTCGTCGTACTCCTCGTCGTAGCCGTTGCGCTGGCCGCCGAGCCCGGGGATCTGGTGTCCGTCCAGGCCAAAGGCAACCGAGACGTGACGGTTGGCAGTCGCCGCGCTGCGCTTGGCCGCCATCATGGCTTCCTCGTGCTCGTCGCGGCTGACAGGCTGGTCGCTCCACGGCCCTGCCTCGCTGTGGCGGCGCGGTCGGCGCTTGGGTCCGCTGTTGGCATAGCCGTTCTCCTTGCCCGTCGCCATGTTGAAGACAGGCGGAGCTGCATTCTCGATCCGCTGCGAGTTCTTCTGCAGCGTGTTGAGCGCGTTGGCACGGTTGAGCTGCTCGCGCAGCGAGGCGACCTCGGATCGCAGCGAATTGATCGTGGCGACGTCGTCTTCGGACGACTTGGTGGCGCCATTGAGCGCGTCGGAGCGAGCCTGCAGCTCGTCGGCCTGGCGCTCGATCTCGGCCGTGAGGTCGGCGATGCGCTTGTCCTGCTCGGCGATGCGCTTGAGCGAGGCCTCCTGCTTGGCATCGAGCTCCCTCTTGGCAGCCACGAGTGCCTCGAACTCGGCCAAGGCCACGGTGGGCTTGGCGAGCTCCTCGGAGAGGCCACGGTTGCGACCCTCGATCTCGTCGTGCTTGCCCTGCCACGTGAGGATCTGCTCCTCGAGCGCCTTGATCTTGACCGAGAGCTCCTTGTTGTCCTTGATGCGCTTCTGCAGGTTCTGCGTGAGCTCGACGACCTTGTTCTCGAGCTTGTACGAGACCTCCTTGAAGTGCGAGACGGACCTGGCCTCGTTTCGGCGCGCCACCAGCTCCTTCTTGGCAAGGCGACGACGGTAGCACGACTGAAGGTGGATGACGCCCTGTCGCTCCTTGCGGTACTGCCTTCGAGCCATGGCACCTCGCAGCAGTGACTGAAGACGCGTCGCCGAGAACTCGACCTTGGCGGTCTTGTACTTGGATCGCACCGCACGGCCACGGGCGACACTCTGGATCTTGATGACGGCATCGCGCGTGGTAAGGTACTTCTTGCGAGCCAGGAAGCCGCGGGCTACGGTCTGGATCTTGGTGGCAGCGGTGGTCTGGCGCAGGTTGTCGACGTACTTGATGGCCAAGCGCATACGCCACCACGACTGGAGCTTGACGGCATTGACGCGCATCGCCTGGTACTTCTTCTTCTGCACGTGGCGCCTGAGGTTCTTCTGAATGATGGTGGTGACGGCGTTGAGGCGGTCGGTCCTCCTCTGCTCGAACTGGGCGAGCATGCCGGCTCGGAAGAAGATCTTGGTGAGACCGACCTGGTACTTGTCCTTCTCGGTGATGGTGGTGGAGAGGATGTGAGTCGCCAGCGCCTTGACCTTGTCCATGTCGGACATGTTCCAACGATCCGAAGACACGAGCATGTAGTATCGCTCGGCAAAGTCGGCAAATGTCCATCGCGACGGATAGCCTGCACAGCTGATGCGGATGGTCTCGAGCACACCGCAGGCACGCAGCTGTCCGAGCACGTTTTGCGGTTCGACCTCCCATGCCTTTTTGGCCTCGTTGGGCTTGATGCAGCGGATGTAGTGGACATTGGTGCTGTCGATGGTTGCCATGAGGCTGACCAAAGAGCTCTTGAACTGCGAGCCGAGGGTGGGCTTCTTGATGCTGGCGCCGGGCAGCTTCTTGGGCGCAGGCTTGGCAGGGGCTGCACCCGGTGCGGCATCGGCGGACTCGTCGGGCTTGTGCAGGCTAAGGGCAGTATCGAGCACCTCCTTGAGGAAGGGGTTGGTGGTGCTGTTGAGCAGGTTGAGGTGCTCGTCTGGCACCGTGTCCTTGTTCTTCTCGACAAAGCCGGCGCTGGAGTACTCGACGTCGAGCGCGTAGTGGCAGACGGTGAAGCTGGTCTGACCGAAGCGCGGCTTCTTGAAGGCGTTTTTGAACTCGGGTCGCTTGTCCATCTGCGTGTAGAGCTTCTGAACGAAGGACTCGTCGGAGCCGGATGGCAGCCTGGACTCCTCGTCGAGGAGCGAGAGGATGCCGAGCTTTCCCTCGATCATGTCGATGCAGGGCTGGTTGTCGGAGAAGTCGATAAAGGTCCACGAGATCTGCTCCTGGAGGTACTCTTCCTGCTCGAGCTTGAAGACGTGGTGGTTGAACTCGTGCTGGAGACGCTCGTTGGCGTAGTTGATGCAGAACTGCTCGTACGAGTTGACCTTGAAGCGCTCAAAGCCGTAGATATCCAGGACGCCGATCATGGACTCGCGCGTCTTGGACGAGCCGAGGGCGAGCGAGCGGTTCATTTGGTCGACAAGCCAGTCAAAGAGGCAGGTGTAGATGTACTTGGAGACCGAGTCGCGCACGACGATGGCCTGGGCCTGGGTGAGGTTGGTGATGACCTTTTCGCCCCTGGTTTGAAGCTGACGCTTGACGGTCCACTTGCGGAATTCGGAAGAGTCGATGCCGAGCATGCGGGTGGCCATGAAGAGACTGGGCTCGTCGTCGGCGAGGACGGCGTCGGTGCGTGCGGCGGTGATCTGGACGTTTCCGAGGTGCAAGAGGGCGGCGAGGAGGCGGAAGATGTTCCACTGGCGCTCGATGGTGAGGCCGACGGTGCTGAGAGCCTTCTGGGTAGCCTTGAACTCGTCTGCATCGTTGATGCCGCTGATGATGTGGCTGCCGGCGCCGCCCTGGTTGAGGTAGAAGAACTTGGACGCATCGTCGAGGCCGAGATCCTTCTTCTCGGACGAGGGCGCGCCGGCGCAGAGCTGGTAAAAGATGTGATAGTTTCGTTCGGTCTCGGGCTGGTAGACGAGACGCGAGCGCTCGAGGAGGTAGGTGCGCATCTTTGCACCGACGATCTCGTGGCTCTTGTCGAAGAGGATCTCGAGGTACTTTCCGAAACGGGACGAGTTGTCGTTGCGGGTGGTCTTTGCGTTACCGAAAGCCTCCATGATGGGGTTGGTGGCGAGGATCTGCTGCTCTGTCTCGCTCATGCCGCTGGTGTCCTTGCCGCCGGCGCCAGCCTTGCGGCTGCCGGGCTTGTCGGGGTCCTCGACGGTGGCAAAGTAGCGCATGATGTACTTTGCCGAGACGGTCTTACCGGCACCGGACTCACCGCTGACGACGATGGTCTGGTCCTTCTCGTCGCGGATCATGCAGCGGTAGGCATCCTCGGCGATGGCGAAGAGATGTGGCTCGAGCTCGCCCTTGCGTCGACCCGAGTAGGCCTGGATGATCTCGGGGCTGTAGAGGCTGAGGCCGTAGAAGGGGTTGACGGCGATGAGGACGATACCGGAGTAGGTGTAGATGATGCGCTGGGAGTATCGATTGAGGATGGTGTGGAGGACGGAGGGTTCGTTGAGGTAACTGAGGTTGGTGAGATCGTCGGTGGCCTCGAGCAGCGGCGGATTGCGCAGCGGTGGCAGTTCGTCCTCGCCATCCTTTGCGGCAAGCTTGGCCTGGGTGGTGGTGACGGTCTTGGTGGCGCCAGTGTCATCTAGGGTGAATTCGAGGACGACCTCGCCCGAGCCCGCTGTGGAGACGGGTTTGGCGAGTGTGGCACTGATCCAGCCGAGCTCCTTGTCAGGGAACCAGGCTTTCGTCCCGGGCACGAAGGCCGCGAGGAGATCGGCGGCGGCAGGAGCCATGGTGGCTGTGATCTATTCCGAGCTGGTGAGTCTACGCGATGGAAACGCGATTCGTGCTTGCCACAACGTGCGTATAGTGCGCAGCACACCGATGCAGGCACGGTCGCGCGATGCAGATCGACAGGCAAGAACCACCCGGGTAGCTTGCTGAGCGATGGCGGAAGAGATAGGAGGCCGAAGGGAGAGTTGGAGAAGCCTGCTCTCGGGAAAAAGGTAAGGGAGGTCTTGGACGCGGAGGAAGGAGCAACTGCTAGCGCTGCAACCGAGCCTTGTGGGGCGAGTTTCACCCAACAGACCAAACCCGAACGACGAAACAGAAAGAGGGAAAGAGGCGAGCGTAACACCGGGGGCTCCAACGAAAGGTGATGGTGGTGATGGACTGCGAATGAAAAAGGAAGGGGTTGGAAAGATGCAGGAGATGGGTTGCGCTACGGTAGCTGGCTCTGGCTGGCGAGGCTGCTTTGTCTGGCGAGCAAGAAGAGCAGCGGCAGGGGATGAAAGTGTGCGCCTGCTCCCTCCTTGCTGCCACGCCTGGTCTTCTGCAGCCGATCCCACCGACGGACGCACGCACATGAGGTGCAGCGAGCGAGCGTCTGCCTCTCGCCCGTTGCGCCGCGCGTTGGCCAAGAGGCTTCGGAGAGCCGGGCGGTGTGTGAGCGCGCGCTTCACTCGGCGGTCGCGCCTGCTGCACCCTTTTGGCCAACTCAAGCCAAGCCAGGGCGGACGGGCAGCGCTTTGGATCCACCGACGCGCACATGCACGCACGCACGCACGCTCTGACAGCTTCGTCCGAGCGCCAGCACAGCTCTTCTGCCCGACACAGCGCGGCGACGGAAAAAAAAAGGGCGACGCGCTGACCTGGCCAGCTGGCAAACGCGCTTCAAAGGGTCAGGGACTGACTCTGCCACTGGGAAAAAGCCCGAAAAAGTGTTGGACTCTCGCCGAGAGAAATTTAGAGCTCGGGCGACAAGTTTCCAACTCTCGCCAGCGTGGCCTCTCTGCAGCGCCCCGTATTTCGCTCAATTTCAAGGGGACCTTCATCCGTCCATCGTAGATCCGACCAATACCATCGCCCGATCGACTCAAACATGGCCCCGAACACGCAGCGGCGAAGAGAGAGAGAGAGAGAGAGAGAGAGAAACACGAACATTCGGAACGTCTAAAGGAAGCATGGAGAGCTGACAACAAGACCAGGATGCACTTTCAATGCGAGGATGCGGGATGCGGAGAGTTGAGCAAATGCGTCGAGACACTACTCGGGTATGTTTGCACTGAGCGCGCGGTCGTGGTCCATCTTACACGAGGTACTGCTGCAGACCGGCAGCCTGCACCTTGTCGGGGATCTGCGTGTTGAGCTGGCTGACGAAGCCGCACACCTGGCCGCGCAGCAGCGCTCCCAGGTTGTCCTCATCGCCCGCCAGCACGTGCGCGAAGAGCTGCAGGATGGTGTCGATGTTCTGCGTCGCCACGGCGTTGTTGCTCTGGATGAGATTCATCATGCAGTGCAGCACGGGCGACCACTCGGCCATGTCCTTCTGCAGCGGCAACGACGAGAACAGGATGGGCAGCGCCTGGTCCAGCGGCACCGCATCCGCGTTCTTGATGATCATCCTCGACAGGCATCCGCACGCGTTGTCGCGCGCCGTCAGCACCTCGTCCGCCTCGTTCTGCCCCTTTTCGAAGAACGGTCGGATCGCCGCAAGCAGCGCAGGGAAGTGCGCGCTCAGGTCCGTCTGCGTGTTCTCGATCAGCACACCCGACGCAAACACGGCGTTCGAGCGCACCGACGCCTCCTCGTCCGAGAGCGCGCGCGACAGCAGCGACAGCATGTCCTGCGTGAACGGCGTGATGGCACCCTTCATGCCCGTGATGATCTCGCCCAGCGAGCCAATCGCCGTGGAGCGGTCGCTCACCGATCGCCCGGGCGTGTAGTACTTCATGATCTGCGGCATGAACTGCTTGAGCGGGTCGGTGAAGTCGGCGCCCAGCACGTTGGCCATCGCACCCACCAGGTCCGACGCCGCCGACACGAGCACCGACTCGTACTCGGACGCCTCCTCGTTCTCCTCCTCGGGGATCTCCGAGTCGAGCTGAGGCGGGCTCTTCTTCTCCAGGATCATGATGGTGTACGTGCAGACCACATCCAGGTTGTCCGGCGCGATGATCGCAGGGCCGTTCTTGTTCAGGCACTCGGCCAGCGACTGGCACACCTCGATCGCGGCGGTTCTGTAAAGCGACGAGCAAGAGATGCAGCGTGTCAGTTTCAGCTTTCCAGCAGGAGAGAGAGAGAGAGCTTTCGCAGCGACGCGCCGAGACTCGAGCCGAGCCGTGGCCGAATCAGTGATATATAGGTTAAAAGTTGTAGTCACTTCGACCGCTCCTATAACGGTCGTCATTGTGAGCTGAGAAAGTTTGTCATCCTTTGGAGGCCGCACAAAGTGCTGCTGCTGCTGCTGCAGCGATGGTGGCCGTCTCGGCGCGCGTGCTGCGAATGCTCATGGGGTATCAAGGCAGGGGTATATGGAGACAAAACTTACCGGTCATCTTCGCTCTCCCACATCTCCATGACGGCAGGGATGACGGCGTTGACGAGCTTCTGCACGTCGGCGTTGAGCGGCACCTTGACCTGCACGCCAGCCTGCCACGGCTGCGGGTTGCTTAGCTCGTTGAGCGTGTTGATGAATGTGAAGAGAGCCGAGACGGCACTCTTGCGGATGCCCTGGTAGAAGTGCTCGAGCAGGATCACGAGCTGCTCGACCGACTCCTGGATGTAGGGCAGGAAGCCCGACTTGGTGTGTGCAAAGATCTCTCCGAGCGAGTCGGCAGCCACCTCCTTCTCGATGGCGATGGCCGAGTTGACGTTGAGGAAAGCGTCGTTGAGCTCGTCAATGTCGACAAAGCCATCGTCGTCGTCATCGTCGCCACCGGCGTTGAGGCCGGGGATGCCGATGCCGTTGACGGTGCCGTCGCCCGAGGCGCCAGGGACGGGGTCGTGCTCCGACTGCTGGCACGAGTGGATGAGGCGCGGCACGACGTGGGGCAGGAAGGGCGTGAACTCCTCGCCGAACACGCGCGACATGACGGCGAAGAAGATGAAGCTGCACTCGCGCAGACGCGGGTTGTTGAGGTCCATGCCCTCGAAGGCGAGCTTCATGAGGTCCTGGAAGTAAGGGCGGAAAGCCTCCTTGCCCACCGCCTCGGCAAAGGTACCGACGGTGTCTGTGGTGATGCCTCGCAGGTCCATCGCATCGCCCTCCTCGGTGAGCGTGAGGAAAGGCTTGATGCGCTGCATGGTCTGGTCAAAGTAAGGCAGGAAGCCCTCCTTGGAGGCGTGGGCGGCACTGCCGATGGCACCCGTGACGGTGGCCTTGACCGGGAGAGGGGCGGTCTCGAGGAGGCCGGCGAGGCGCTCCATGATGGCGGGGAGGTACTGCGAGATGTCGGCACCCATGACCTCGAGGAGAGAGTCGAGGGCGGTGCAGGCGGATCGCTGGGTGGCAGGGTCGTTGACGAGCTCCATGATGACGGGCAGAAGCGTGGCGTGCTTGGCAGCGCACTCCTCCTCGAGCATCTCGCAGAGGCAGCCGAGCGCAACGCAGGCAGCCTTGCGGACGACGGCATCGCCGTCCTTGAGACCGGCCTCGACGAAGGGCCAGAGGTCGTTCATGTGCGGGCGGATGTACTCGGAGCAGCCCTCGACCGAGACACCAAAGGCCATCATGGCGGCCTTGCGGTGGTGCGGGTCGGGGTTGGCCATGTAGGCCTGCATCTGCTCGAGCAGAGGGGGGAAAACGTGGCTCGGGGGCAGCTCGGTGGCAAGGCCGTCGATAACGCGAAGGGCGAGACGCGAGGGCGAGTCCTCGTCGACGTCGTCCGAATCCTCCTCGACGGCGATGGGCATGAGGCGAGCGATCATGTGCTTGGCGAGGCCGAGGCTCTGCACCTTGGAGCGCTTGTAGGAGCAGATCCAGATGAGCGAGTTGAGGCACATGAGACGAAGGTCCTCCTCGTGCTCGGTGTTGGCGCCGTTGGCGAGGAAGAAGTCGATGAGCTCTGCGATGTGGTTGGAGATGATGGGCACCTCGAGCATGCAGATCTCTTCGAGGACGTCGAGGATCTGGCGGACGCCGTCCTGGTTGCTCTGCTCGAGGCACTGGTTGAGGACGCCGACCATCTGGGGCACGGCGGACTGCATGGCGGCGAGGTCGGCCGAGGCATCGCTCTCGAGGTTCTGAGCGACCTTGCCGAGAGCACGGACGGTGGTGACACGCACCTCGATGCTCTCGGGGTCCTGCAGGCTCTTGGCAAAGAGCTGCATGATCTGGGGCAGGTGCTTGTCGAGCGCTTCGCCGCCGTCGACAAAGGTCTCGAGGACGGTGTAGAAGACGAAGAGCGAGACTTGCCTGTGAGTGGCATTGGGCGAGTCGGCGGCGTTGAAGAGGAAGGGGAGGAGGTCGGGCCACGTGCCCATGGGCAGCTCACGCTTGGCGATCTCAGAGATGACGCGTGCGATCGAGTTGCGGACGGGGGCGGCCTGCTCGTTGGTGACGACCTCGAGGAGCTTGGACTTGATGCCGTTGCGAACGTCGACGGGCTGCTTGTTCCAGACCTTGCCGCCGCTCTTTGCGAGACGCTTGCGGAGCTCTACGGCGGCGAGCTGTCGGACGGCGAGGTCGGGCGAGGTGGCGAGGATCTCGAAGAGGGCCGGCACGCACTGCGGGTTCTTGTAGTAGTTGTTCTGGAGAGCATCGGTGGCGGCCTTGACGGTGTTGGTGTCTGGAACGTTGCTCTGCTTGAGGAGCTCGTGCAGGCCCTGCACAAACGAGGGCTGTCGGAGAGAAAGCAAAGCGGAGGCACGGCTAGTGAGTACAGAGCTCCCGAAGATATGTTCGACAGACAGCGGTGCAGCACACGAGGGAGACTTACATCCATGGTGGCGACGAACAGAGCCGACTAGCTTCTGGCTAGCTCAGCACTTGTGAGTGTGTGGTAGAAAGAGGACGCTCGCAGATACGATGTCGGCGAACGAGGGCGCGACGATGACACGCCTGCTTTGCGAGAGGATGCCCACGGTGGTAGGCACGAATCGCAATGAGGTGAGAGGCGGATGAGAGGGTGCCTCGATAGTATCCGCGGGTGGACAGACGAGGACAGTTGGAGGGAGTGAGAGGGAGGATGAGGTGAAGAAGAAAAGCCAAGGTGCGGAGGAGGAGGTGCGGACATGGGCTCACGCTCGAGCTTCAAGAAGAAAGTCGAGCAGCGCGCCGTCTTGAGGCAGACCGAGACCGAGAACGAGGCCGAGGAGGGAAAAAAAAAAGTTGGGATGCGTGTGTCTCTCTGCGGTGGGCGAAAGGAACACTTTTTTTTTGGAGGAATTTTTGTCGGCGTCGCGCGTGCCACGCTGCACGAAGAAAAATCATCTCAAACCGAGAGCGAGTTCAGAAAGTCACCTCGCAGCGCAGCGCACAGCCAGGCGTCCAGTTGTTCGAAGTGCCGTAGCCAAGGCGCTACAGGCGGGCCGAGAAGCATTTTCTCTCTCTTCGTTGCGATGTGATCTGCAGCGTAGCGTGATGCTGATTTTTCAGGCCGACAGAAAGAGGTAACAACGGTGCATGCTTGTGTCCTGCTCCATGCGGGAAGGCGGAGGGCGGGTTTGAGCTTGAGCCCAAATGGCGAAAAAAAAAAAAACTGTACAGCAGCTTGCGAGGTCCGTGTGTGGGTGGAGCGCAGCCAGCGACCGTCGAATCCTCGCATTTTTTGTCGCACGAGTCAACGACAGAAAGAGACAGGCAGCGGGGCTTGTGATCGGCTTTGCAGCTCCAGAGAAGAGCTGGAAAAAATGGAATTTGCTAGGCGGGCGAGCGTTCCGTCATCCGCAGCAGTTCCACTCGAAGCGCGGCGGACTGATTGGTCGCGAGGTGGAGGTCAGACTCAGCAGCTCAGTCAGAGTCGAGCAAGCAAAGACCTCTGGCTGGCAACCTATATGAGCAGGGCGAGGCGACGTTACCTCTTCCCTCAGCAAGCCGACAACGAGAAACGCCCGCAGACCGATCTCATCCCGTCTGCTTCCATTCATCCATCTCGCCCCTGCCTTCTCCCTTGAACGTTTCTTTCCCACTCCCAACTCACACTCACACCAGGCAAGTAGGCTGGCGCATCTCGCCTTTCCTCCGCCCCAATGTTGAGGCCATCCTTCCAGACACTGCAGCGCTCGCTGCACAGCCCGCTGTTGGTGGCCCGATCTTCCGCATCGTCCTCCATCGCAGCAACAGCTCGCAACACTGCCCCCGTCCAGCCATGGCGATCGCTTTCTTCCGCGGCCAAGGGCGCCAACTCTACGCTTGCGTCCACAGCTCGTTCTCAGCTCGCGGCACCCAAGTCGCTGCCCAACGCACAGACACAGATCCGAGGAGTCCGCACCAGCCCCTTCCGCCCCAACGGCGGCAGCGGCTCGGGCGGCCGATTCGCCTTCGCTGCGCCACATGCTGCGCCGGCCGCGGACGCGCCCACCAGCATCTCGCAGCCAGGTGGCTGGACCCGCGCGCTCACCAGCCTTGGCATCATCGGCGGCACCGCCTTCGCCGCCAACATGTTCTTCAACCGTGAAACGCGCGATGCCTTGCATCCCATCGAGGCGACCTACCTGCACAGCACCTTCATGTACCTCGCCGGCGGTCTCACCCTCACTGGCGCTGCGGCCGTGGGTCTCCACCGCTACGGCGTCTCGCAGCGCGTGATGATGGCAAACCCATGGCTCGTGCTCGGTGTCGGTCTTGTCGCCAGTATCGGTGGCATGCTCGGTGCGACTTCGCTCCCGCCCGGCCATCCCATGAAGGTGCCCTCGTGGCTGCTCTTCAACGCCTCGCAGGCCGCCGTCTTGAGCCCGCTGCTCTTCCTCAACCCGGCCGTCCTGTCGCGTGCGGCGCTTTACACCGCTGGCCTCGTCGGCTCGCTCTGCTACGTGGGTGCCACCGCCAAGGAGGACAAGTACCTGTGGATGGGCGGCCCGCTGCTCGCTGGTGTCACCATCGTCGCGCTCTCGTCGCTTGCTCCCATGATCCTGCCGCGCACCGCCTTCCGCACGCTCGCCGCCACCGAGGCGCTGTCGCTGTACGGCGGTCTCGCCGTGTTCGGCGCCTTTGTGCTGTACGACACGCAGAGGATCCTCAAGCACGCGCAGATGGTGCGTGCCGGATACACGCAGGGTGACCCGCTCGCCGAGTCGATCAGCCTCGAGCTCGACTTTATCAACATCTTTGTCAGGATGGTGCAGATCCTCGGCATGCAGCAGAACCGCCGCAAGTAGGCCACCGCCTCGAATTGTCTATGTTCCGACTTGACCCGTCGCTGCTCTTCAGCAGCAGCGTTGTACCACCACCGCCAAAGTTCTTGATCTGTTCCGACTGTTTTTTCTCGCCAAGCATTGCATCGCCTCTTCAGCCCGCCTCAAACTTCTTTCCGACACCACTCTTGTTGTTTTG
Organism: Moesziomyces parantarcticus; assembly: GCA_023212605.1. Taxonomy (NCBI): domain Eukaryota; kingdom Fungi; phylum Basidiomycota; class Ustilaginomycetes; order Ustilaginales; family Ustilaginaceae; genus Moesziomyces; species Moesziomyces parantarcticus. The sequence continues at coordinate 170,986 of JALCCF010000012.1, read as the reverse complement.
TATCTCAAGCTCGCCGCCGATCGTCTAATCGTAAGATACCTGATGTTGATGGGTGGGTGCTGATTGCTGTCCCGACCGTTGGATCCTCCCCCACCCCTCGCGATTGAGATACTCTTCCTATTTTCATTCCCCTTCCCCTTTTCCTTGACTTGCTTTCCTGCTTTCCTTCCCCTATTGAGGTTTTTACCTCCCGTTATATTCATCACAGTGTCCTTTTTATCAGTGGACATCTGGTTGAGGGAAAAACGGGAGAGAGCAAATCGACTCGTTCGCGGGTTGATGGGCATGATATACACATTACCTGATTAGCTTGGAACGCCTCCACCGCTAACGGGCAAGAAATCGTTGCCGACATCCTTTTCCCCCCTTGGTGCTCATGTTGAATCCAACCTTCTTCACTTTGACATTGTGGTTTGTGTGTGTGCATGAGAAAGGGTGGTGGGATTGCAGTTTTAGAAGAGGTAGCGTTTGGCGTTTTCAATCCGACGCTTGACTGTGGCATCTTCAGACGCAGCGGCGGTGGAGGTGGTGGCGGCAAGTCGTTGAGGATGAGCTGGCGGACGCTTTTCAATCCCAGGTTCGACAAATGTCACTCTTAGAGCCGAGACGAGTTTGCGGCGATGGATGCGCTTGACCACCTGCATGCGCTGCTCATCGATCGAGGCCAGTGCATCGGATCCTCCGCCATTAATGGGTTGCAGTTCAATGGCGACGGACTGTGCGGCCCCAGCCGCACCACCCGGTGTCACCACCCCCACCTCAGCTGCACCCTGTTGCGGAACAAGACTGACCTTGGCCAGGATGCCGAGTTCTGCAAGGAACGCATCGTCGGCGCGCTGACGGTCGTACTCGATGCCGCGTAGATAGATCTTGAGATCCGTCAGCAGCGCCGAAAGTTCCTTGGTCGGCAACGTGGGGTCGGAATGCGCGTTCTTCCTTGCTGGCGAGACTTTGTCCATCTGACCCTGGAGCTGGGAGCAGCGAGACGAGTTGAGCCACTCGACCAGGCCAAACGGAGGCGGCGAATACTCGTACTGCTTGAGCTTCCTGCGCGCATTCGCAGGTTGCGGAGTCGGATCGCTCAGGCCCGCAGACGACGACGGCGACGCATTGTACACGTCCAGGTGGTCTGCGGGAGAAAGAGGCGATGGTGTAGCAGCCGCACTCGCACCGGCACCGGCGCCTTGCGCAGACGCCATGTACAGCGACGGTGGCAGCTGCGCCGCACACGCCAGATACAGGTCGAGCAGCTCGTGCACACTCTCCTCCACATCCTCAATGTGCACGTGCAGAGAGGCATCGCACTGCGGCGCCATCTCCGACAGCGGTACGGGCACAGCTGCGTCAGCGCCAGTCGAAGTCGGTGTCGCGGAAGCCGATGCAGACCGAATGCTGGACAGCAAGGCCTGTATCGCATCGCCGCTGTCTGCTTGATGTTCGTCATTCGACGGATCCTCGCTGTTCGTAGATGTGGGCCGGGAGGGAGGACGTGCGAGCAGCGCAGCTGCGTAGAGTGCCGCGGTCGCGATCACGTTGGGCGGATACTGCATCGGTGCCGACGTCCTGAACATGTCGGCAGCCACCTTCCATGCTGTGCGGATGAACGACTTGGGCATCTTGCTCTTTCGGCCCAGCTTGATCACCATCTTGAGCGCCGTGTGTGCGTTCGAGTGGAAGTTGAAGCACAAGCTCTCAAGGATGAGCTTCTCGAGGCCGAGTAGACGCTTCCTCTCTCGCTCGAGCACGTTGGGATCGATGTCCGACTCGGCCACGCTGCCGATCGGCATCGCCAGCGGTCTTGGAGGTGCAGTCTCGCTGGCGGCGGCGACTGTGTGCTTGCGCTTCTGTCCGGCGAGGGTGGGGAAGGTGAGCTCGTCCGTGTGGAGAGCATCCTTGGAGGTGGACGGGAGGGGAGTGTCGGACGAAGCGCCGCGGACGTACTGCGGGTATCGAAGCGCATAGCTGGCGAGGAGGATGTCGCGCGGCTTCTTGTGCGTGTCGTTGAGCTTTGCGGCGACAAAGAGGGACGCGACGGCTGTCTCGTGCAGTACGAAATCCGAAGGCGGGTAGAAGAGGTGGAAACGCTGGTAGATCTGCTGCGCCGTCGCCGTGGTTCGCTGTGGAAAGCCGAGACGCGATGCGACCGACTGGATGAAGCCTGTAGCGATATCGCGGTTCGTCTGCCATGTCGATGCCGACATGCGCGTCCCGCGTTGTCGCGCGTAGAGCGTCTCGAGCTGGATGGCGGTGAAGTAGGGGAGGTGGGAGAAGGTGGGAATCGACGCTGGCTGTTCGAGCGCCGGATTCTGCCAAGTCAAGTCCTTGAGGTTGGGATCCGATGTTTGATATGAAGGGGCCTGTTGCTGTCCGAAGTCGGGGACGGGTCTTTGATAATTTGCCCAACCGCTGTGCTCTGCGGCGAGGGCACGCCCTTGCGACTGAGCGGGCATGGTGATCGGCGGACAGCGATTAGCGAGCTTGCGACATGCCCAACGTAGCAGGTCCTGACGTGATGGCAGGCGTGATTTCGTCGTCTGACGATGGATGGGTGAGGGTGCAGAGTCCCCTTGTGTGTTTCTGGGCTCGTCGTTAGTGTTGGTCTCGATCCGACTCAGCTGCGGCTTTCGGAAGTGAGATTTTGGAGCGAAGGTGAGGTGGAGCGGAAGGCAAATCTCAAACAATGTTAGACCGAAGAAATGCCCTCGACACAATGTTACGCCGAATTTCGCGGCGAGTTGCGAGGTGCAGCTGCGCAACCAACGCCCCATGACAAGTTGCTGCTGCAGCAGAGTTTCGAGGGGGGCGTGCCTCTGTAGCGAGCAGGCTGTGAGTGTCGGCTCGACTCGACTCGAACGCGGCGACGTCACGCGTGGCCGATCTGCAAATCGGCACTGAACGGCGAATTTCCCTGAAAGCCAAAACTAACAAACGCATCCCCTTTTTCGATTTTAGGGCGGTCAGGCCGCCCCTCTGTCGTCACATTTGTGCCGCCTTCAGCAGCAGCCGCGTGACAGTGTGACTTAAGGCTTTTTTTGGCCGCGTGCTGGTGCGCTGTGCTGTGCTGTGCTGTGCTGTGCTGTTCGGGTGCTGCAGCGGCTGCTGTCTTTTTGTTCGCCGAGGCTTGGCTTGCAGATGGCTGCCAGCACCATTCTGGCGCTCGACCCTACATGGGAGCATCGTTCTTCATGACCACATCCATCGATACGCTCGAGGCATTGCAGTCACTCGTCGTAGAGTCATTCGCATTCTCTGGCCCGCCCTGCACACAGCCAAACCCCACCTTGCTGCTGGTCAGAAGGTGGAATCGCGCTCGGTTCGGTCCCACCAACGCCCTTGCCGGCATCACAGCTTCGTCTCATAAACAAGGCTCCTCTCGCATGCAATCCACGTCGTCAGAATAATGGCTCAGAACCCGCCTCCCGGCCCTCGCTCGCCGGATTCTCTGCCAGACAGCTTCGTGCAGAACGGCCCGGCTTCACCGCCGTACCAGCACCAAAACCCATTGGATGCCATGCCGCCCATCTACGCGAGCCAGTCCAACCTCGCAGAGCACCCTGCCCAGCCTGACCAGCACATGATTCGTGACGCTGCGCTCGCTGCTCTCGCCTCCGGCGATGCCAACACGTCTGCCTCGCAAGGGCCTTCGCCGGACCGCAAGAACCTTCACCATGCTGCTCACGACACCGGCATCCTCACCGAATCACGCACAGACTCCAATCCCAACTCGCGTCCTGGTACCGCAGGCCCCCGCGTCAACATCACCGACCCGCTCGCCGAGTTCCGCGATCGCAACCTCTCCAAGCCCGCCGGTCTCGGCCCCAAGTCCGACTTTCCTCCCCACGAGACCAACCGCACCCCAGGCACCTTCAACTACCAGACCAACGTCGCCTATCGTCCCCCCTTTGTTCGACAGGATAGCGAAGCCTCTAGCGAGAACGGTGATCGCGACTACGGCGAGTTCGACTGGTCCGACGAGGAGGATCTCGACGAGGCCGCCCGTTTCGAGAACGAACAGGCGAAGCAGATCCGAATGGGCCGCTTGAGCCTGTGGAAGATCCTCAACTTCCTCGCCACCACATTCCTCGGCAACCTCATCATCTCTTGCTGCCTTCTGGTCCCCGTTATCGTCATCCAGTACGTCTACCGCAAACGCGGGCCCGACGAGGGTCATCGTGACTTCATCGCAGACAACGTCCAATCCTGGTTCATCTGGGCCGCATTCAACCTTCACGTAGAATGGTGGATCCATCTGCTCGTCGAGCTCTTCCCCAAGGCCGTGCTCGGCGTCATTCAGCTCGTCTGGGGTCGTCCCAGCCAGCGCGTACTTTCGCTTGCAGAGTACTTCAACGCTATCAAGGGCTACCTCAAGCTCGTCTGCTATGCCGCTCTCAGCTGGGGCTCTTGGGCCATCATCTTCAACTCGATCTACGGCCTCTACGACCACACCCACCCGCGCCAGAGCAGGGCTGCTTACCTCTACCGCATCTATCAGATCATCGAGTTCTTTTTCTTCTTTACCCTCACCATCTGTGCCGAAAAGGTCCTCATCAAGCACATTGCCATGTCCTTCCACCGAAGCGCCTACGCAGACCGTATCGCCAAGGTCACAAAGTCGCTCAAGGTCTTTGACTGGCTCCGCGACCACAAGCCCAAGCTCAAGGGTCGCGACACCGGTTCCGCATTCGGCATTCCCATGCGCTCCGCGCGCGGCTCCCCGAGCGTGAGCGGCGCCAACACTCCCATGACGCCAAACGACTTTGTCCTTGATGGTGACAACACCAACTCGCGCAACGCCTCGAGCTCCAGCAAGGGCACCTGGTTCAAAAAGCACAGCAAAAAGCGTCCCTCGGATCAGGCTGCATACGCCGGCGAGAACGATCGCGCCATTGACCCTGCCACTGGCAAGCCGGCCGAGGGACAGGCGCCTGCTCGCGGCAGTGGCAAGTCCAACATCTTTGCCCGCACCGCAGCCCGTGGCCGCCGTCGTATTCGCGCCACCGCCGGCCAGGCCAGTACGCTCGCTCGAGTCGCCATGAACGATCCTTTCGGTCTGCTTCGTAACGAGGCGCTCGGCATCGGCACCGACGTCAACTCGCCCGCCGAAGCCAAGCGTCTTGCTCGTTCCATCTTTGTTGCCTTCCGCGGAACGAACAAGCGCAGCTACCTCGTCCCTTCCGACTTCGAGTCCGCCTACACCAACCCGGAAGACGCCCGCGATGCATTCAGCGTATTTGACCGCGACGGCAACGGCGACATCTCGCAGTCCGAGATCAAGAACACCGTCATGCAGGTGTACAAGGAGCGCCGCTTCTTGGGCAGGTCCATGCAGGACGTCAACCACGCCGTCGGTCAGCTTGACGGCATCTTCCTCGTCGTCGCCCTCGTCATCATCATGTTTGAGGCGCTCGCCATCTTCAACGTCGACATCGGCAAGACGCTGTCCACCTTCTACTCGCTCGCCATCGCCTTTGCTTTCGTCTTCAAGGAGTCGGCTGCCAACGTCTTTGACTCGATCATCTTCATCTTCATCACCCACCCCTTCGACACGGGCGATCGCATCCAGATCGGCGATGCGGTGCTCGTCGTCAAGCGCATGTCGCTGCTTTCGTGCCTCTTCGTCGACTCGCTCAACCAGGACGTGTACATCAGCAACGTCATCCTTGCAGCCACCAGCATCATCAACATGCGACGCTCCGGCTACCAGTGGGAAGCCATTACGGCGCAGTTCGACTTCAACACGCCGCTCGAGAAGCTCGACGCGGTGGAGGAGGACATGATCCACTGGCTCCAGACCGAGCCCGAGCGTCTGTTTGTTCCGAGCACCGCGATCGTGCCGCAGAAGATCGAGTACATGCGGTCCATGGAATGCACCATCGGTATGACGCACGCCGACACGTGGCAGGACTGGGGTCGCCGCTTCTACCGCAAGAACGCCTTCTTCGCCGCCTTCTCGTTCTACTGCAAGAAGCACGGCATCCGCTACGCCAACCCAGTCCAGCCCATTGTCTACTGGACTGAGGACGCCGCTGCCCTTCCTCCCAGCTACGACACTTCTTCGACTGCTCAGCGCCGCGACTCGCAGGCGGAGGACGAGAGCAACGGATACGTGCTCGACGACTTCACCGCATCACCGTACGCAAGCCCGCAAATTCGAGCCGCAGGCGGCGCGGTTGCCTTGCCGCCCAAGAAGCCCAAGTCGTTCATGAATTTCACTCCGCCGCTGGACGAGCTCGAGGTGGCAGACAGCGCCAATGTGCGACTGCGCAGGGTCAAGCGCGGCGACAAGATGCTCACCACCCAGGGTGGCGACGGCTAATGGCTGTGTTCCCCTTGCCCAAATTCCTCTGGCCTATGTTCATGCCTCGTCCACCTGTTTTTGCCTCCTCATTGTCCCTTCTCATCGCATGTCCCTTGCATTAGACTCAACTTTCTTGGCTGCATTCAATCGATTCGGACTCTCGCTTTGAAACAGGTTGCGCTGGTGTGAGAAAAGGCAATGGAAGATGCCATTGCATGTTTTGTTAGCGTGTTGTTGAGGGAGTGCCTGGCTAGGACGAGGCCGAGACGGCGGTTCGACGCTGAAAGTCCTGTGCGAGCGCCTGAGCCACGACTTTATGGATGTCGACTAGGCCTGCATTTGCGGCTTCGAGGGCGTGATCTAAGGTATCTGCATCCACGCCTGCTGTGATGCCCACGTTTGAGTTCGGATCCGGTTTCGCAGCCATCAGCTGGGTTGATCCTGCGGAGACATTGAGGCAAGTTACGGAGGCGAGAGCGGGCATACCGCACAGTAGAACGCGTGTCGATGTTTTCATACCCGTCACCAGACCGATGTCTGCCGAGCTAGGGTCGAGTAGAACGCGTTGGTCGCCCGACTTCTGCGCAGGCACGAGCGCAACGGTGCCGACTACGAGGCCATACATCTCGATTCCTGCGGAAGCGAGTGCAGTCGAAGCAGCCATACATGCCGCAGCAATACACGATTCCTCTAGCCCGTCCGTTTGCAGAACCATGATGTGAATGTCGAGCGATGCTTTCGGAAGCAGGTCCAGTCGTAGAGACGGAAGCAACGCCTGGTGAAGAAGACCGGACAAATGCGCACTTTCCGTAGTCTAATCAGACAAAAACACAATCAGCACCTGCTTCCAGCATGAAACAAGGCAAGAAGAAGAAGAAGCTTACCTTTCCAGGTTGCCTTCGACGTCTTGAGGAGAAGGGGGCGAACTTGACTTCGACGTTGAGCTCCGCCTTGCCGCTGTACTGACGTCCCTTGACCTGGCGCGGCCCGAACACGGAGCACGCCAGCTTGAGGTCGCCGATCTCGACGTACGAGCTGCCGGATGCGGAGGGAACCAGGTTGGTCTGGAGGAAGATAGGACGCAGCTGCGTGTAGGCTCGACCATCGGGTCGCTGCGTCGAAGTCGTCAGCGTCGAGGTTGAGGCCGAGGCAGTTGAGGTAGAGGCATTGTTGTCGTAGACAGGGACGTAGCTCGGAGGCCCGTTCACTCTCCTTCGATCGTATCGCGACATTGTACACGGACGCTGGAGCTAAGAGGTGGGGACTGATGGAGGTCAAGGGGAAGGATATGAGAAGGGACGAGGAGAGCGGCGCCCGAGTCCAAATTTCTTCCGACAAAGTTGTGAGTGGAGAAGCTGTCGACTTTTTTCGGTAAGATGTCAGATTCCACGTCAGGTTCAAGTCAGAGCTCCGATGCGCTCGAGCCTCCACCTGAGCCAGCCGCGCAGAGCTGAGCCCGCTCGACATCAGCAACACCTGCCATTCACCCCACCATCCCCTCGATGTGCCACAGAGGCATCACAGCCGCACCATGGAAGACTTAGGCCAAAGGTCTCCTCAGGCGCATGCAGGGGATGCCTTCGAGGCCGAACGCCTCCCTGCATCTCTCACAAATGTCCAACTGCAGCCCGACGACTCCTTCGACTGGGAGGCATACACGTACGTACCTATCTATGTTAGAATCCCGGACGAAGCGCTGAGCATTCTTAATCCACAATGACTGCAGATCCACCTATCCGGTCTCTACCAGGGCTCATCGTCTCGTGTTCATCGCGACCCACTGTCCCGCGCTCCGCAAAACATGCAGCAAGGCAGCCATGGACCTGTTCAAGGAGTCGACGCGCGACGTGTCTGCCTACCAGGCCATGGCGACGATCCACAACACTGAAGCAGAGACGGGAAATCTCGTCCCTGCTTCTGAACGTATCCAGGTCGACTCGGAATGGATCGAGTCCTCACGCCAGCAGAACAGCGCCGAGCGCGAGAAACTCGAGCTCGAGATGCGCAACTACCAGAACAACCTCATCAAGGAGTCGATCCGCATGGCGCACCGCGACCTGGGCGACCACTTTGCACAGTCGGGCGAATGGTCCGAGGCACTCAAGTCGTACACAAAGACCCGCGACTACTGCTCCACCACCGACCACGTCATCGAGATGTGCCTCAACGTGATCGAGGTCTCGCTCCGGCTCGAAAACTGGACCAACGTGCAGACGTTCGTGAGCAAGGCCGAGGGCGTTCTCGAATCCTACGTCCCGTCATCGGGAGCGGGCCAGCGTAAGCTAAGCTCTCTCAGCACAACGAGCATCGCTCCTCCGACCAAAGGCGGCTCCACGCCAGGAGCCGATGCGATTGGCGCGCTCTTCCGTGCCGGCGGTAGCTCCGCCGCATCCACCGCTCCATCCAGGCCTCGTGGCGACACGGGCGGTGAGAGCGCATCGTCAATTGCCGCTCGCAAGCTCGTAGCTGAAACAGGAGCAAAGCTGCGCGCAGCAAACGCAGTAGCATGCATCGGACAGGCCCGGTACGAAGCTGCGGCAAAGTTGCTTCTCAGCATCGACCCGGCTCACTCCAACTCGCTGCTCGACATCATCAGTCCGTCGGACGTAGCTATATACACGGCGCTATGCAGCTTGGCTACGATGCAGCGCCCCGCACTCCGAAGTCAGGTCATGGAAAGCACCAAGTTCCGCGGCTTCCTCGAGCACGAACCGTACGTGCGTGAGCTGCTGGAGGCCTTCAGCAACGCACAGTTCCGCAAGGTCGGCGCGATCCTCGACGAGCACCAGACGCGTCATCTGCTGGACCCATACCTCGCGCCGCATGTCGAGTATCTGCGCACTGCACTGACGCGTCGAGCGCTGCGGCAGTTCTTCACGCCGTTCGACCGCATCAGCATCGCACGCATGGCCGAGGCTTTCGGCTGGACGCACAAGCGCATGGCCGACGAGCTCGTGGTCTGCATCAAACGCCGCGAGTTCCGCAATCTACCGGGCAAGGCTGCCCAAGTGGGCGATGCCAGGATCGATACGATCAATCAGGTGCTCGAGTACCGCACCAAGGATGCGAGGAGGGCAGTGTTCGACTCGGCGCTCGAGCTGGGCGACAAGCGCTGCCGCGAGACCAAGAGGTTGCTATTGCGCATGAAGCTCGTCGAGAATGGCATCGTCGCTAAAGGCTCACACTCTGCGGAAGCCTGGAGCCAGCTCAGCAACCCTTTGTAGAAAGCAGCAATGCAAGCACATGCCGTCTTGTATCGATTTCGTGCACTCCAAGGATGCCGTTATGGTCATGAGCAGGCCAGCGAATAATTGATTCTTCAGATGTGTGATCGCGCTTCTAACATCTTTGGGTTTGCAGCAAAAATGCGCAGCGGGCAAAGGACGCGCGAGCTCTGTGATCGAGGCGGCTAAGGCCAACAACTCCACTTTGGACGAGCACTCGCGAAGCCTCGCTCCAAGCCAGCCGTGACGACTCGAGCCAACACCCAACACCTTAGCCAACCATTGACCCCATCTTCTCTCACACCGTCTCTGCATCATCCATCACACGCCTAGATTGGCTCCACGAGACTCTTGCACTCAACAGGCTTGGCCACTGATCTTGTATCCTTGACCGTCACGGCCATCTCGCCACACTCACGACACCATGTCGGACGCACAACCCCCCAACTCCGGGAACGGCGACGACAACGCACAGCCACCCGCATCGCAGGCTGGCCCTTCGTCCTCCACCGCCGCTGCCGCAGACGGCGACACCAAGATGGCTCCTGCTGAGCCGGAAGAGGAGCCGCTGCCTGCTGAGATCCTCGAGGCATCCATCGACGAGATCCAGACGCGCACGCGGCTGCTCGAGAACGACGTCAAGGTGATGCGCTCCGAACACATGCGCCTCATGCACGAGCAGTCGTCCAAGCGCGACATGATCAAGGACAACTCGGACAAGATCAAGCAGAACAAGACGCTGCCCTACCTCGTCGGCAACGTCGTAGAGATCCTCGACATTGACCCGGACATCGACGAGGACTCGGAGGAGGGTGCCAACGTCGACCTCGATGCGAGACGAAAGGGCAAGTGCGCGGTCATCAAGACATCCACACGCCAGACTATCTTCCTGCCGCTCATCGGCCTCGTGCCTGCCGAGGAGCTGAGGCCAGGCGACCTGATTGGCGTCAACAAGGACAGCTACCTGGTGCTCGACAAGCTGCCGGCCGAGTACGATTCGCGCGTCAAGGCGATGGAGGTGGACGAGCGACCCACCGAGACGTACACGGACATTGGTGGTCTGGACAAGCAGATCGAGGAGCTGGTCGAGGCGATTGTGCTGCCCATGCAGCAGGAGCAGAAGTTCAAGAACCTCGGCATCCGCCCGCCGAAGGGTGCTCTTATGTACGGTCCGCCCGGTACGGGCAAGACGCTGCTGGCGCGTGCGTGTGCGGCGCAGACCAACGCGTGCTATCTCAAACTCGCCGGTCCTTCTCTGGTGCAGATGTTCATTGGTGATGGAGCCAAGCTGGTGCGCGATGCATTTGAGCTGGCGAAAGAAAAGGCGCCGGCGATCATCTTTATCGACGAGTTGGATGCGATAGGAACCAAGCGTTTCGATTCGGACAAGAGCGGTGATCGCGAGGTGCAGCGAACGATGCTCGAGCTGCTCAACCAGCTCGACGGCTTTTCGTCCGACGAACGCATCAAGGTGATTGCGGCTACGAACCGAATCGACATTCTGGATCCGGCGCTGTTGCGTTCGGGTCGTCTGGACCGCAAGATCGAGTTCCCGCTGCCCAACGAAGAAGCGCGCGCCAGGATCATGGAGATCCACTCGAGAAAGATGGCCGTCGGTCCCAACGTCAACTTTGAGGAACTCGCGCGCTCGACCGACGAGATGAACGGCGCTCAGCTCAAGGCCGTGTGTGTCGAGGCGGGTATGATTGCGCTGCGCGACGGCGCGACTGTGCTTGACCACGAACACTTCCACGGCGGCATCCAGGAGGTGCAGGCAAAGAAGAAGAACGACCAGTTCTACTTCTCGTAATGTGCGCACCGTGTTGGCAAATTGGATACATTTTCAGCACTTCTTTGTCTGGAGGGTATACTGTGCATCTGTGCGGAGTGGATGAGAGCGTTAGAGATCGTCCCAACCGGTGAGGTCCGTGGCTGCATCATCGTTGGGCTCCAATTTGACAGTGAAGCCGGTCGTGTGTGGTTTCTCTTCGCTGTCGCTTGGGTTGAGGGTTGCCACAGCGTCTGGATCGGGCTTGATGAGCAAGGCTGCAGCGGCATCGACAGGTTCCGACTTGACCTGAGCATGGCTGGCGTTGGCGCCGAGTGTATCGGCGGTATCGGCTTCGGGCTTGACACGGACGACGCTGACCGTATCATCACTGCCTGGACTGCCGCCGAGTGGTTCAGACGGATTGGGCTCTGGTTTTACATGCACCTCGTCTGGTGCCGATGCTGGAGGCTCTTCTGATAGAGGTACAGGCGCGGCCTCTTCCGGGTCACCTGCTAATGAAGGATGAAGGTCGAGGTCTGCATCCTGTAATTGTGTGCGATTTGGCCCGGCGTGCTCCTCTTGTTGAGCCGTAGTGGGCTGCGAAGGTTGGTGCTCCTCTTGCTGACTTGTAGCCGGCTGCGACGTCTGCTGATCCTGCGAAGCCGCACGCTTCATTAAGGCGTCCAACGCCTTCTGCCGCGCCAACCACAGCCTCTGCGCCCTCTCGATGGTGAGATCGGCATACTCGGGCACACCACCCTCCTCTACATCCCCCCTCGCCCCCGCCTTGACCTTGGCGATCTTTCGATCCAGATGCTGGATCCTCTGTCTGAACTCGTCCACCTCTTCTTTCGCCATGTGCTCTTCGAGTGCGGCTCTGGCTGCGTTTTCGATGTGTTCGAATCGGACGGGACCGAGCAGCTCGCCTCCGTACCACCTGCTGACTACGACGAGGACGTCGGATGCGCCCTCTTCTCGCGCGACACGCAGGACACGGTCGCCACCCCACCTCTCTCCATCATCCTCCTTGTCTTCCTGGAGCGAAAAGTCGTCTGGACCCGCCAAGCCCGTGCGGCCGCGCTTGAGCTCGAGCACGCGGTAGGCGTACATGTCGTGAGACGAGCCGCGCTTGTTTGCGGGCGCGTTGGCGAATTGAGGCGGCAAGAGGTCGACGGGGACGGTAGGGTGGACTACCCGCGTGAGGTGCGAGAGAAGTGCAGAGATGTACGCCGAAGAAGTGGTGGTGAGCGGATAGACATAGCCCACAAAGAGCGAGCTGCGGTCGACGATCTGCGCAGCCGCGCATGTGGTGGGCATGGGCAGAGACGCCGCAAGCTCCGATACTGACGAGGAAGCGGATGGTCCCTTGCCTAGCCAGGCAGTGAGGGATGGAGCGGACGGAGGTTTGGCTGTTGTTGACGAGGCGTTTACGGCCGAGTTGGATTTCGCGGCTTCCTTGCGTTTGCGGACATCAGCCCATGCAGCTGCGGCTTCGACCTCGGCTTGGACTCGCTCTGCCTCTTCGTCGAAAGAGTCGTACTCATCCGCCTCTTCGTTCGCTTGCGCGTCGGATGCGCTGCCAACAGCTTCGTTTCTTCGCTTGCGCGCTGTCTCGCCTGACTTGGCGGTCCGTGTCTTCGTCTTGGCTGCTTTTTTGGGCTTCTTAGATGCCGGCGCTGAATCTTCATCTGATAGATTGGGTGCTACGCTTTGGTCGCTTTCTCGTGAGCTGGATGATGCCCGCCGGCGCTTGCTCTTCCTCGTCGCTTTGGCTGCCGGCTCTGGCGGCCTCCACTCGTCCGCTGAATCGTCCTCGTCCTGCGCGCCGTCACCACCAATATCGTCGTCGTCGTCATCTTCATCTTCGAGATACTCTTGTCCCTCTGACTGGCTGTCATCGCCGTCGTCGTCGTTGTTGCCATTTGTCGTCGACGCCGCTGCGGCCAGCAGCTTCTGGCGTTCTAGTTCCAGCTCGCGGGCAAGCTCGTCATCGTCGGAGCCTGCTTCTTCAACAAGATCTGGATCGAGATCGGAATGAGAATCAGGCTGTTGAGCGCTGCCCTCCCTCGACATGGTTCACGCCGCCTGCTGCCGGATCCAAAGGTGAGCAAGAGAGTAAGGGTAGGAGCAGAGGCAAGACGACTCAGCCCGATAATTCATGGCACTTGAGGGTTCTTCTCGCCTGGCGCAGCAGAGTCCGAAAAGTGGAGGCATGAGCGTTGGCATTTTTTGCAGGAAGAAATGTTACGTCGAAACCTGTGTCACGAGGCCACGCCAAAAATCGAGACGCGTCTGGCGTTGAGAGGTGGGAAGGCCGAGCCAAAGCGAGGAGCGGCGGCAGCAGCAGAACAACACTTTTTGAGCGTTTTGGACGTGGAGCGCGCGAGCCGACGCCGCCGCCTCCATCATCGAGCGACAGCCATCGGCCCTTTCTTGCCCACTCCCATCAATCAACACGACCTGCAGCGCGCAAACAACGCCACCACATCACACCTTGCCGCTGCATCCAAGCCATGGCCGACGCAGACGCCATCTACGAGCTCGCCCAGCGCATAGAATCCAGCATCGAGGTAGACAAGCGCGTCGCTGCACTACACTCTCTCCAGTCTCAGCTTGAATCGGCGGGCTATGTCGTCGAGGCAGATGCGGTGACGTCGGCAGTCAAGGTGGCGCTCAAGCATGCCAACCAGGCGCTCAGCACTGCCTCGCTCGGCTTCATTCCCACCTACGCCTCGATGATCTACTCGGGCGACGGCACAGAATCCCACTCAGTGCTCAATCACAATGTCCGTATGCTTGTCAACTCGGTCGGTCTGCTCGTCATCGAAAAGCTCGGCGACCAGAAAGAGCGAATCCGGGAAGCAGCACGCACCGCCCTCATCGAACTCGCCAACGCCGCCTACGCCATCAGCTCCGGTCACATCACCACATCAGGCAAAGGCAAGGAGACCGAGACACCGCTCGGCATCTTTGAGCGCACGCTTCGCGACGCCGGTCTTGCAGCCAAGTTTGCCAGAGTCCGAGAGCAGTCGGTCCTCCTTCTGCCCATCCTTCGCCAGAACTGCGAAAAGTATCCAGTCAAGCCGCTCGTACCCATCACAGTCGAGTTGCTATCCGATGCCGATGCAACCGTCAGAGAAGGCGCCCGATCCACGCTCATAGCGCTGTTCAGCAATGCAACACCAGCTGCAAAGGCAGACTTGAAGAAGGAGCTCGAGAAACGCGCGGTACGCAAACAGACCGCAGACGCCATCCTTCGAGAAGTACTTGCTGCACCCACCGCAGCAGCATCCTCAGTGTTCAGCCCGGAGCCGGCTCCTGCACGCAGTCAGGCGCCTTCGTACACTGACGCAGACATGCCCGTTCGACAGCTTAAGACGACAGCACCTTCTGCGCATGTGGCGCCGGCGGCCTCTACGGCATCTGCGGCAGCCACCGCAGCAGCCGACGATATTCGCCCTGTCTACATTGCGTCCCGCTCCGACCTCGAGCGCACCTTTGCGACCATGCTGCCTTTCTTCGAGGGCAAAGAGTCGGAACATAATTGGCTCAACCGCGAGCAGTCCATGATCAAGATTCGCGGCCTCGTCGTTTCGGGCGCACATCGCCAGTTCGGCGAGGCCTTTTTCGTGTCGCAGCTCAAAGTCGCCCAAGAAGGCGTGCTCAAGTGCGTCGCCAGTCTACGAACCACGTTGTCCATGCACGCCATCCACCTCGTCCAAGAGCTCGCCATCGAGCTCGGTGACGACCTCGCTGCCTGCGTCGAACCCTTCCTCACCAGCCTCACTGCCATGGCCGGCTTCACCAAAAAGCTCATCGCCAACGCCACCCAGGAGGCCGCAGCCGCCATCATGGTCAATGTCAGCTTCAGGCCGCTCTACCTACAGCTCATTTGGCAGGGAATCCAGGACAAGAACGTTGCCACGCGTACGGCTGCAGCCGAGCATTTGGCCACGGTGCTCAGCCACCATGCGGCTCATCGCAAGCATGCCGTAGAGTCGCACGGCGGGCTTGACCTGCTGGACAAGTGCCTCCGCAAGGGCGTCGGTGACTCGAACCCTGCAGCGAGGACAAAGAGCCGCGAGGCATTCTGGATCTTCCACCGCTACTGGCCCGACCAGGCGACAACGATCCTGCAATCGCTCGATCCGTCGACCAAGAAGCAGGTCGCAGCCATGGCGCCTTCAGACGTCGAGGCAGAGGTCGTTCAGGAGCAGAAGCCCAAGAGCGCGCCAGGGCCTGTTCGAGCGAGGCCCGGTGGTGCGTCCATGGCTCTCATCCAGGCCAAAAAGGCTGCAGCGCTCAAGGCGGCGCAGGAACGCGAGCGCAAGAAGGCAGAGGAAGCTGCTGCCGCGCACGAAGCACGTGTGGCGGCAGCCCGCGCTGCGCTCGAAGAGCAGCAACAGCAAGAACTCTTGCAACAACAACGAGACGAGGCCCGGTACGTGGCGTACGCCGACGAAGCAGCCACGCCGGTCGCACCGCAGCGCAAAGCCACCGGCTTCATGCCCACGCGAAACCGCTCGCAGCAGGCGGGGCAGAGCACACAGCTCAAGGCGACGAAAGATTTGTCGGTCTTGCTAAGCCCAACGGCGCACCAGCGTATCGAGACGGCGATCGCGGTGCCTCTGCCCACCAGTCCTACGCCCGTCGTCGCTGTCAATGGGACAGCGCCAAATCGCTACAATGGCTCCGCCTCTCATACCTTCGAGGCGGCATCGCAGCCACGATCGCCCGGACTCAGCCCGACAGCGTCGCGCACACGCGCAACATCGTCCTCGTCGTTCTCCTCGCAAGGTTCCGGCTCAGCTTCAAGCTCGTCGGCGCGACACCACGCATCGGCGAGCACGCCGCGCGCGACGCACACCGCCCAGTGGCCCGCATCGGACGCACTCGATTCGGACCTTGCAGACCTCAGCGTCGCCGACGTTGGCGAGGGTGACGAGACGATCGATGCGACGCAGCGCGCACGCACAGCCGACTTCGAGGGCGGAGAGGACGAGACGCTGCAGCTTGCGGCGCCTGAGGATGCATCGATGGATCTGATGGGGATGAACTTCAACTCGCCGTTCAAGGTGGGTGCGAGCCGAGCAGCCACGACGCGCTCGGTGCTGTCTCCGGCGCGCGCGGTGGCGGATGTGGGCGACTCGTTCGAGCAGACTCCGCAGGCGGTGCGCACGCGTGTGCAGCCGACCAAGACTCCCACGCGCACCGTGTCGTCCGGCAGCTCCACCAGCACGAGCTCCGGCACGCCCGCGAGTGCGGTGCGCCGATCGGGACTGCCGCGGCCCGTGTCGATGATCCACTCGCCCTCTGCGGCGGGACTGCCGTCCCTGCCGCGGTCGACGTCGCAGAGCGGGCTGGTGACGCCGTCGCGTGCTCCAGCGAACGGTGGAGCAGGTACGCTGCTCGAGAACCGCGCAAAGAGGCTCGAGGCGGGTGTGGCGTCGCCTGCGAAAGCGCGGCCCGAGGTGTGGACGTGGATCGAGACGCTCAAGGCGGGCACGGCGGATCTGCGCACCTTCCGGCGACTGGCGAAGCTCAGCGCTGATTTCAAGGTCACTGCACCCAGTGCTAGTGACGCGCGCGGTGAGGCCGACGAGGGAGACGAGACGGTGCTCACGGCGGGTCCGATTGCGAATGCTTCGAACCGCGTCACGCCGTCGGGCGAAGGCAGGAGCGCGGGCAAGATTTCGAGCGGCGGCGATGTGTTGACGTCGGACACGGCGGCGTGGGAGGAAGGCGGGCTGTTCGTTGCGCTTCTCGATGGCGTGAAAGCGTACCTGCCGACACACGCGTCCGAGACACGCACGAATGCGGACGTGGAGCTGAGTGCTCTGGTGGTGCTGAATCGGCTGGTGGAGAACCAGTATGCTGTGCTGTGCTGCACCGACACGGAACGATCCTTGCTCGACACGCTTCTTGGCGCGCTCGATTCTCTGTGCGGCGGTGCGGTGGCAGGGTCCTCGGCGGTGGTTGCGCACAAGAACGTCGTCGCCGCATACGAGACTGTGCTGTGCACGTGGGCGGGTCGATGCGATGCAGTGCTTGGCTTCGACGTGCTTCTTTCGCACACGCTCGATGCCGCCGTCGTGCCAGTGTTGCGGTCGGGCTACACGCCGCTGCTACTCCGCCTACCTGCGCAGCTTGTGCTTGAGGACTTCCTGCCACGTCTGCGGGGCGTCATCACACACGCGCTGCGCGGGGATAAAGCCGAGCAGAGACTCGCCGCCACGACGCTGCTCAAGAAGCTCAACGACAGCGCACGCGCCGGCATCGCCGACTCGCACACGCGCATCTTTTCGGCGCTCCAACTCGACGACACCGACAGGGCTCTGCTTGACCTGCTCATGTATTACTTTTCCAAGCCCTAAATGCGATGCTGTTAGGCGGGTATGCGCGTGGGCGTGAGGAGGCGCGTTGCATCTCGACTGGCGTCATCGAGTCTTTGGCGGCAGTATTCGAGTTGGTGATGAGCCGTCTCGCCCGCCTTTGCGGTCGGAGTATGCGTGGCGATCCAATCGAGACTATGTTGTGTGCTTTCGCAATCCGCATTCCACTGCGCCAACAGTGTTCGAAGCGACTTGAGTCGTCGTTGTGCATCGGCGGTGCTACTCTTGGTTACCTGGGTATGTTCATGCAAACTACCCAGCGATGTGACGAGCGCGGAAGTTGAGGCGTACACCGGTGTGAAGAGTGTCATATCCACCACCTCTCTTTCTTCCCTGATGGTTGTATCCGAATCGATGGATGCGAGCGAGGTACTTCGATGATGCACACTGGTGGTGGATAGATCACGCGATAACTTTCGATCCAGATCGCGTAGTTCGCGCAGTTGCGCTTCGCGTTCAACCGTACATTCCGAGACGAGCTTGAGGTATCCGGCAGCAGCAAGTTCGAGTGGCGCGGTATCTTCATCCTGCGATGCATGCGTCGATAACGACGATAGTCGCGACAGAAATGCATGGGTTGCGGTGATGCTTTCTTGAATCTCTTCCGTCTGCATCGCTGCTGCCTGCAACGATATCCCACCCAACCCACCTGCCAATCCATCCTCATCCGGATACGAATGAGCATCGACATTGTTCACACCGTTGACGGTAGGATCGAGCTCATCAGCCAGACTGCCAGTTGGTTGGTGCAGTTCAGAGGCGAGGTCGAGTTGTCCTAGCTCGTCACCGAGCGATCCTACATCGTACGTGTGCGTGGGGACATCGAATTCCATCGCTCCATACTGCGCGCTGTCAAGCCCATCGAGCTCATCCAGCGTGTGCGCGTGTGCGAGCTCGTCAGCAAGCGAAAACGCCGGATCCATCTTTACCCCCTGAAGCTCCCTGTCGAGTCGTGTGCTGAAGAATTGGTGCAGACAGGTGAAGGATGGTGAGAGGTGCGAGTCAAGGTGCGCACGGCATGCCTCGTGCCAGCGGGAAAGCCGCACGCATGCACTGCACCGCACGCGCCCGCACACTCCACCCGCGCCGCCAAAAAAAGTGTTACTTTCCCACCCAAAAATCGCCGCCGCTATCTCTACCGCACACTCCACCTCGAAATCTCACGCCCTCGTGCTGGCTCGTGCTGGCACAACAAACACAACCCGGCAGCAACTGTTGACTCATGGCCGCGCCTCGTTCCAACACAGACCCACAGCCGGTCTACACAGCGCAAGCAATATCAAAACAAGTATATGCGATACATCGATAGGCTGAAATACTCTTACAGCCGGCGTGTGCAGGCCGCACTTCACACCGGGGGGAAATCCTTCTCCGGATCCAGATCAAAGTAGGGATGCTTGAGCGCGTCTGCGACCTTGATCCTCTTGGCGGCATCGAATTCGAGGAGCTGCCTGAGCAGATGCAAGAAGCGCGAGTTGTGCTTGGCATACGCGCTCTGCGTCGCCGGCGTGTTGATGAGGTCGTGCAGCTTCTTCATCTGGCGCACGTACTTGCGGCTGTCCTTGCTCGTCTCGGGCACGGGATAGCGCAGCGCGCCGTGCTTAAAGTACTCGGGCTTGTACGTCTCGGCCTTGCGCCTGTAGTCATCCGGCATCTTGCCGAGCACCGCCTCCATCATGGCGAGATGCTCGAGGTTGTCGTGCGTCTGGAAGAGCGCATCGCCCGTAAAGAACTCAACCAAGATGCATCCGATCGACCATACGTCGCATGGGAACGACCAGCCCATCGAGAGGATGATCTCGGGCGCACGGTAGTGGCGCGTCGAGACGACGCTCGAGTGGAACTCGTCGTTGAACGTCGCCGAGCCGAAATCGATGAGGCGGATCTCGGTGTTGTGCAGCACATGCTTGCGCTTGGCGTTCTGGCGCCTCGAGGTGGCCACGATCGAGTGCTCGCTGCTGACGAGCAGGATGTTCTCGGGCTTGAGATCCGTGTGCACCAAGTTGAGCCGATGCAGGAAGGCGACGCTCTGCATGAGCTGCTTGGCGAACTGCCAGATGTGCAGCGGCGGGAAGGGCTGGAACTTGTTCTCCTTGAGAAAGTCGAACACGCTCTTGCCGAGCAGCTCCGAGACGATGCACACGTGGTTCTTGAAGTTGAACGTCTCGAGCAGGTGGATGCACTTGTTCTCGTTGTGCGGATCGTTTTCGCGCAGCGCGCGCAGCACGCGGATTTCGATTTGGCTGGCGTCGCGATACTTTTGCACGGCGCGGATGATCTTGATGGCGACGTACTTGCGCTGCTTCTTGTCGTAGCACTCGACCACTTTGCCAAACGTGCCCTGTCCGAGCAGCCGCAGGATCTTGTATCGGCTGGTGACGTAGTCGCCCTCCTTGACCAAAAAGTGGCCTTGGTCGTCGTCGACAGGGCCCGAGTGCGCCGCCACCGCAGCGACGTACGACGCCGAGCTGGCATACGAATCGCGCGTGCTTGCTGCCGAGCCTTCGTATGCCTGCCGCGCCTGTGCAAATGCGGCGTTGGCGTTGGTGGGGTCGTAGCGTGCCAGATAGTCGAGCGTGCCCGAGCTGGCGGGATATCCGCCGCGGTAGTTGGAGGGCACGCGCGCCTGCACCATCTCGGGCGCATGACGATTGGCTTGCGCGATACCTGCGACGCCCGAGGCGGCTAAATGCGCCGTGGTGGTGGCTGGATCCGTGGCATCATACGAGGTGCCGCCCGAGATGGTGCCGTCTGGCTTGACGGGATGGCTGCGTTTGCGGCGCTTCTGGACGGGTGCATCGGCGGGCCCGGGCTGGAGACCCGTGTGCGGAGCGGGCGCTATGAGGTCGGCATCGTGAGGAAGCATGCCGAGATGGGAGTTGGCGAGCGCCGGATGGGTGCCGTTATCGGTGGCCTTGCGTTTGCCCTTGGAGAGACTTGCGGCTTGATTGTATCGCGGATCGGCGGCGTATGGGTGCGCATTGGATGCATACGCGGATGGTGCGGCAGCATGACCATTGAGATGCGCATAGTTGTTGACGAGGTGCGGATCACGCGCGGCCTGGACGCTGAGCGGGTTGGAGGGGGGTGGAGTATCGTCGTCGATGACAAAGACTTCTTGCACCTGCGGGTTGAACAGAAGGAAAAGAGGGCGGGGGTTGATATCAGTATCGGGTCTGCTCAGAACGAAAGGAGGAGAGGGGGGAAGATGTTACGTACCTTTCCGCCTATGACTTCGTTGACTCTTTGGAATCCGGACGAGGCGGGCCGCGCCGGCCTACTGCCGCTTGGTGCGGAGGAGGACATGGCGGGATTGACCAATGTGGAGGGGTTGTGTTGTTGTGTTGTGTACTGATATGGCTGCTGTTGATGTGCGGGAGGGAGGGGATGTTGATGAGCAAGCATGCTGGGGTGGTTGGGATCGACAGCCTGAAGCGAGAGGTTGGCGTGGTCGAGGTGGTCGTCGGGTATTGTCCTCTGCTTTTTGGCACGAGGCACGACGGTTGCCATGGGGCAAGGAGGGCAAGGAGTGAGGTGCTCCTAGCACTGTGCGACGAAGCAGGTGGTATTAGGTTGAGGAGGATGAATGCGAAGGAAGGGCAAGTCCGTCGCCGACTGTAGGTGGAAGTGCAGGTGCAAGTGGAGGTGGGGTGGATGCAGATGCGACGAGGCGTTGATGGACGCTGTACGGATAAGGCGAACGACGGAGGCGGCGCTGCTTCCAAAGGATGATAGAAGAGGATGTGACGGAAGCAAGAAGCAGCAGCGGAGAAGCGAGCGGGCGTTGGAGGGAGTGGCGTGGTAGACGCTGAGAAGCGGGAGATTAGGCGCGTGCCGTTGATAGAAGCGTTGGCGATGATGCGGATGGACGCGTGCGGCTAAGGCTGAATTGAACGAGGGTTTCTCGGAGGGCGACGACGCGATGTGCGGTCGATGAATCCATATGAAGCGTTGGAGCGATTGGAAGTTGCGACGATGACGAGACGATGGCTGGATGAGCGGGGGGCGGATTGAGCGAGCGAGCGAGCCAGGTGTGATTTCGCGGTGGCTGGGGATCGAGACTCGCTCAGAGGTTGGCGGCCGAAGACCAAAAATCGGGGCAGCAGAGCGCGGCAGCCGCCCGCAGCGGTACGCGTTGGACTTTTGCGAGGGATGATGCGATGCTGCTGTTGGGCCGCAAAGTCGAGTAGCCAAAATCCGAGTTGGGCGCGAGTGGAGCAGCCGCCCATCTCACTCACTCGCTCGCCCTCTCTCTCTGCCTCACTCGCTCCCACTCTAATCCGCCGCCCTTGTTGCCGTGCTCAAGCGGACCGAGTCTCTTGCCTCTGCATGACCAGTCTTGCTCTCTCAACGACAGCAGTCCCTCGTAACGTTTCTGCCAGACGATTGAGGGCGAGCTCAGGTGGATAGGCTCAAGGGCCGATAGGGAACGGCGAGTTGCAGAGGGCCCCAAGGGAGGGGCAATCGGGCGCGGCCAGTTTGGAGCTGCGAGATTGAACTGGGCTGAGGACCGCAGCAGCTGGCCGAGGCAGTCGCGTCCGCCTCTCCTCCTCCTCCTGCTGTTCCTCTTGCTTGCTCTGTGCCGTAGCTCTCTGCCTTCATTCACGGCCGACGCGTTTACGACCCCTCCCCCCGCCGAGCTCGGTCGATGCTGCTTCATCACGCCCTCCCTGGCTTAGGGCAGCGGGGCCGGACGCCCTCAATTTCCTGATTTCACGCTGCAGAGTCGCCAGGAGCGAGAAAAACAAAGCTCGACTGACGAGCCGCCTCAGCCACGTCAACGTGCCCAACCTTGCGGCGTTGGATTCACCTCCGCCTGCATTTGAAGCGCCCCCTCTCCTTCCCCGTCGGCTTCTGTCTCAGCTTTCGGTGTCGGTCTCTCGAAGATTCACAAGGTCCTTCGTGCTACTCTTCGCAGAACTGTAGCCCTTGCCGAAACGCCGAAGCAAAGATGAAATGCTAGCACAAGCAGGCTTCCCGTGGCGCGCGCTGCAGCTTCGGAATTGGCTGCATTCGGAAGCGCACGTTGGAGAGCGGTCATGTGGGAGTCGCCGCGTCACTTCGAACGACGAGTTTTGATGTTAGCACGTCTGCTTCCTCACAGTCTATTTTGGCATCACGTGACTGCGAATGTTTCTTCGCATTTTAACGCTGTTAGCTTTGGCTGCGCACTGAGCGCTTGCGAGCGGAAGTGCGGGTGTTGGTTTGCGGGTCGCAGCGGAGAGCTGCTGGTGGCTTTGTCCGCATCACAAGGACTCGGCCATACAATCACCTCGATCCGATTGTGCTTCCCTTCGTCTCGCTACCACCACCATCTCTGCCACCGTCGCTGCTGTCGCGCTTCTCGATACCCCCTCCGACATCCTGTAGCGCGCGCAGACGCTCCTTCATCCTCACCAGCCACAACCCTGCACGCACCGCAATCGGTTCTTCTGCGACTCACCTCCACTTCGACCGATCCGCACCTCATCCCCACATCTGCGCTTCTACCATCGCCGCGCTGCGCAACCGCACTGCACGTCGCATCACCGCATTACCATGGCAGGAATCTGCCGCAACCGCCTTGCCGAGGAGCGCAAGCAGTGGCGCAAAGATCATCCATTCGTACGTCTTCCGTTTGCACACCGTCACGCCCTCAGCATCGCCTGCTAACACCTCGCTCCCATCTTCGCCTCCGCACCGCCGCAATGCAGGGCTTCTACGCACGCCCCGCCAAGGCCGCTGATGGCTCGCTAGACCTCATGAACTGGGAAGTCGGCATCCCCGGCAAAGCCAACGTAAGTCCCCGCTCGCCCAACCTCACGCTCTGCATCTCTCACTGACGTCTTTCCTCACTTGCTCTGCCTTCCGCTCCGCAGACGCCATGGGAAGGAGGGCTGTACAAGCTGCGCATGATGTTTCCCGAAGAATACCCGAGCAAGCCGCCCAAGTGCAAGTTCACGCCGCCGCTGTTTCACCCGAACGTGTTTCCCTCGGGTACCGTGTGCCTCAGCATTCTGGATGAGGACAAGGGCTGGAAACCGGCCATTACGATCAAGCAGATCCTGCTCGGTATTCAGGACCTGTTGAACGATCCGAATCCGCACGATCCCGCACAGAGCGAGGCGTTCACCATGTTTCAAAAGGACGCCACGGCGTACGAGCGCAGAGTGCGTCAACAGGCACGCGAAATGGCCACCGCCGTCTAGACCTTTGCTCGCTTCATCGTCTCTCCGCTCTTCAGCTTGTCACTTGTAATCGAATCGCCGCTTTGTATCATTTTCCAACCTTTCGCTGTCACGATCGTTGGGAGGTTGGAACGAATCTGGATTGCTTGAGACGCAAGTGACTGTGGTACGCGGGATCTAATCGTCGTCTTCCTTGATCTTGGAAGCTTGACCACGCGCTTCTTCCTGCTGCACCCAGTCGAGCCAAGAGCCCTCGTAGTTCCTCACGCTATCAAGTACTTTTTGGTTAGCTTCATTGTATCGACTTGTTTATGAAAGGATGAACTTACTTCCACCAGCCGTTCTTTTGAGCGAATTCGAGAGCCTGTTGGGATCTCTTTCCGGATCTGCAATAGAACACCACCTTGTCGTCGTAGGCGGGACGTTGGAAGGCAAAGTCGCGGAGGAAGTCGCCGCCGGAACCCGAAAAGGCCTTTTGGAACTGCGACAGGGGCACATTGACGGCCGAAGGGATGATGCCTTGGGCAACCTCGTTGGGCTCACGAACGTCGATGATCGTGATCTCGCCCGAGGGCGATTCGGTTTCGGGCTTGAGCTCGGCATACTTGACTACGCCTTTGCTCTGCCACGTCGTGTCTTTCGATCGAACCACAGGCGTGGTCGTCAGAGTGCGCACAGCGGTAAGCACAGGCGTGACGTGGCGAGGCACTGCAGCACGGCTGGTGCGGACAGCGGTGCGAGGCAGCAGCGATGCAAAGAGCGCCGGTCGAACGGCTCGAACAATCGTGCGAGACGACATGGTGAAAGAATATGGACGGTGTGGTGGTCAAGAGCAGACGCTGCGGTGGAGGTTCGAGTGGAGTCATGGCCTTGAAAAGTGGCTGGTGCGCACACCCCGATGCGAAGATACTTCGGCCATTTTCAAATATTTCCGATCCCCCATCACTTGCAGTCTGGCGTGATTGCACTCGCTCTGCACACCACACACTCTTCCGCCTCTGTTTCTAGCTTGACTTCATAGCGGAAGCGACTCAGTCCAGCCTTGATCGCATCGAGCTCCGTCCTCTCTGCATCACCCGTGAACCAACGCACACATACACACACTACTGCTTCTTGTGAGTGAATGAGCTACACGCGGCTTGTGCTGATTGCTTGGACTGCCATGGTGCGCACTCAGGCATCGCGCAGCCGCTTCTCGGTCTGCGACCTCTTGGCCTCGAGCGCCGCAAGCTTGTCGTCCTTGGAGGCATCGTACGCCACGGTGAGCTGGTTGAACGGATTGTCGGGATGCTTCTGGAACTGCTTGTACAGCAGATCGTGGTACTGCTGCAGCCTGAGACCCTTGTGTTGCTCCTTGATCACCGGCAATTCTCGCTCCTTGTACGCTTCGAAGGCAGCCTTGAATCGACGCTCCGGGTGGCGTTCGATCTGACCCGCAGCCGCACCTTTGCTCGCCTTGTCGCCACGCTCGTTGACGAGCGTCATGGCGTCCAGCGCATCGTCCAGGTTCGACGCCGAGAACGATGCGATGGCCGAGTCGATGCCCGTAGGTCCGCCCGACTTGAGCGCCGACTTCTTGGCTCCTCCCTTGGCCTTGGATGCAGAGGGCTTGGCCGCCGGTGTCGATGCTTCGTCTTCCGCCTCGAGTCGCTTCTTCTCTTCCGCTTTGCGCGCAGCTTCCGCCGCCTTGTCCGCCTTCTTTTCGGCAGCCGTCTTGCCTCGTCCGCCCGAAGGATCGTCCCAGCGCGCCGCTTCTTCGGCTTCAGCACGAGCAGCGGCTTCGGCCGCCTTCTTGTCCTCGTTGGCAGCCTTCTTGGCGCGTCCCGACTCCTTCTTCGCGTTGCCTCCTAGATGAGCCGAATCGCAACACCGCGTCAGCAATCGCCCGATCCAACAACGGTGTTCACGGCAAAGTGGGCGAGGTGGGAAGTGAAGGCTTACCTTTGGCTGGCATCTTGGTTGGTGCAGTCGTTGACGAGATGTGCGGGTTAGATGGTGGGCGTGGACCAAGCCGATGCAAAAGCCGAGACCCGATCACACTCTTGTGACCTTGTCGAAGCTCTAAACCTCCACTTGGTTGGCTGCTGCGCATGACTCGCGCTCTAAAATTCGGCGCTTGCACGGCGCGTCTTGTGCACCCTACACCTCGATCTCAGCGCCCAACACCGATTCGGCTCAAGTCACACGCTACGGCCACAGGCGACATTGACCATCGGCATGAGTTGGTCTATTCCTCTTCTTCAAAACCGCCGTTGCCGCTGAGCGTGCCACGCCCGCCGAAGCTCGCGTTGAACTTGAGCAGCGTGTTGATGTCGCGCACCCAGTCGTCCTCGCCACGGTCCGAGTACTTTTCGCCCAGCGCCACGGGCTCGGGTTTGGTGTCGGCCGAGCTGGCAGGCGGAGCGTGCTGGTCGGACCATTTGCGGCTGACGCAGGGGATGGGAAAGGGGCTCATGGACACCTGCAGGTACTCGCCCGGCTGTAGCAGCTTGGACACGCGGCCGTCGACGGTGAGCTCGGCGGGCGAGCGCGAGTCGTCCGAGATCTGCATCGTTGCAAGCAATCAAAGTGGTCAGAGTCTGTGATGTGTGCTTTAGACGGAGGATGGGTGGGGGCTCACCTTGAGCTGGATGACCGAGTCGCTGGGAAGCAGCACGGTGCGGAAGCTGAGCGACCGCGGGCAGATGGGTGTCAGAACGAGACTCTGCACCGACGGATGCACGATGGGGCCGCCAGCAGACAGAGAGTAGGCGGTGGATCCGGTCGGTGTTGCAATAATAAGACCGTCCGACTGTGTCAGTCCAGAGAAGATTCACGCGTCAGCAAGGAACATGAAAGGGCAACGGCGAGTAACGGCAGGACAACGTACGATAGCCTGGGTGAGATGCTGTCCGTCGACGTATGCGTCGATCTTGGTCATGTGTGGCTCCCTACCACGATGCAGCGTGACCTCGTTCATGAGATGGACGTCGTAGCAGCCGCCGCCGTCCATCTGGTCTTCGATCTGGCAGAAGGTCTGACCATCTTTCCTGTGGCTGGTCTGCCTCAGCCGCATGCGTAACAAGAGGCTGATGTCGCCATCCATCATATCCCTCAGCGCATCCTTGTAGCCCTTGACGTCGTACGGCAGCAAGAATCCAAGCGTTCCCATGGAGAAGCTGAGCACCGGCGGCACCGCATCCCTGTCGAAGAGGCTCGAGACGTGCAGGATGGAGCCGTCACCGCCGAGCGTGATGACAAAGTCGGTCTTGGCTGCCAGCGCCGCCTTCTGCGATGGCCGAGCAGAGATGAGCTCTGGGTAGGTGGAAGCGAGCTGGCCGTCGTCCGAGTCGATGACCTGGGATTCGAGGATGATGTTAACGTGCGGATAGGTGGCGCGGATGTGGCGGATGATGTGCGTCATGGCTTTGGTGGCGCGTACGTCGCGGGCTTTCTTGACGATGAGCACGTTGGAGGGCGGTTCGATCCAGGAGAAGGTATGCGTGCCGGCATAGCTGCTTCCGACGCGCGTGGTGATCTTGGAGCCACGCCGCGGCGCGATGACTTTGGACAGCCGACCCGCGGGGCCGATGCAGACGTCGACCTTGTCAGGCAGATCCTGGAGCGTCGGCCGAGCGGTTTCACGCTGCTTGTCGGCGGCACGTACCGAGGGTCCAGAGCTGAAATTTCTTGCGAGTAGGGGCGCTATCGAAGCACGGTTGCGCTTGTCTATCGATTGGGTGGTGGGACGGTGAGCTGCATGTCGAAGTGCCGAGCCTGATGAGAGACGCAAAGCTAAGGATGAGCGTGGTGCCACCGACGCAGCCGCACCGCTGCGAGTGAAAGCCATACGAAGCGGTATTGACGGCTGCATGGTTCTTGATGATGATGTTACTGGCAGAGCAAGGAGGGATGACTAGCAAAGCACCTTGGAGCCGTCGAGCCGACCCAGACCAGACGAGCTCGGCTGACTCGAAGTGTTGCATGAAGCCTCCACTTTTTTGAAAAATTCGAAACGTGTTACATCATCGTATCCTACACTCTTCAGCCTTTTTTTCTGCGTGGAATCGATTTCGAAATTCAGATCTGAGCGTATGCTGCGATGGATTCCTTTCGAGATTGTTCCTGCAGAAGCAGCCGGCGACCCTTTTGCGACAAAAAGCAGCCGGATTCGTACACAAGCTCTTCTCTCGACGCTAGAGATGGCCGAGGTGACCGACTTGGAGTGCGAAAGACGGAAACATCCGCCGCTCCGACCCTTTTTTTCTCTCCTCTGCATGGCGCGCAGAAGAGGGCGGCGGATTGAGCGGGCATTTTTGGCATGACGGCGTGCCGGTGGCGCTGGATCGGTGCCGCCACGCGACGACAGAAAAGGCTTCTTCCAGCCTATCGATGCAGCCGCTCTGACTCGCTTTCCCCGCCTGCCGCCGAGAAGAAGCAGTCGAGTGCATCAACTGGCAAAAAGACCCTGACATCGCGAGCCCCCTTCCCGCCGCCTTTCCTTCTCGCCCTCATCCGTATCCTCATCTCTCTCGCCATCTTTTGCTGTTGCCAGAGATGTCTGCTTCGACATCGGCACCCGCCGCGGCGCCTGCTGCCGTCTCGGAGCGTCGGCTGCTGTGGAAGATCGACCTGCTGCTCATGCCGCTCATGACCATCGCGTACGGCCTGCAGTTCTACGACAAGGCGATCCTCGCATCCGCATCCATCTTTGGCATCCTCAAGGATCTCGAGCTCTCGGTCGTCCATCCAGGCACGCCGCCCAAGACGTCGCTCCAGCGCTACTCGACCGCCACCTCGGCGTTCTACTGGGGCTACCTCGTCGCTGCACTTCCCATGGCGCTCCTCGTACAGCGCTTCCGCCCCAACGTCTTCCTCGGCTGCGCCATCCTGCTGTGGGGCTTCATTGTCATCCTAACTCCCGCCATCACCAGCTGGCGCGGCCTCATCGCACAGCGCTTCTTCCTCGGCGCCATCGAATCTTCGGTCAGCCCTGGCTTCCTCCTCATCACCCGCTCGTGGTACAAGCGCTCCGAACAGCCGCTCCGGCTCGGCATCTGGTACTCGGCTACGGGTCTCTTCTCCATCTTTTCCGGTCTGGTCAACTACGGTCTTGGCAAGGCAGGAACGAGGCAGGGAGCCAAGCTGCATGCGTGGAAGTACATGTTCCTGTTTGCCGGCTCGCTCACCATCGCGTTTGGTCTGCTCATGCTGTTGCTGCTGCCGTCTTCGCCGCTCGGCGATGCGCTGCTCAGCATCCCCGGCTACAACCGCTTCTCGCCCGAACAAAAGAGGCTCGCCGCGGGCAGGCTGCGCTCCAACATCACTGGCGAGGCCGAGCTCGACGACGATGCCACCGTGCGCACCAGTCACGCCGAGGAGGACAAGCACGATGATACGGACAGCTCTCCAGACACACCCGCCGAGCAGGTGCTCAACGATCGACTTGCCGTGCTCAACGTCTCGGCGTCCACCTCGGGCGTTCGACAGCGCTGGAACGTCGCGCAGATCAAGGAGGCGCTGCTCGACTACAAGATCTACATCTTCTTCCTGCAGGCGATTGCGATCTACATCTGCAACGGCGGCGTCACCGCCTTTGGCGCGTACATCATCAAGTCGTTTGGCTACACCTCGTTGCGATCCATCATCCTCCAGACGCCCGGAGGCGCGACTACGGCGGTGTCGATCTATGTGTCGACGCTGGTGGTGCTCAAGGTGCGCAACTCTCGCTCGGTGCTGCTCATGCTCACGTGTCTTCCCGTCATGGCGGGCGCAGCGATGATCTGGAAGGGCGACTGGTCGAACCGTGCCATCCCGCTCGCAGGCTACTATCTGCTGCCCATCTTTGGTGCGCCCTTTGTGCTGATGCTGTCGCTGAGCACGGCCAACGTGGCAGGTGCCACCAAGCAGTCGGTGACGTCCGCATTCATCTTTGCCGGTTACAATGTGGGCAATATCGTGGCGCCGTATCTGACGATTGCCTCCGAGGCTCCCAAGCACTACCGCACCACGTTTGTCGCCATCATCACGTGCATGGCCATCACCATCGCGCTCACCGTGCTGCTCGACGTCGGGCTGTGGTGGCAGAACAAGGCGAGGCGACACGCGAGGCAACAAGAGGCCAAGTCGAAACACGAGGTGGACGAGATCAAGAAGCGCGCCATCCTCGAGGACTGGACCGACTGGCAAAACCCGTACTTCGAATACGCCTACTAGATGTCACCCTCGCTGCATAGTTCTTCACAAAACGATCGTACAGATCTCGTCTCCTCCTTACTTGATTGTGGTTCGTGTGGTGAAGGGCGTCTTTGCGCGATGGGTTTCGAGGCAGGTTGCGGGGCAGATTGCGGGACTCGGAGCTGTTTTCAGTGCGGCTGGTGTTGATGCAGGGTCCAGTTGCGAGAAAAAAAGCGTTCCTGCGCCTACATACAGCCTCCTCCCGACCACCATAGACTGGGACCGCTCCTGCCCAGCCCATGGTGCAGTTCGCCATCTGACTGGCTCAACACGCCTGTGTGCAAGGCGTGCCAGACATGTCGGATGCGCTTGTGGGGCTCCACAACCTCACCGCCGTCATCCGC
The DNA here is from genome assembly GCA_023212605.1 of Moesziomyces parantarcticus. Taxonomy (NCBI): domain Eukaryota; kingdom Fungi; phylum Basidiomycota; class Ustilaginomycetes; order Ustilaginales; family Ustilaginaceae; genus Moesziomyces; species Moesziomyces parantarcticus. The sequence goes on along the minus strand of JALCCF010000012.1, from coordinate 140,574 downwards.
ACCGAGACCGAGACGCTGGCTGCCTTCGTCGTCTCGTCAACGTACGCGTCCACAACCTGCGGCCTGGACCCGTACACTGCAAAAGGCGTAGATGGCCCCAACAAGATTAGCTCTCAAGAAGCGAACGGTGACAAGAGGATAGAAGACGAGGGTACGGGGTCGTGGACCGTGACGGTTGGCAGCGAGCGAGCATGGTGGAGCACCACCGTCGCGCCTGCTTCCCTCCAGACGCTTCTTGATCGAAACCGTCACACACTGCAAAACCAACCCGGTACGACGGATCGAGAGCAGCTAGCCTCGAAGATCAGCGGCGCATTTGCACGGCAGCGCATTCTCTGTGGCGTTCCGCGCGTCTGGCAGGACGACACCACATGGCCCTCGATCCGACTCTACTTTGACGCCGATACCTCGCCCATTCATCTTGACCTTGAGCTCCTTACGCCCGAATGCGCACTGCTCCACAGCACCCGTCTCCTCCTATCCGCCACGCCTGCCACGGCCTCAGCCTCCGTAGGCACGTTCGAGTTGCACCAGCTGCAGCGCAAGCTCGCCGTGACGCAGCAGGCTCTGCGCGAAGAGCGCCACAAGTACCGCTCGCTCCTCGCTGCACCTTCGGCCGCGGGCGGTCGACACGGAAGACGCCCCGTCGTCGGACTCGGATCCAGCCAAAGATCAAGCGCACTGCCATCGTCATCGCCCAGTTCGGCATCGAGAAGCCACGGTCAGTCTGGACCGAGTTCGGACGATACAGGCATGGGAGCTAGCCAATCCACGAAATCGTGGCAGAGAACGCTGTCGCTCGTCAATCCTACGCGCGTGCAGAGAGCCGATCCGAGCGACAACGACGACTTTGTTGGCGATGACGGCGAGATTGACATGTAGGCCTGCAGTTGAAAGCACGCGTAGCGCATCCAAATTATATTCCAATGCCATCGCCTCGTGAACTGGTTGAATGCTGGTCACGATGTCTCTTGCAGCGTGATGCGCAGAGGCCAAAAGCGATGGGCGTGTTGTGCAATCTGTGAAGCTGAGCGGGGGAGATGCCCGACGAATCTGCTGAAAGTCGAGCCCCTCTGACGAGCTTTTTGACACCTCAATTTCCGGCCCGCATTTCATGATCCATTTTTATTTCGCAGTTCCTTTTTGCACTGCGGCTGGTGCGGTGCACTTTGCAATTTTTCTCCGACCGGGCCTCCACACACGTTGGAACGTTGAAGCTCGAGTCTCTTGCCTCGGAGGTTGTCTTTCTTCCACACCATCGCAGTCGTCTGTTCTGCGGCCGCACCCATACACTTCGCTGGCATCCGACGGCCATGTCAGCGCCACCTGGACGTTCGGCTACGGTGACTGCACTCAGTGGGCGCGTGCATGCGCTCAAGTTCATGCAACGCGCCTCCCCCTCCTCCACCCCGACCAAACCAGACACACCCGCCGCATCGACTTCGACTCCCGTCTCGCCCTCCCCAGCTGCATCGCCTTCGTCGTCGGCACCTGGATCGCCTGCAGCATTCGGGGCGCAGGAAGAGCAGTGGTCGCTTTCGCCTGCTGCTATAGCGCGCATCCGTGCTAACGCCAAACCGTCCGCGTCAAAGCAAAAGAGCGCACCCGTCATCTCGCACGAGGCAGGCTTCGAATCGTGGCTCATCAAACACGACAACAGCTCCCGGCCCGCGACGAATCGACTCACTTTCGGTAAGCTCGGCAAGGCAAGTCTCGAAGACAACGGGCCTGAGATCGACGCCGAGTCGCGTGCATCCGACGAAAACCAAGACCAGGACAAGGGATTCCTCAAGCCAGGCAGCAAGCGCAGTGCGCACGCGGACGGAAAGGCTTCGAAAAAGAGCCGCCGCAGCGACGATAAGGTGGTGGTGGCACGCAAGCGCGCAGGCAAGCCGGGCATTTCGGGCGGACGATGAGTTTCGACAAGGTGCTGTGGCGGCAGCAGCCATATGCGGACAACCATGTGCCCGAGAGCTTCCTCTCGGAGCTGCGTACGAACTCGGACATCGCACGCCCCTCGGTGCTTGCGCTGATGCTCGCATCGCTTCGTGTCAGCACGGCCGTACTGCGCGTCGCCGGATTCGCCATCGTCTACACACACCTGCTCTCGCGCCGCATCGATGCCGAGCTCGTGCTCGCCGCGATCGTGGTTTGGAACGCCGTAGTAACGGTAGGCACGGGCAGGAGGGGGATGATGGCAAGGGTGTTGGGAAAGATGGTGGTGGCCCTGGTATTGTTAGCCGTATCACCTGTATTGCGCACGCTGACGGAAGCTACGACGAGCGATTCGATCTGGGCGCTAGCAGCGATGCTGTTTGGCGCGCACCTTGTGCTGGCCGACTATGCAGAGCGCGGACGCGGCAGTTTGCAAGACACACTTTCGTTCAATGCGGCCATCTCGGCGTCGGTGGTGCTGGCGTCTCGACTCGACGACGATACGCAGTGCTTCACCATGCTCGCGCTCGCCATCACGCTGTTTGCGCCGCACCAACATGCGCCTCGCCGCCCCGCCACGCGTGTGCTGCACTTCGTCTCGCTCTACTGCGCGGTGGTTGTGGGTGGGTGGGCCGGCGTGGTGGTGTGGGTGACGTTGGGGGTGGGCTTTATATCGCTCGTGTGTCCAGTGTGGATGCGGTATGCACAGGCATGGAAGATGGAGATCAAAGGACCGTGGGATGTTGCGAGACCCGTGTTGAGTGCTACCAGTCCAGCTTATTACCCTCGGCGTCGCGCAAGTCCTCGTCGAGGCTCGCCCACCACTCGCCCTCGCTGAATTCATCTATGTCTTGATCGTGCTCGTGGTGTGTGGGTGTGAGTGTGGATTTGGATTGTCGCCATTCGCAGGCGTTTTGCCATTCGCACGACCAACACCGACGCGTGTGGTGCACATCGACGCCGACGAGCGCACGTTGACCCTTCCACATGCGCACCGCGTCGGCGAGAAACGCATCCACCCGCTCCGCATCGTGTGCAAACTTGACCACCCCAATGATGCCGTCGGTTTGCTCGGCAGAGCCACGTCGCCGGCGAGAGCGATAGCACAGTTCGAGCTCCTGGATGAGTGTAGGCTGAGGTGAGCCGCGCTGGGCGTCAGTGACCCACTCGCGCAGAGCCGAGTCGAGCAACAACCTCATGTGGTGCAGCGTACACATGTCGGCATCGTGCGAGGCCACGAACAGCGCCAGATCTTGGCCCCAACTCTCGCAAACGGGTGTGGCATCGCGTACGAACGACGCGGATAGCGGCCGATCGGCGTCCAGTCCGAGATGCGCGAATGTGCGCGGCCAGTCCATCGGCGTCGCTTGTGCGTCCAGCCCGACCTCGGAAGGCGGGCCGGAGAGGGCGGAGAGGCAGAGACCGTCGAGAAGCCGTTTGTACGTCATGCACTGCATGCGTGCGCTCTGCTGGTCGTCCTCCGCAGGCACCCAAGCAGAGTACCGCGTCTTGGTGTCCGTCAAAAAGTAGCCCCACCCTTCCTGCTTGTCCTCAGTTGGCTCCTCATCTTCCTTGGGCTGCGATGCGGGCGTTGCCGTCGAACTGAAGAACGCCGTGAGTGGGCGTGCGGCTTTGCCATCGGTCTTTTTGGCCGCTTTGCGCCGCGCGTCCTTCTTCCACTCTTCCTGGCTCGACCACACTTTCTTCGCCGCCTCTTCTGTGTTTTTCAGCGGCCTTTTCGACAATTCGTCGATGACGCCCATGACGAACACGTCGTGGATCCAGCCGTAGACGGGGATCTCTCGCACACACGCCTCCTTGCCCTTAGCGCGGCCTTTCGCGGCGGGCTTGGCATCGAGCTGCAAGAGGCTGCGGATATCGCACCACAGATTGAGCAGTCTCAGCGCCCATGCATCCTCCTTGGTGGTGGTTTCGACGTGCACGAGTGTGGGTGCGACGGCGGCTTCGAGCACCGAGTGCACCGCCTTGCCCGCCTGCAGCGTCACCTCCTTGGCCGCCACGCGGTCGGCGGCGGCTGCGAGAGTCGAGCCCGCTTCCGTGGTGATGGTCTCTGGGCGTAGCGCGGGAGGCAGATGCGAGAGCGACAGGATGTTGTACTGATACGCATACTCGCACCACGATGGTCCCACCAGATCAGAGACTGAGAGGTAGCCCTTGCGCGAAAAGTGGTCCGGGAGCGAAGTTGGTGGTGGCCGTCGTGAGCGCCGCGGGCGCGGAGAGGAAGGGCCGGCGTCCGACATGCGCGCGACCGATGTCGAGTAGCTGAGGGTCCGGATGTGGCTGAAGAAGGCGTGGCGCTGGAGGCGCATAGTGCGCCCCAAAGAGGTTGGGTTGCGGATGGTGGAGGTGGAAGGAAAGGCTCAGTCGGATGTCGGCGAAATGACCGCACCGTAAATCGGCCAATTTTCCGACCGCCTCGAGAGCTCGACTTTCCTTCTTCTGCTCACCACATCTTTGCTTAAGCACGTTGAAGGCGGGTCATGGCGTTGCACTCGGGCTTGGATGCTGCGGATGCAGGGTTGCGCACCTTGCTGGCATCGTTGCTGCTGAGCGATCCGATTCACATCGATGCGACTCTGCTCAGTGACGATGTGCATATGCGACATCGCATGCTCGGTCTCGCGCGCACACAGCCCTATGCCGCGGACCTCGAAGACACAATGTCGGACGGCAGCGACTCGCAAGCTGCCTTCATTCGGTGGCTCTGCCGCGATCCAATCGAAGTGCATCATGGCCCACTCAACATCGATGCGACGGCGCGCAGCCTGTTCGTGCAGCGGCGCCGGGCACTCAATACCGCCACCGAGGGCGAGCGCGATCCGATCGACCTGGCGCGCCTGACGATGCTGTGCAAGGTCGAGTGGCACGGTACAGGCCGCTTCGTCGTTCGCTTTCCTGGCGATGCCGATTCGGCCATGCTGCACGCGAGCGTAGTGCGAGACGGCACGTACATCAAGCTCGACAATCTGTTTGCACTCGACGAGACGCCCGCGGGTATGCATCGTCACACGCCATCGTGTTGGGACAGCTACCGCAGTGGCGACGACGACGATACGCCGGCGGCGGCCGAATACATCAACGATGCCGACGAGTTCTGGGACGGCTTCGACGATCCCGCGCCCGAGCCTAGCGCAGCACCAACACACAGCACAGCAACCATGGTCGAAGCGGTAGACACGTCGACTGATGACAACGCAGAAGTGGCGGCGATCCGAGACATTGTGCGCGGCGCATACACGCTGTTTCGCTCGCGGCATGGCGACAACACCACCAACACTGCTGATGCATTCCTCGACCTTGTGCGCAACGCCATTGCACCTCAATAAACCACATGCGCTCCAGTCCCGTTGCATGAATTCCCATTTTCAAGCATGCTTGCTACGTAACAAAGAGTCCACTCCGAGGGAAACCAGAGGAGAGGAGAGGCAGGAAAGAGGTCGGAGGGGAGGGGAGCGAGGAGGGCGAGGTTGCGAGGCATCTACCAGAAGGTGGGTCCCTGCTGCTTCCTCATGCTGAAAGCGGTGGGGTCGGCCTTGAAGTACTGCTGGAGGAGCTGTGGGAACCAACCGTACGACTGGAACGTCTTCTGCGATGCATCGACCTCGTTCAAGAACAGAGGCAGACCGGGGCTGCTTGGGTTTTGCTTGAGGAAAGCCATCCTGTCGTTCTCGAGCGCCTGCGGGAAGGCGGTGGTGCCTTGAGCAAGGATGTTGCTGAAGAGCCAGTGGACGTAGCTCTTTCCGCGCGGGGGTGCGATGGCATTGCCGCCATTCTGGTATCCCTGTTCGATCTGGTTCGTCTTGACGGGCGTGAGCGAGAAGAAGGCAGACTCGAGCACGGCCTCGTTCTTGTTGAGGAACGCCTTGACGTTGTCCCAGGTGGATTGCCATCCGCTAGGCGAGGAGTTGGGATAGAGTGAGCCGCCCATCCACTTGTACGCCTGCGTGGGCGCCCAGCCGAGCGGCGTGACGGCGGTAGCCTCGAGGTAGCTCATGGGCTGCGTCTGGACGATGATACCGGGGATGGAGAGGAAGTCTTTGAAGGCAGTGTTGAATTCGTCCTGCGTGCCCTTGTAGAAGAGGAAGCCCGAACCGAGGTAGAGTGGCGCGCCGTTTTGCTTGAGCATGCCAACGTTGGTCAGCAGCGTCGCCTTGGGATCGTCAGCGGCTGCGACAAACTTTTCGGTGTACTGAACCATCAGGTTCATGCCGTCGTCGGTGAGCGCGGTGATGGAACCGCCGTACCAGTTCTTGTCCGCATTGGTTCCGGTCGGGTATGCCTTGAGCTCGTACCTGGTTACGACGCCGAACCTGCCTCCACCACCCTTGATGGCACGGAAGAGCTGCGGATCCGACTCGGCGGTGACGCGGCGCGTAGAGCCATCGACCATGACGATCTCTGCCGACACAAGCCCGTCGCACGCATACCCATACTGGGGCGAGAGCAAGCTCAGTCCTCCACCGAGCACAAGTCCCGTACCAACGTGCTGGACACGGCCACCCATGGGCGCCACACCGTACGGCTCGGAAAGCTTGTAGATGTCACCCCACCTCAGACCGGGCTCGACAAAGATCGTTCCAGGCTTGACGTTGAAGGAGAACGAGGTCATTTTGGAGAAATCGATGAGCACGCCGTTTTGCACGCTGTCCCAGCCGGCCATGCCCGTGTGTCCGCCGGAACGGACGGCATAGTTGGCCTGGTTGCGGTAGACCGACTTCATGATGGCGGCGACTTGCTGCTGCGAGGTGGGCTGCACGATGCATGCTGGGGCGAGCTTGTTGTTGAGCGGGTTGAAGCCGGCGGTCTGTGCATCCGTGTAGGGCTGACCGTCGGACGAGGTGAGCACGGCATCGTTGGCGCCGCTGGAAGGCAAGGTCTTGGCGAGATCGGCACACACGGCTGCCCCCGCTGAGGGGGGAGCGGCGGTGACGAGCGTCGAAATCGTAGCCGTCATGAGGGCGAGCAACGAAGCGGGGCGCATGATCATCGCCACCAAGAGTACCGGGAAAGGAAAGTGAGGAGCACGTTAGATGTGAGACGAATGGATGCGGGGCCTCCTGAACGCGGCTTGGTTGTTATATACGGTCTGTGCTCATAGCGTGTGCGCAAGTGGACTCAATGCGCAAGTGGGCTGGCGAGGGTGTGTTGCATCGGACTTGCGCAAGCCGAGGCGTGCATCCATGCGGCAGGAACAACAAGGCTGCAGAGCGTGAGCGTGGTTGCGTGGGTTGCGTTGCTTCGGTTGGCAAGCAGCGCCAATCTCACGCCACCCTGAGCTTGATCGTGTGTGGTTGGTGGCAGGCGTTGCTGCAGCTGCATGGAAGCGCGTCTCTCGGCGTTGGCGCCGTGTCGTCGCAGTGTGGAAAAAGAATCTCCGCTGCGGCGAATGGGAACCGCCTGCAGCACACCGACTCGCTTAACTTAGCCGCCGAGCCCGCCAAGGCAAGACCCTCTCAAGACCCTCTCCCTGGCCTTCGAATTTGCACCGACACTTCATGATTTTCCGCCCATCATGCCTTTCTGTTGGGCTTCCCGCGCACCTCCGCGACAGCTCCGACACCTCGCCTAGCACGCATCCACCCTTACCATTCATTCCCCCTGCGTGCCATCGGCTCCGGCCCCGTCCTCGCCTATGCTTCATCGTCCCGTCCCGCGCCGGAACCGCCACACGTGGCCCTACATCTCACCTTGCTTCTAACGTTCGTTCGCCGTTTGCGGAAAACGCATCTCGTATCTTGGCGTGCATTCGAGAATGGTAAGGGATCTACTACATTGCACGCGCGCATGCAAAGATGCTTACGAGCGTCGTCGCGATGTGGCACCGGGCGTGCTGACTCCTTCGCGGTCGCGCCGGACCAGGCTGCTTTCCGGCATGCCCTCGGGCTTCTGCACCGCCTCGATCGCGTGCTTGGCCTCCTTCCAGTTGTCCAGATTCGCCTGTGCAAAGTCGCGGTGCATGCGTGCAAACTCGAGCATCATGTCCCTCAGGTCGCTCACCTTTTGGCGCTGGAAGCGGTCCAGATCCGTCTGGATCGCCGCCGTCGCATAGTGCACATCGTTCGACGTCAGCGCCACGCCTTCCTCCAGCAGCGCAATCTCCTCGCGCAGCTTCGAAATGTTGTTGCGACGCGACGCATCCCGGTCCACATCCATCACGCTCTGGAACGTGTGCGTGATGGCGCCCAGCAGGCCGTAGCCCGTCGAGCGCGACGACGATCGCTTCGACGGAGAGGCGGGTGGCGACGCAGCGCGCGACCGCACGCTTGCCGTTCCGTTGGCTCCAGCGCCCTCGCCCGCCGTACCCGTTGCATCGCCGCCACCACCGCTGCTGCTGCTGCTTTTGGCCTGGCTCGCGCTCTCCGCCTCGCCCTCGCCCTCGCCCTCGCCACTCGCTCGTCCGTACACCGATGCCGACGGACGGAAGCCCGAGCCGACACCATCGCGGATGCCGTTGGCATCGATCCCACCGCCCGTCACGCGTCCTCGGCTATTGACCAGCCCGGCTCCGCCGCGCTCGAGCGCCTCCTCGAGCCGCCTCGCCTCGTTCTCGACGCGCTCGAGCTCCTCGAGCTGCGTCTTTTTCGCTTCGAGCGCATCCTGCGCCAGCTCGTACTGCAGATGCTTCAGATGGCGCCACTTGAGCAGCTTCTGCAGGATGCTCGCAAACTGCGTGTACTCGTGCAGCGGCTCGGTGAACTTTTCCTCCCACTCCTTGAGCATGTGGCCCGTGGCGATGTACGCCGCGTCCGCCGCCTGGCCCGTACGCTCGATCGCCGTCGCCAGCTCGCCCGACTCGGTGAGCGAGAAGCCGTTGAGGATGGCGCCCAGCTCGGCATAGTCGGTCGAGGCCTCGGTCCATCGGCGCATCAGACGCCGGTTCACCTTCTCCATGCTGCCCGAAAGATGGTTGGCAAAGCGGTTGGTAAACGCCTCCGAGTCGATGAAGCGCTGGTTCGGCTGCCGCAGCGACGACACCGACGACGGTAGAGGCAGATGCGCATACGCCGGACTCGCGTGCGGATCGGCGGGGTTCTGCACGGGCGCACGCAGGTTGTTCTTGGGCAGATGCACGAGCGGAGGCGAGGCGGTGATGTCGTTCCAGTGGTACCGCCCGTCGAGGAACTTTTGCAGCACCTCGTCGCCACGCAGCTTTGGATGGTTGTCGCAGCGGCGCAGGAAGCTCTGCAGCATACGCTTGCGCCGCGCAATGATCGTCGCATCCTCCTTGGCCTTGCTCTGCTTGGCGGCGTAGTCCGAGAGCGAGTGCTTGGACGGGATGGGCGCGATGATGATGGTGGGATGCAGTCGGATGAGCGCGTCGCGCAGCGCCTCAAACTCCGAGTATCGACGCTTGGCCTCCGTCGATCCGTTGCGGATGACGTAGACGATGAAAGACGAACCGCCATCGCCCGACTTTTGTGCATCCACGATCTCGATGACGGAAGGTGGTGATGCAAACGTTGCTCGGCTGCTGGAAGAGGGCGAGGAGGTGGTGGCGGCAGTGGCGGCGGTACCAGCGATGGGCGTGCCTTGGTCGGCAGTGTTCATTTGGGCGCACGAAGACGAGCCCGTCCAGCCGTCGTCGTCATCATCCTCCTGCACACGGTTGGAGGTGGATGCAGCTGCATCGGGTGCGCCATGGGTGAGCGACGAATGAGACGAGGCGGCTGAGCTGTCGGCTGCTGGCGAGGGCTTGCGCGTGCTGTTCTCGTCGTCGGGGATCTGGAACGGATTCAAGTCTTCGGGGGGTTGTGAGCTCATCCTGAGAATCCAGCGTCGCTCGTGGCGCTGCGTTTCAAGCTGAAAGACGTTTGATGCTTGATTCCAGTGCCGGAGCGATGGGTGCGCTGAGATGAGCGTCGTAGTGTGGTAGGGATGGTGGAGAGCAAGTATGTGATAGGAAGCGCAACGACGTTGGGCGGCTGTCTGGCTGGCTGGCTTGCCTCCCTCTTGCACTGCCGAGCCGCGTCTGCTTGGGGCGCAGCATCGATTTCGCGCCCTACTTGGGGCCTGTGCACGCACTCTCTCTCTTCCCCAAATCGAGCCAAAATGCCTGCGACTCGCTGCTGAGCGCGTTTCGAGGGAAAACTCCACATGGCTGCTGCGCCCCTCTCTTTTGGCCTCTTTCGTAGCTCCAGTTCCTGGGCAAAAGGGCCGGGCTGCGCCTGTCGTGCGAAAAGACGGCTTAGCTGGGACCCTGGCCGGCAAGCTTCCAGCTCAGCGCCGCACTCATGCGTGCAACAGCCGTGAGTACGCTGGGACCGCCGTTGGACAGTGCGCTCACCCTCCGCTCGACCTTGTTGTTACCACTCGGCAACCGACATCCACCATAGCGCCCAGCATAGCGCTCCGATGTAGCCATGACGCTCACGTTGACTCGCTCCAAGTCAATCCTTCTTCTTCTCAGTCTACTGTATCTCCAAGCTTGCACCGTCGATGCTACAATCTCTACCTCGGCTGGCTTTCCCCGCGATGTCTTTGCCCAACCAGCCTTCCAGATCCAGCTAGGCGGCGCCAATACAAAGGATGCGCCATTGCCAATCAAGCGGAGCCATGCTTCCGCAATCCTCGAGCAGCAGCAGCAGCAACAACAGGCGTCATCATCTTCAGCTGAATCGAGCCAGCTCTCCTCCTCCCTCGCCGTAGCAGGCCAAGCCGGCGACCACTCGGATGGCTCATCTCGCGACGCGCCCAACGTCCTCCAATGGTCGCTTCAACCATCTTCACCCACCGATCTGCACCTCTGCTCCATACCGGACTTCACCTCGACTTCCGCCTCTTCCCATGCTCCGAAAGACAAACGTACAGGCGAGGCAGGCCCGTCCCGCTCGCGTCAGGATCTGCTCCGCAATGCACAGAGCCTTCTCGAGCCGCTCAAAAAGACGTGTCTCTATCATACTTTCGACTGGTTCACATACAGCTTCTGCTACGGACGCGAGATCCGCCAGTTCCGACGCCTTGGCGCTCAGACCGCCGCCCAAAAGGCCTTCAAGGCAGCTGGCGGCGGTACCAATGGCGAGAAGGCCGCGCTCGAGGCGGCCAAAAAGGTCAGCAGCGTACAGCATCCCATCGCCGATCCCGAGTATCCCGCCTTCATCCTCGGCCGCTGGACGCCCCAGAACGAAGACATTGTGGGCGACGACCAGAGCCATCAGCGACATTCGCAGCAGCCCCTCAGCGATCTCTCCAACCCTTCGTCCGCAGCATCCAACGCCGTCGCGTCGGACCGCCGGTGGCAATCGTACGCCAGTGCTGCTGGTCTCGATCTGGTCGAAGAGGTGCAGTTTGGCGATTGGGACGAGGACGAGCTGTACGCAGCTGAAGCCAAGGCACTTGCGCAGCTCGGAGGGGCGCGCAGCCATGCCGTCGAGTCCAGCCGAGACGCTGCCTCTTCAGCCGCACACGACTCGCAGCGCCACCGCTACATCACACAGCGCTGGACCAACGGAACCATGTGCGACATGAATCACCAACCCAGAAGCATCGAGGTGCAATTCCACTGCTCCAACCGCAAGCCCCTCGAAGACCGCATCGTCATGTTCAAGGAGACCACCATCTGCAACTACGTCCTCGTCATCGAAACCCCGCGCCTGTGTGCCGATCCCGCTTTCGGCACCGAAAAGGAGGAGGCACCGCTGCCTGTGCAATGCCACAAGATCGTCGACGACACCTACCAAGGCCCCACCCTCGGCGAGCCGGACAAGGTGCTCCAGCCACCTCTGTCGCAGCTTCAGGGCGCACAGGGTGCCAAAGCAGAAGGACAAGCTGCGGAAGACACACCTGCTACGCCTGTCAAGGATGCCGAGGCTGCACAGCAGACGGCCAGCACCCACACCTACGGCGACATGTCGCGCTTCAGCTCGGTCTACGACGACTACTACGACGAGGCGCTCGGCGCACACGGCGCGCTTTTCCACGGCTACCACGACCATGATCACGACCACGATCACGACCACGACCACGATCATGAGCACGATGATGAGATGCTCGCCTTTGACGACCACGAGACGGACGAGATCGTGGTCGAGGTCGGCATCGACGAGGACGGCAAGCTGGTGGTCAACGAGATCGACGACTCCATCAGCGATGATTCCGCTTCAACTCGCCAAGGCAAAGAGTCGCGGCGGCGCGAGGGCGGCAAGAAGCGCAGCGACGACGACGGCGCGCTCGAGATCGAGCTCGACGTGGACGACTTCCTCTCTGTGCTGCGCGGTGATGAAGGCGGCAGTCTGGAGCGCAAGCTCGCGCAAAAGATCTCGCAGGTGCTCAACCGCGAGCAGCAAAAGCAATCGAACGGCGATGCGGCCAATCAGGGCGAGCAGGAGGCGGATGCGAGGAAGCAGACGCCGCAAGAGGTGGCCAAGCTGTACAACCGGCTCATGGCGGCTGTTGCCGGTGGTGGCTCCGCAGGCAAAGATGCAGCCGACAAGTTGGGCAAGGCTGGCAAACAGAAGCAGCCGCCGACGCTGCGCATGGAAAAGGTGGGTGACAGCTTATCCGAGCGCGCCAAACGCTTTTACGACGCCAAGGGACGCCAGAGCGAGAGCGACAACGACAAGCGCGACAAAGACTCGGACGCTCCCAACATTGCTGAGCATCTCGAACTGTAGCCGAGTTTTGGCATCGCACATTTGTTGCCCGTTTTCCTCCGCGTGCGCGTGTTGGCTGTATCGGATCAGTTGATGTGACGAATGGTGGGGATGCTTTGCATGCTGTGTGTGTGTGGTAGCGGGGGGGGGGGGGGGGGTACTATATACAATTTGGACCGAGAGACATGTTCTAGACGTACTTGCCAAAGAAGGGGATGAGGCTCTGGGCGATTGTGAAGGAGAAGACGAGTTTGGGGCCTACGACGAGCACCTTGGGGGTGAGGCCCTTGAAGAAGGCGCTGAAGCCTTCGTTTTTGATCATGTCCTTGATGATGGTGACGCCTCCGACCTTGGATTCAAAGTTTGCGTTTTGGATGCGCGTCTTTACGACGTCGAGCGGTGCGGCGACGGTGATGGAAGCGACGGAACCGCCGATGGAGGCGAAGAAGTTCTGCGTCCATGTAGCGTCGTTGTAGTTCTTGAGGCCAAAGATGTATTCCTTTGTGAAAGCCGAGCCTCCGAAGAGGGCGAAAGAGCCGGGTGCGTTACGTGCAGCGGTCCAGCCCCAACCACGGTAGAGGTTGACGTTTTCATCGGCGAGGATGCGCAGGAATCCGCGCGATCGGAACGCCTCGGGATTCGTCTGACGTTTGATCTTGAGCACATCGAGTGGCAGCAGAACAATCTCGCCGATACCGGTGAGCGAACCAGCGGTAGCCGACATGACAGCCTTGCCCGTACGCTCGCCAAACATGCTCTCAAACTGCTTCTTGTGGTGACTCGTAAGGTAGTCGTTAAAGTACGGCTGACCACCAAACTTGTAGATGCGCTGAAGCACCTTGTAACCCGCAGCATAACCAAGACCAGGGAAGAGCGAGAAGAACTTGGTCGACACCGTCGCCGTCGCCTTGTCCTTGAACACAACCTGCGCCATCGAAAGGCCCGACGTCTTGTTCGACATGAGTCGCTTGGCAACCGTGTCCACCGGATGGAAGACGAGCAGCTCGGCAATACCCGACAGACCCGAGCCCAGCAGACGCGCCTGCGCCGACTCGCGCTTGCCGCCAGAAGGAGGTGGCGACATGGTATAGATGCAAGGCAAAAGGAGCAGGAGGAGGAGGGAGGATGTCAAGACAGAGGTGGTCGCAAGAAGCAACCTTGACATCCATGCGTCTCTGGCACTCGGCAGGCGGGACCGTGCTGGCTTCGACGAGTCAGAAGCCCCCAACCGACTGGATCCCACCGCGCTCACCCGACCCAACGGCAACCCCCAAGTCCACACGACGAAATGCCATTGGCAGCCGACTCTCTGATCTGCTTTTTTGGCTTTCACTTTTTTTTTATCGCCCCGAGATGAGAAGAACAGCCGAAGAGGGGCAAAAAATGGCGAGGCGGGCTGGGCCGCGGAAACACGGTGGAATGCCCCGCTGCACAGAAGAGAGCTCACTTAGCCGGCGCTTCTTCGACACGGCTGATTAGTCTGATATCGAGATTTCCAACCCAAAAAAAAAAAGAAGAAAAAAAGTGGTTGCGCCCAGCGATTACCGATAATGCGCGTCGATGGAGCCGGGCGATTCCGCGTGGGCTAGCCCGCCATCTGTTCTCCTTTTTTTTTGGCTCGTGATTGCACTCCTACGCTCTCACACTTTGCACCGGCCACTATGCTCACCGCTGAAGTATGCCAGAGCAAAAGCATGGCGAAAGCACCGCAAGCCGTTGTCTATCAGGCTGAATTGACACTTTGGACAGAACATTTCTGCGGTGAAATCCAGACTAGGGCAGCAGCAAGAGATACAATCCCCAGTTCATGTGCTTTGAGAGCGCGGCAGGCGTATTGAGCCGGACGCCGATGGACAAGCCTCACAGATCGGGAGCTGGCGCTTGACGGCACGTGATGCCTTTGGCACGCGGAATTTTTTTCCCTTGGCGGGCTGCGGCTGCTTTTCTCGGTGCGAGATTCTTCGCAAATCGCACCTGGTTGAGTCGCTCCACTTGGCTCACCCTCCTTCCTCCCTTCACACCACCCGCACCGTCGTCGTCTCAGCCTCGACTGTGCATCGCTTCGCCTTGCTGCAGTCGTCAGCCTTGCGATCGACGTGTGCGCGGTGCAATGTCAAACAGTAAGTCTTTCCTCAACCTTCTGCGCAGCTTCTCGTCTCTCCTCGATCTCGAGCGCCTGGTTCGTCGTTTCGATCCCGGCACGCGAACGCTGCCACCAGCCCGTTCAGGGGCACGCACGAAGGACGCACCTTCAAATGATGATCATATCCCATTTTGCTCAGAGCCTTGTCATCGGATCTACCAATCCACCGACTTGGCGAGGAGTTCGAGTTTACTTTTAGTCATAGTTACACTGATTCCCCTCCAATCCTCGGCACCGAGTGCGAGCGCCACACATGGATCGAGAGTCGGAGAGAGATGCTGCGCAAGGGGACTTGTCGGTCTCATCGCAATTCGAACATGCACTGACCTTGCCACCTTGCCTTTCGTGCATCGCCTCTCGCCCCCACGATCAGATTCTCCTAGCGCCTCATCATTGCAATTCATCAGTCACACCATCGATGTTCACACTCGATCAGGCGCACAGCACAACTTACGATCGAAACTGAATTGAAATGAACCGAAACAACGCAGTGGATACAGATGGAAAAATGCAGCATGAGAAGTCGCAAACAGGCGAAGGTTGCATGGGCCTACACCTTCATGAAGCGGAAGAGGCTGGCGAGCTTGACGAATCGCCTGCCGTTCTTGGCGAGGTACTTGTCGATGGTCTTGTGGAGCATTTCGAGCTCGCGCTTGTTGATGTCGAGCGTGGCGAGCACCTCGTCGTGCCACGCCTTGATGCTCGGTGTCTGTGCCGAGCCCTTGGCCGCCACGCGCTCGCGGATGCGCGCCGCATCCACCAGCGACTCAAAGTAGATCAGCTGGTCGTACAGCTGCTTGTCGCGGTAGCAAGGCTCTACGCGGCCACGGCAAGCCAGCTGTCCACCCACCGTCGATGTCGCATCCAGCAGCGCGGCCGACTTGGAGTCGTGCACGGCGACGCAGCGCTTGGCGTATACACTCGCCATGCGCGTACGGCTGCCGCAGTTGGCATCGCTGCACTCGGTCCATCCGGCATAGTAGCGCTCGACGTACTTGCGGATGGCCAGCTCGAGCTGAATCGACACCGTCGCCAGCGGCAGCATCCGCTGGCACGCTGCATTGGTGCATCGGATGCCCTTGGTCGAAATCGCATTGCGCTCCTCCGCCTTGGCATTCGTCGAGTCGCGCAGCACACTGCTCGTGCTCGACGACGACGCGCGGTGCGCAGGTCCCAGGAATCGGCTTGTCTCGCGACACGACGGACACGTGAGCTCCAACGGCTCGCAGCGCGCAAACCTCACCTCGTCCGGGATCTGCGAGTCGAGCGTAGCAAACTCGCGATCGCCGGCCCCTCCGCCCGCGCCTGATGCCGACACATGCGAGTACTTGGCCGGATCCAGCCCCAGACACTCGGCCAACCTCGAGCGGTCGGTGCCCTCGATGCTCTCGCACAGCCTCTCGATGGGCGGCAGGATCTGCAGCGCCAGATAGTGCTCGTAGTCCACCCTGAGCTCGCTGTCCTTGCGTCGCAGCTCGTCCGGATGGTGCGCACGATCGGCCTGCGCGCTCTTGGTGCTCGACGCACCATCCTCGCCCAGGCAGAAGATGTAGGGGATCACATCGCCCATCCTCGCACTGCCGCCGCGCGCCTTGACGCGCAGAGCCACCTGCACGTGCGGCTGCGACTTGACGTCCGGATAGTCCTCCGGATTCTTGCCCAGCCGCTTGTAGATGATGAAGTCGTCCAGCGCCACCTCGCCGCGCTTGATCTTGGCCGCCATATCGCCCAGATACTCGTGGATGTGCTCCACCACCACCTCGGTCGGCTGTCCCGACAGAATCTGCTCCAGCACATAGTTCGACACGTTCTTGCTGAGCGCCGAGTACTCGCGGCGCTTCATGTCGAGACCCTTGATCTCGGTGGTGCGCTTGCCCTCCTCGTCCACCATGACCGCCGCGTACTTTTTCTTCTGCAGCAGCAGCATGCGTTCGAACACGCCATCAATGTCGATCTCCAGCAGACGGTAGCGCTCGTTGACCGACTTTTTGAACTCGAGCCCGATGCGGATCGCCTCGCGGTACTCGGTGGCGTTGGTGTTGATCATCACACTGTCCGTGTCGCCATACACGACGTCGAGCAGCATCGACTCGGCCAGATCCTTGGTCGCCGTCAGGATCTCACGGCCCTTGAACGTCGTGAGCGCCGCGAGCGGCCGCGCGTAGAAGCGCGAGTTCTCAAAGCCCAGACAGCCGTACATCGAGTTGGCGGTGAGCTTGAGCGCAAGCTGCTTGATGTTCCACTGCATCAGCTGCGACGGCGTCGCCGACTTGTCCTTCATCAGCGACTTGACCTGGCGACGCCGCGCCACAAGCTGCGCAATGATGCGCGGCAGCACACCCTGCTCCACATCCGACGACGGCACGTCGGGGATCTGGTCGCCATCGCCACCAGCCTCCCCCGCAGCTTCTGCATCACCCTCCGCAGTGGCAGTGGTCGCAGCGCCAGACTCGACGTCTTCGAGCCCTTGGGTCGGCGGGCGCTCGACGGTGGTAAAGTCGATGTTGAACTCCTGAATGATGGACGGATAGAGCGAGTTGAAGTCCATGACGAGGATGTACTTGTCCCACAGCCCGCGCTTCGGCTCGAACACCAGACCGCCCTTGAACTTGTCCTTCTTGCTGGTGGCCGCTGCCGCTGCGCTGGCACCCGCAGCGCCGTTCTTGGCTTTGGCTTTGGCCTTGAGCTCAGCCGCCTGCTGGATCTGCTTCTTCTCCCATGCCGAGATCTTGTCCGGGCAGATGTACTTCTGCCTGTGGAAGTCGTGCAGCAAGATGTACTCGTTGCGCTCCGCTCGGCCGCCGTTGAGCGTCTTGTTCCAGCTGTTGCCCGCGAGGTTGGTGAGCTGCTTGGTGAGCGGCAGGATCTGCACCTTGGCAGCAATCGCCATCTGGAAGAATGTGTCCACCTCGCAGTGGCGCACATACGTCAGCAGCCGCTCGGGCGACGGCGCGAGCGAGTCAAAGAACGACGCCGTCTCTTCGGGGTCGATGTCCTCGCGCTGGATCTTGAGGTGCGTGGCACACATCTCGGTCAACGACCAGGTGGTCGAGGCGATCATCGACTTGCCGTTGTCCGACGCCAGATCACACACGAGTCGGCCCGCGAGGATCTTGAGATTCATGCCCTGCTTGAGCTTGGGCCACTTGGGACGGCGGAAGCGGCCGACGCGCGACCAGTGATCCGCACGCAGGTCCTTCATGCGGTGAAGCAGAACGTCGAGCGACACGCCGTTGAACTCGTGGCCAACGATCACGTCGGGGTCGGCATTGTGGATCTGAGCCAGCAGCGCATTGAGCAGCATGCGTTCGTACTTGAGCGTGTGCACTTTGATCTTGCCCTTGCGTGCCTCGGCCTCGAACCCGGGCGGGAACATGCTACCGAGCGGTCGCACCGCCGTGAACACCGAACAAGGCAGCTGCTCGGGCGGCGTGGGAGCTTCGATCTGGTGGTCAGTCCACGTACGTGCGCTGACTGCTACGAGCTCCTGCTTGTTCTCCTTGTGGTTGACCACGGTGCGGATGGCGAGCGACATCACGGTCAGCGGCGGTGTCTCGCGCGGCGACGTGGTGTCTGTGTCCGAAATCGGCGCAATGTCCTTGGGATCTTCTACCACGACTTCGAGCTTGCACCACGAGATGGGCGTCGAGCCTTCGGCGATGCTGGCATTCGAGATCTTGAGCCAGCTCGGGCCAAAGATGCGTCGCTTGACGACGAGCAGCTCGAACGGCGACGTGTTGGTGCCAAACGTCTTGCTGAACGTGCGACCCTTGAAGTCGAATGGCAGCTGCGGCTCGTCGAAGCCGTATCGGATCTTCATGTAGTTGCTCTCCGCCGGCACACCCGCCTGCTCGAACGCGTACTTGCGCGTGACCCACTTGGAGAGGAAGCGCTTGATGCCGTGCTTGGCCGAGAGCTCCTCAAACTCGTCGTAGATCTCGTCCTCGCCGACTTCGCGATCGGTCTCGTGCCCGTGCTCGAGCTGCTTGCTTCGCGGAAGCAGGAAGATGCATCGCTCGATGCCATTGACCGTGAGACAGCACGAGACGTACCTGCCAGTGTCCTTGTCCTTGACCTTGCCGACCAGGTACACCACCCCATTCTCGCCCTCGAGGTAGTCGAGCCAGTAGAAGAAGAGCGACTTGTCCTCCTCGAAGGCCTTGACCTTGCCGGCCGAAGGTGTAGCATTGCCGACGGTCGTCTTCACCGCGCCGGTGGGACCGGCCGGAGTAGGTGTGGTGGGTTCGACATTCTTCATGAGGTCGTTGTGCACCTTCTGCCAGCTGCTCCTGGAAGCGGGCGTCTTTTCCTGTTGCTTGACCACGGCGGGAGGCGCCGAGGGCGTTTTGTTCGCGTCCACGTCCACGGTGGGCTTGGCGGGACGCGGTGTGACTGCTGCGGCGGGAGAAGGTTGCTTTGGTCGGGAAGCTTGGCCACGCGCATCAACAGTCTTGGAGGGGAACGAGCCAACCTCGACGCGGCGAACAGCCAGATCTTCGGCCTCATCGTCGCTAAAGGCAAGGGCATCGTTGGTGAGACCCGCAGCGCGCTTGGACGGATGGCTGATGAAGACGTCGGCGTCGGTCTCGCCGAGCCCGAGGCTGCCAATGCGGCTTGGTAGTCCCTTGGGACCGCGGAGCTTCTTGTTGGAAGCGGGCAGCTCGTCGTCGAGCTCAAAGACGGGGTCCGATCCAAGATTGGGTCCCCAAGGAGGCGTATCGCTCCCGCTGACGTGGACGTTGGGTGCAGCGCTGTCGCTCGAAGGGTGTGCAGACTCGCTGGTGGGAGGGCCGGACGAGGGGCTGGTGAAGCCGTTGCTTGCACTTTGCGAGGTGCGGAAGCGGGAGAAGGCGGTCTCTTCATGCTGCTTGCGCTTCTTGGAAAGCGAGGTCGAGAGGCGGTTGGCGGGCGAGGGGCTTGCGGGATCGTGTGTGGACGTGGAAGGCTGTGCGCCAAATTCATCGAGGTTGCCCATGAGGCTCGCCATGAAGTCGTCCTCCTTCTCCTTGCTCACCGAGGGACGGTAGGCATCGAGCGCAGCAGATCGCACACGCTGTGCATCGCGCGCACGGCTCGCTGACAGATCGCTCGACAGACCGCCGGAAGCTTTGCGCTGCTTGCTGAAGGCTGCCGATAGGCTCGACTTCTGGTATGCGGACGACGAGGCATCGGCGCCCTTGAGCTTGGATCGCGCCTTGGTGCCCTTCTTTGGTTTGCGCTTGCCCGTGCGCTCAAAGTATTCCTGCTCATCTTCGGTGTCTTCGTCGTCATCGTCGTCGTTGGCGCGTGCGCGCTGATCCCACTCGTCTTGGCCGTGGTCTACGTAGCCAGAGCCATCGTCGTCCTCGATGAAGTCGTCGTCCATGACCCTGCCGCGGATGATGGAGCGGTACTCGTCTTCCGAGACTTCGTCGTAGATGGCATCGTCGTCGGAGTTGTCGCCAGCCTTGGATGTCTGTAGTCGCAACATCAAGCAGAGATGGACGGGTCAGCTGGGGTTCAGAGTGTCGATAGCGCTGTCAAGGGCGCTGGAAAGCTTACCGAAGGCAGTTCGACACCATCACGCTTTGCCTTGAGCGCGGCAAGCGCGTTCAGCTTCTTGGCTTTGGACGCCATGCTGTGGAGCGACCAAGGGCCAGAGTCGTCGGATCGTAGCTAGGGGTATACAGCTCTATCGCCGTGCACTTTGAGATGCGCGCGAGGCCCTGACGATCGGCTGCGGGGCTCTGCAATGTCTGGGCGCTATGGAAAAGCCGGTCGGTGTGTGGTGTCGGCGATGCGATGGACCAAAGACGAGAGGATGATGTGATTGGAAGGAAGGTGCACGCTCGCTGTCTGGTGTTGGCTTGGTGTTCGCGCGCCCAATTCTGAAACGCGCCTTTCGCGCCCGGCCTGGCGGTCGTGTAAATGGGCCCAACACCAACTTCCAAGCCTCGCAGACTCAGCTCGCGTTGCTCTCCGCTCCCACGACGCGAACAGCCAGGGCAAGAAGTTGGTTCCGACGCCAGACTGGCTGAGCAGCCCTGCGCGCGCGCGTTGGCCGAGAGTGGAGGGGAAAAAAAGAAAAGCAACACGCAACCCCACGCCAATTTCCGCGTTGCGCCAGTCAGTGGATCTTCGCGACGCGAACAGGCGCGTCTCGTCTCGAAAACACGAATAAAAGCGTCTTTGTTAAACCGGCATGCCCTTCGGCACCACCGATGCCTCGGCGGTATCGACGCCTAGCGACTCTCGAGCGATTCGACGTCGAGAGTAGAAGTGATCCTTGCTTCCGTCGGGATGCACGCTACAGTAGCTGAGTACTCTTTGTCGCTCCAAAGCATGCTTTGACCATATGAACGCTGGAGTCAAGGTCTTCGTCCAAGACAGCAATGAACCCAGATTGAATCTCGTCAGCTTCAACTGCGCCAGTCAGCGACCTCAAAGCTGCGAGGAGGAGGCTCTTGTCATTTCTTACCCTTCAAGTCTCTGATGATGCACAGCTTGCCGTCCAAGCTACGTCAAGTATCCAGCTTTCTTCGACGACTGGAGCTTGCAGTTACAATCCGTCTGCACCTTTCCTGGTGGTACCACTGTCAAATTTTTTGGGTCGAGATCTGAGAAGACAATGCCGGGCAGACCTCGAAAGCCGAGCGGACAATCTTCCCCATGCGGAATCCTGTCATGGGCTTCCACGCTTCTCGCGTGCGCTAAACATTTGGTGGTCAGCGCGAACGGCCTTGCATTAATCCGAGCGAGGAGCGCCACAGTGCCGACTAGTACCATCAGTGTCAAATGCAGGGAAACAGGGGTCAGCTCAGCCGCCGGAAACGATCCCTGCTGTCTCGAAGAACCAGCGCATTCACGCTGGACCTTGCAGCGAAAGGGAGGTCCACGGCAGCGAGTTTACAGACCCGGCGAGGATGAGTGCTGAGGAGCCTCTTTCCCTGCTCTTTCAACCCAGCAAGCCTTTTCGATGCCAAGTCCGAGGCTGTGACACTGAGTTTGCTCGGCATAGCGCCTCTCATTGAAAATGATATGCGGAAGAGGAATCGCCAGCTTTGGTCATCCTAGCTGACCAGGATCGCATGAAGCATTACAGCGATGATCCCCCACCTCTCGCGTCCGGACGATGTCCAGCCGGACCATCCCAGATCGTCTCCTTGACGTCCACGAACTATAATTCTGGGGCTAGGTTGGTCATGCCGTCGGGATGCCCCGGACCTCGTCTGCCCGAAGATCATGCGCAGCAAGATGAAAAAGAAAACAAACGCCGAGCCCAATGGACGTTGCAGCATGACGAGACAGTATCTGAAGTACCAAAGCGAGCAGTCGAGCAAGTCCGGGCAGCCTGCAGCTGGCTGCGCTCGAAACGGCACAGCGGCACGTAGTGCCAGAAGCGTGACGCGTGGGAAGCACGAATGCCGAGCGGAGCCCTTTTTTTTCTGGCTAGCGCTGGGAAGAAATTTGATGGACCCAGCTGTCCGTTTTCATGCGACGACTCTCACCATCCAGGCACCGGTCATCCATCCTCCTACCGACATCAGCACATTGGATGGAAGCATCTGCATCTTTATGAGATCACCTTCCAAAAGTAGTGGCTCTCGCTCGAAGCTTGGCTGGTTGCGGGAACGCGCGATTCGTCGAGCACGGCATCTTTTCATCACTTGGTCGTGAGAATCAGTCCAGCTATCAGCTCCATTTTAGGACGCGCTTTCAGGCCAAGCACGTAGCAAACACCTTCAATGTCACGAGACCGGCTTTCCTCAGTGTCCGGGCGGGTCTACTTTTCTGGGCGAGAGAGATTCAAATGGCGTGCACGCTTTGACGACTGGATCGCAGAGGGCATCTCAGATGCGAGGTCCAAAGCGATACATACAATTGTACTTGCCTTGTGGGACGCAGAAAGGCAGAGTGGATCCCATTCCATGGCAGGAGTATGCGAAGAAGACTTAAACAGGAGGCATACGACCCAGCACCACAGCCTCTATTCCGAAGTCAGCCGGTCGAAAACACGAGCACTCGTACCTTGCAGGGAAGGCTCAACCTCGCTTGCGGTACATGTGACGTTTGAGTTGGCGCGCATCCAGCGCTTCCTTCGAACGAGCAAGGCTTTAAAAAAGCCAGTGAGCAGCCAGGCTTTAGGTCCGCCGATCGAAGTGTACAGCGCACAGGCTCCGCTCCAATACGCCTGCGCGTGCCGCGTGTCTGCGCCACTGACTTGGGTGAGCCCGCCAAAATTCCACCGGAAAATGGCATCCTCATCCAGGGTACCGCGTTCCTGAAATGCGATTTTGACAGCTCGGATATCGCTGGCCAAACAAGCCGCAACCGAGCTTGGCCAGAGTGACGTGCGTCAATGAGCGTTGGTTTGGCTCCAAGCTAACTGGCTCCGCACGCTTTGCGTGCAATTCTGCCGTTGTCTTGCCTCTTCCGTCATCAGCTGCTCTCACATTTCGAGACGATGAGTCTCCGACCATGAGCATCCTCGGAAGTCGGACAGGTTCATCACACCCATCCGTGCCTGACGAGCAAGCTTTCATGTGGCTTTCGGCACCCTCGTCCCGGATCAGCAACCTTGCAGCATTGCAGCTTCCCCCACCACATGACGGCAACATCCGCATCTGAACAATTTGAGCAGCATCTCACAAGTAATGCGCACGCTGCACACCTCCGCCCCCGAAATGTGGGTCGCCGGAAATACCTGTCGTGGCGACTCGAAGCTTGGCGCCACAGGGGCCTCGATGAAACTTCCCTGCATCGGATAAGCGGACATCCTTTCTGACGTATCACAACTTCTTCAGTGGCAGGGAGAGCGTGAGTGCGAAAATCTGCCAAACGTCTTTTGCGCCCTGTCAGTTGCCCCGCGCCCAACTCGATCCAGAGCGATAATGGTGTGTGGAAAACCATGCTGAGAGTCGTCCTCAACAATGGTTCCACAGACACAGATGTGGTCTGTCAGCTCACCAGTAAGCACTGATGTCAGTGTTGGTGCCCATCTATCAACGATTCCAGTGCTCCACAATACTTTCCACAAGCCGGGCCATGTCAAGCTGACCTTGAACAGCTCGAGTGACTCTGGCTCAGCTGCTGACAAAGATGAACCAAATTTTCGGGATAGGATGTTGAGTCCAGCCAGGGTCCCAGCATGCCAGGGTCCCGTGTGGGTGCATTGATTGCAGAGCCACTGCATATCAACACAAATGTGGTCCACTCTTGCTTAAAGACTTTGTTGAGCCTGTTACGTGCACAACACATGCGCAGCCACGCGAGGCCTCTTCCTTGACTAGCCGATTTCGAGCCAGTGCAGTGCGACAAAGCGAACCGGAGTGTGCATCATTATCCGGTAAAGCTCGGAGATACTGTGCAACGTTGACGCCATGCGTTTCCGAGGAACCGATCCGATGGCACTTGCGACATCCAGCCTTGCCAGCTTCACAGGGATCGGCAAGCCACACGACTTTGACACGACGCCACGCGGAAAAAAAGCAAGAGGATCCGCGGGATTTTCGCTTTTTTTTTTCATGCAGTGAGCAGCCAAAAACCCGCAGGCGAGGTCGGGTACGGCCCTTAAGGTCGAGTGGCGCCAAGGTTTCGGCGCACCACACGGGAGCGTGGTCGCCAGGTGATCGTCTTTCGTAAGCTCTAGCTGCACTGCAGATCCGGAATAGGATCTGCCAGACATGCAGCCAATCCGCGCTAACAGAATGCGAAAAACATGTGGCGAGGAAGGGACTCGTGCATCAAAATTATGCTTTCAGGTGGCTTGATCCGCTGTGCAGGTAAGGAGACTCGATCGTCACGTTCCTCCGGCCGAGTTTGCCTTTAGGTTTAGGGGAGTACTGAGGATGCATTACTGCTGCTTGTTTGTAAGTGCATGATTCGTGCGTATCTGCTTGGCAAAACAATCCAATCCCATGGACTTGCAAATTCTCCTTACCTTCCTACATTTACATTGACCCCCAGCCACACGCCATGTGAGCATTTCATCGGGTCCGACCGTACATCGTTGCGCCCTATTCAGTGCGGCTACCAATACTGGTGCGAGCGTACCTTTGTCGCCGCTTGTGGATGTTGGACCCGGTAGCCACTGCTCTTGTGCTCTTCTGATGCGCCAAACATTCAGATGTGTGGGACATCATTCGCCCCTTTCCGCTCGATCTCTAAGGACAATCGGACGTAGACCAATTTCATTACCAAGCCGCAAGCGGCGCTATCAGATATCTCTCTTGGCACTGTTGTCCGGATCCAAGCTGTCAATCGAGCTCGACGTCTGGGGTGTTCCAGACACTCGGTCCCTGCCGAGCTCGGTTTGGGCATCTGAGGCTCGCAAGCGGACAGAGAACCCGAACGAGTCTAGATCACCTTGGTCGGTGATGCATGACTCGGCGTGTCTGAAGCTCGGAGAGCTGCCAGATGCTAAGCGAAAGGCCAAGCGAGCCGTCGAGGGCGTTGCCGAAACACCGGAACGGCGAGCGGCATCAGTAATCGAGGTCTAGACATTTGCGGCCATGGACAATTGCAGCGACTACGCGATGGAGGTCTGGCCCACAACGTGATCACCGCTGAGTGTACACGTGAAGTCCGTCACGACGGGCAAGTTGCGGAGCTGACGGCCACACGGCGAAGGGCAGCCACTTTGAAGGACGCGTTGGGACTGGCACAGTGAGGGAGTGGCAGAGGGCTGCCGGATGGGGAATCGCCTCAATTTGTGTACGGGGGCCGGCGAGGTAGGCCGAAATTGCAGCAAACCAATGGATGTTTGTGCTAGCGTCTTTCCGGTCCGATTGAAGTGCAGCGAGGCTGCATGGCAGGGCAGCGCTGTTTGCTTCGCCATCCAACCCAAACTGCAGCGGAGTTGGTGTTCAGCTGAGAGAGCTGCAGACTTGGACACATCGCCAAAATTAGGTGCAGCCACCGATACAACTCGGCCCAACGGTCAATTCAAAACAAAATTACAACAAAAGTGTATTTCACATTCCGGATCGACGCGGAGTTGAGATGCGAAAATCCGAAGATCAGTGAAAATCACTTCTTCGATCTGCAGCGTACAGGACTTCCCCACTTCGAGATTGGGGTAGACCACTCTAGCAGTACAAGTGCGCCATTGTCCAAGGTATCCGCTGAATCGGTCGATGACCACGCCGAAATGTTGTCACAGACACTTGCACCGTACAAGGTGTTCATTGTTAAGGGGGTATGCTCCCGTCGAGCCTCTGAGCCTTGTCGCAGAGTATAGCCCGACATGGCCGCGGAGCGAGCCTTCTTTTTTCACTGAATTCATTGTTTTTTTTTCAATTTTTCATTTTGACGAGAGATTTGGCAGTCCGCCCGCGTGGGTCGCGCTGCGTGAGCGGCTGACGAGGTGCGCTTTTTGACAGTCCGACGTTGAGTGGCAGCAGTAACATCTTCCGCATCGGGAAGCTCGACAGCTGGTGGCTGCCGACTTGCTTCTCACGACCCACACTCATTGCAGCGCTCCTCATAGCTTGCAGCCATCGCTCAAGCTCTCGACTCGGTCATCGACCACTCCAAGACCCGCACCACTCGTTCACCGATCCTCCGAGCCTCGGTCGGAGCTGTTGGGCCTGAGGCAAAGCGCCCTGTCTCGAAGGTCAAGCCGAGCACCGCCCATCGACGATGGTACCAGCATGATCGAGAATCCGTCCTTCAGTCAGCTCATGAGCTTGCTGCACCGTGGCTCAAAGTGCACATGGGTATCACGTCGGGTCCATGACTGAGGTGTCTCGAGTCTGAACCTGCTTGCATTCCGGGCCGGGCTGCATTGCAGTGTCTCGGATTGACGACCCCTCGGGTTCGCCATCGCATCGCAGCACATGCATGAGCGTGCAGCAGCCTGCTTCCTACACCGCGGCTCGTGAGATTTGGAGTGCCGTTCATGCATACACCTCCCTCTCTATCGTCACAATTGTCCCATCGGATCCTGAACCTGCTCATGTAGGGTACCTGGAAGCATCAGGAAAAACTGCGCATCTGAATGACGCCCACTTGGCCGAACAATGAGCCCCGGGTGTCACTGTTGTATCCACGATTCGTATTCACCCGGCATGAAAGCAATTTCATCTGTCTGAGCGTCATCCCTCCAAACCAAACGAGTGACCTCACTGTCTTTGCACCGATGCGGGGTACAAAGGCGCCTGGCTTTCGGGCTTCCATGGTGCTTCACTTGCCGGCATATAACACGTGTGCAGCGTGTCCGGTCACACCTCGGTCAGTCGGGGGTTGGGAGGCCGAAGACGAGGTCTGGACCTGACTGGGTCGGTAACGCGGAGTTGCTAGCGATGATGGTGGTGACTTGTGACCGGTTGAGGAAACAGCGAGCAGGAGGAGGAGCTTGAAACACTAAAAATAAAAGAAAAATTCCAGAAAAAAAAAGTCAGGACAGTGTGCTGGTCGGGGCTAGTTTTTTGTTTGTCCGCCAGCGCTTCTCACATCGGCGACTCGCCAACTGGCTGAGCTGGGCACACACACCGACCGGTCCGAAAGGCTTGACGAGCCTGGATGCGCCATCCTGAAACGCAGCTGGAGCCCGATGGACGTGGTACAAGCAGAGCGTGGCCAGGTTCATGCCGCTACCATCCAGAACGGAGCGGCCTCCGAGCCTGGGGGTGCGGGTTTCAGCTTGGCCGACGCCCCTGATTTGGATCCGGCGAGCGCGTGCAGACGTCCCGGGCAAAGGGCAACGGCGATGGTTGTCCGATGCCCACAACGTCCCCTGTTTTCGCTGTCACTGCAGCACGTACGCCCGAGCTTGTCCGCCCTGAGCGTCTGTCCACGTATGCTGTCCGGAAGCCGAGAGGCTGGTTCCTGACAGTCGGGGCCTGCTGTTCCTGCTTCTGACACCTCGTAGCCGAGCCTGCAGCGTGGGTCTGTCTCGCATAGCATGGCCGACAGAATCCATAAAAAGCTCGGCCATCTTTTGAGGATATCCTGTTGGCTCGATCCGGATCCCCAAGCCCCCTCGTCTCTCGGACATTCTTCCTCCGTGCCCAGCCTGTTTTCTCCCTGCACGTTATTAGAAGGCCTGCCTTGTCGCCTCCTCCTTCCACCATGTCCCACATCTCGATCGTCTCTGCCCCACTACCATCATCCATCCGCACCAGTGACGACGACGCCTACTTCCACTCGCAACCGGGCTCGAGCAAGCAGTCGCTCACAGTACCCGAGAGCTTCCTCCGTCCGTCGCGTTCGCGATCCAACAGCGTCCACCCACACCAGTACGGCGCCAACAGCCTTCCTGGCTCGCCAGTATCGACATCATTTCCGCAGAGACCTGCGTATCGTCGTGCATTCACCAGCACCGCAGCCTCGAGCGTCAGCTCGGAACAGTCGCGATTCGACGACCTGCACTACTCGCAGACCCACTTTTCCAGAAGCACGCTGCTAGTCTACCCGGACTCCGAGGCGACACTACAGCCGAGTGGAGAGGAGCAGGACGGCGATATTCGCGAGCTGCTTGCATCGTCGGACGAGGAGTCTTCGCTGCCACCCTCGACACCGGGTTTCGAAACCACCAAGATCCCACCGCGCGGATCGTCCGTCTCTCTCACCACCAAGCAGTCGATGGAGTCGGACAAGTCCGTATACACCGAAGCCATCGTACTCGCACCAGCTCCCAAGCAGAGCCAAGAAAAACGTAGCGGGTTAGTAAGCATCCCCTTGCACAGCCCTCGTCGAGACGCTGCGAGACTAAAATGCTTTGCTTTTACCGTGTAGAAAATGTCTCAGTCAGGTTCACAGCTGGCTGGCAAAGCTGCCCGCACGAGCGTGAGCAGCTACAACGATGCCTCGGTGCGGTCTAATGCGTCGTCCGAGTCGTCACTCAAGAGACGCTCGCGCATCCTGATGAAGATCATCCCGTTTGCGCGCGAGACGAGCTCGCCAGCCGTCGAGTCGGCAGGGCGCTTTAGCACGTTCCCGCGTGCGCGGTCAAAAGGCACCGAAGAGCCGATGGAGACGCTAGCCGACCGGTTCGGCGGGATGGCGATGGACTCGCTCTCGCCGCCGTCGTCGGCGTCTTCGTTCAACTCGACCTTCTCTTCCACCCCTGCGACGTCGCCCGAGATGGGCGTGTCGGAGCTTCCCGCGCGAAAATCGGGGAGCCATGGGCGAAGGGAGGCGTGTCGACTCAAGGGGAGGACGTCGCGCGAGTCGGTACGTACGCTTTTTTCCTCCCCTTCGAGCGGGAGTTTGAAGGCCAAGGCACTATCGCAAGAGCAAGAGGACGAGTGGGAGAAGACGCTGCAGTCCGCCGCGAGTCGCGCGTCGTGGCACAGCAGTATCAACCACCGTCCGCGCCAGCACGCCGCGTCGAACACGTCGCACAGCAGGGTGGCAAGCCAGTCGACGTGGCCACGCGCCATCTCGAGCCCCGTGCACCAGCGAGACAGTCTGCTGCTCGAGCACATCTTTGTCGATGCGTCCGACGACCGGTTGGGCTCGTATGCCGAGTCGGCCTATTCTCGCTTCCCTGCGGATAGCGACAGCTCCTACGACCCCAGATCGAGGGGCCCATCCGTGGTGAGCAGTGGCTCGTATGCGCCCCCGCTGCGTACATCTGGGCGGCACGGACAGGCCCCGTCCGAGGGTCAGGAGGAGTTGGGTCAGGGCCGATTTGGCACGCTGCCAAGGGTCAAGACCAAGCGTCCCTCGACGACGGGCATGTCGGTGCGCGGCGAGCCGGCGCGCTTCGAATTGCAGCCCAGCGTGCCGCAGCGACCTGCGATGGTGAGGAACGTTGTGCTGGGCACCGCATCGCTTGGACGAGCCACGTCGCTTCGCAGAAGACCCGTGGAGGCGGCGTCGATCTGGCAGATGGGTCGGCGCCGTTCATCGGGTGTGAGCAGTCTTCACGGCGGCTCCGTCTCGGCTGGAGGAGCTCGAATGATGCCGACGATCCCACAGGGGCATTCGCGCGAGACGTCGCTGGCGGACTCGGTCGAAGGTGTCGACCCGTGCGCCGTGGACGACGAGCTGTTTGCCCGCGGCTACTCGGTACGTCACGACAGCCTGGCTTCCGACGGCTCGGGCGAATGGATCCCACTACGCTTCGGCTCGTGGCGCAGAGAGTCGCAGGACGACCTGGCACTGCTCTCCCCCGCCCGCCGCGACTCGTTCGTACAGCACGACCGGACCGCACCCGTATTCAACCTCACGCCGTTCCGAAGACCTACGCCGGACAACGCCAGGCGCTACTCGAGATCCGCCCAGGTGCCCGACGTTCCCGAGGCCGTCACTAGCGCCTCGGAAACAGAGGATAACGATGCCACCAACCTCGACGGATGGTGCAGACGAAGAAGCACCTTCTCGGATCAGATCCACCCAAGCCCAGCCCGCACGGCCCCCACTTTGGCTTTCTAGCCGCCTTCCGTTCCTATGTTCATTCATGTATTTGTACGCAAGATCCCCCGTAATCGACCTGTCCATTCAGTCTCTCCTTGCCAGTCTGCTTCTGTGTCTGAGCTTCAGTATTGTGGTATTGTCCGAGCACGTGTGCGTGCAAGATGCTATCGGAGCCCCCTGGACGGGCCTGGCCCTCTACCACCTAGGCTGGTGACCGCCTTGGCGTCGAGCGGGAGGCCCGTGTTGGGGTCGATGTTGTTCTGGACGAGGATCTGCTTGTGTCGGATGAGGCGTGCCTGGTCGAAGGAGACGCCTTGGGTCTGCATGATCGTCTGGACGTCCTGTGCGCCCGATGGATCGAGGCCCGAGCGCGCGTCGTCCTCGAGGTTGGCGGTGATGTCAAAGAGCGTGCTCGAGAGGCCGTTGGCGGCGTTGGCGGACCAGTCGAATCCGGGCACAGCGGTGTAGCGGCGCGCACGGAACCAGCGACCAAACACGCCCGACGACTGGTTGTGGAAGGGCAGCCCAGATGCGCCTGATGCGGATGGTTGGAGGGCAGCCGGGAGACGCGTTGCAATGGCGTCCGGAATGAGGCTCAGAAAGAAGGCGCGGTTGCGGTAGACGAGGATGGCCACCGCCACCACAAACGACGCCGTCAGCAGGCGGTAGTACATGGCGACCGAGTTGACCGTACCGAGTCGCCTCTTGAATGCTGATTTTCGGGGTGCTCTCAAGCGCGGCCGACTCGGAAGTCGGATGCGTGTTGTCGTCGGCGATCTTGGTCACCGTCCGAGTCGAAACGCTCGGAGGCTCGATCTTTCGGAGCGCGAGCGGGCGTTGTCGGTGAAGCTGTGTGGTCGGAGAGCCAACACGAGCCGAGACGGATGTCGGCGTGCTGCGTTCTCGGCCTTGTCGGCCAGACAGAGCTTGAAGACGGGACGGGCCTAGACCGAGGTTGCGGTTGTGTTTGTAGACGCAAGCGGAGTGTGTTGTGGCAACGCCATCGTCGCGCGCGGCCAAGATGGTGGTAGTCGGCCAACCATCGTTGTCGAATTGGCGCGGCAAACGAGCCTGAAGCTCAGCTGCCAACTCAGCCCCGCGCACCCTCCACCTCGCCAACTGCGCGGTGCCTACACTCGAGACCAATTTCCCCCGGGCAATGACGGATGCGGATATCCGCGTCGTTGACCCCGAAATTCGCACACGTGGTAGGCAGCTTTATAGACAGAAAATTCGGCCCGCCCGGTGATACACGGGCTGGTTGGTGAAGTGGCCTAACACACTGGTTTTAGGATGCCCAGACGCAGCGCGCGTCGCCGAATTGTCCTCACCAGGATTCCTGGGTTCGAATCCCAGACTAGTCACTTTTTCGCATTTTTGGGGCCTTTTTTTTTGGTCATTTTTGTTATCCTTTTACGTTCCTTCTTACGAACGCTGCGTTCCATATGAGTTGCCAGATGCAGTCAAGCACAAGCAGTTCACTAAAGACAGACACACACGCATCGGTGAGGGACAAGGTGTCCGATTGTGTCTGTTCCTGGGCCCTAGTGTGAATGTGCGAGTCATAATAAAAGCCGATGGGGAGGACGTCGTTGTGGGTTCGGATTCACTCCTCGATGGTGGGCCCGACGGATGCAGCACCCGCCTTGGCCAAAGCGGCCAGTGACTGTCCCGGAAGCGCAGCGAAAGTCTCTGACGCCGGAATGGTGGCTGAGCGCTGATCGATCTCGTGCTCGATATGCTGTGTGCCCAGTTTGAGCAGTGTGTAGTCGTTGCTGATCGAGCGGCGATTGTGTGCTGCGGGTGGGGTTGCTTTTTTCGCCTCGGTCTCGACCGCGACCCTTGTGCGCGGCGCATCCGCAAACGCACCCGCGATCTCGCTCGATGTAGGATTGAACAGGCTCATCGGCCTGGGTTTCGATTTAGTCGGGCTGTCGAGGGGCCTACGACGCGCGTTGGTATCGCACGACTTGAGCGGCGACGGCTTGCGCTGCGGGCTGGCGAGGTTCTCGACCATGTCGCGCGTCTGCTGGTGCGCGAGCTCCATGAGCTGCGCATTGACCCTGCGCAGCCGATCGCTCTCGGCCTGAATCTCGGCGATAAAGCTGTCCTTTTCTTCCAACTTGCGCTCGAGCTCTGACAGGCGCGCGGCGAATTCGAGCTCGACATCTTCGCGGATCTTGGGCGGCGCATCTTGGGCTTGCGCCTCGCACACGGCTTCGAGCTCGCGGATCTGCTGCTGCTGGCGTGCGACGAGCTCCATCTGCGCCTCGGACGACGACGGCAACGACGGTCGCGAGGCGAGCTTGCGCGAGAGCGCCTCGATCTTGCGGTTGGCCAGGAACAGCTTCTCGGCCAGCATGTGCGGCGGATCGTCAAAGCCAAACACGTAGCTCGCCACCACGGCCGACGAGCGCTTGACGGGCGAGACGGGGCGCGCGTAGGCGGAGGCGCCCGCGGTAGTGCACGACGACTGCGAGGCGCTGCGCGAGGTGGCTGGCGTAGACAAGCCTGCCGAGCGAGTCGTCGAGAGCGTCGAGCTTCCAGAGGGAGTGCGCAGCTGACCCGGCTCGTCGTCTTCCTCCATGTCGTGTGCGCGCCCGCCACGCACGACGAGCGAGCCAATGACGTCGAGTCGTTCCTGGAGCTCGCGGATGCGCTCGTCGTCGACCGCCGCGACCTCCTGCACCTGAGCGGCACCCTGCCTCTCGAGCTCATGCACCATCTTGCGCAGCGCATCCGCTTCGGTCTGGTAGCGCAGGATGAGCGCCTGCGCCTCAGCACCGAGCCCGCCCATGCTGCCGTCGACCTCATTGCGCCTCGCGTGCAGACCGACCTTCTTGATGCGCTTGGCAAAGTTGAGCGTTGACAGGCTCTCGTCCACCGCGCTCGGGTTCGGGTTGATGGTGCACACCACCGCCACACGCGCATTGCCCGAGAGCGAGTTCTGCAGGATGCGCGTCAGCTTCGAATCGCGGTACGGGATGTGCACGCCCGCGGCGCTGCTGGCGCTCTTCTCCGAAAGCGCATAGATGACCTTGCCGAGCGTGAGGAGCGACTTGTTGATGTGCGCACCCTCGGCGCGCCGGTCCGAACCCTGCGAGACGTACTTCTCCGAGCCTGCCAGGTCGATCAGACACAACTCGGATACGGTCACCTTTTTGCCGAGCTTGCTCGCGCCCTCGCCGGTTGTGGGCGACGCGGCGACGTCGCGCTCCCACGACTCGATGGTGATCTTGAAGCACGTGTGCGAGCGCGAGCTGCGCTCGTTCCAGTCGGTCGCGCCTACGTGGCGGTTTGCCTGGCCGCGCGCCAGCAGCTCGCGCACCTGCGCCGGGCTCGTCACGATCTCCTCGCGCAGCGGCTGCACCGTGGTGCCCTTGCCGCCGCGACGACGCTTGTCGTCGCGCACCTGCGGCACATTGCTCGGCTCAAGCAGATCCTTGACCACCTCGTTCCAGATCTCGAGATAGCTCGCGCGCAGCAGATACTCGCGCCGCGCCGAGCTCTGCTGGATGCCGCGGAAGATGTCGCGCACCGCGCGCGGAATGATGCCTGCCTCCTGGCCCTTTTCGTCGCCCGATAGCGTGAACGTCTTGCCGGATGCTGTCTGGCCGTACGCAAAGACGACGGC
This sequence comes from Moesziomyces parantarcticus, assembly GCA_023212605.1. Taxonomy (NCBI): domain Eukaryota; kingdom Fungi; phylum Basidiomycota; class Ustilaginomycetes; order Ustilaginales; family Ustilaginaceae; genus Moesziomyces; species Moesziomyces parantarcticus. The sequence continues at coordinate 106,910 of JALCCF010000012.1, read as the reverse complement.
GTCGTAGCCGTCCAGCGCCGCACGAACCAGCGGTCGCGCCACCGAGATGTACACCGGACGGTTGGCGGACCCGGTCTGGATGCCGTCAAACGTGAACGGACCGAGATTGGCGCTCTGTGTACGACCGCTTGCGATCGATGCTTCGAGCGCGACGGTGCCCGAGTACGGATTGGCGACCCACGCGCATTCCTCGCCCCGCTTCGGCGGCCGCAGTCGTACATGGACCTGGACGGTCTCGTGCGCGCCGGTCTCTGCGTGCGTGTCGGTGTCGGCGTCGTAGACAAAGGAAGAGTCTCCTGCGTGCTCGCCGTCGTTGATCGTGTCGCTGTTGTGCTGCCATGTGGACGACGAGTGGGCAGATGCCTCGGCGAGACTCTCTGCATCTCTCGTCAGCTGTGTCTGCGCCTGTGCCGGCGCTGTTCGGGACAAGATCGGCTGGCGCTGTTCCGACGTCGACACCGCCGTGGCTCTGAGCGCCGAGACGGAAGCGTGCTTCCTTGGCGAGCGGATGCGAGCGGCCACATCGGCCGACACGGCAGCCTTGATGCGAGGTGTAGAGGGCGCAGCAGGCTGGGCCGTGGCAGATCGTCCCGCCATCACGGTGGGTGTGAGCGACCTTGGTCTTGATGCGGATTCCTCGAGCGCGAACGGGTTTCTTGAAAATGCCGGCTGGGCCTTGAGACGAGGGGTAGTAGCTGCAGAGACGGGTGCGCTGGCGGTGACCGGGTGTGTGGCGATGGGGGCGAGAGTGCGGGATGCGGATCGGAGAGTACGTGTCGGGGCTCGAGTCGGTTGCTGCTGAGCAGGGCTGAACGGTGTTGTGTACGAAGCAGTCTCGAGCGCAGATGCTGGACGAGCAGGAACGACCAAATTCGCTCCCAAGCCGCTAGACTTGGCACTGGCGTCTCGGATGGGGAGCGAGTCTGTGCTGTTGCTCGCTTCGGTCACGAGGTAAGCGTAAGGTGCTGGCTTTGATGGTTTGCGCTTTGGAACGAATGGTTCTCTCGCTGCTGCTGCTGCTGCTGCTGCTGCTGAAGTTTGATCGTCGCTGATAAAAGGCTCGGTTTGCTGCGCGCTGGCTGCTGTTGCGCGCGTCACAGCTGGTGACATGGGGGAAAGAAGCCTTACAGCCAAGGCGAGTCGTGAGTACCTGCACCAGCGCCCGTGTGTAGGTTGCAGCGGCAGGAACCTCTATGCAGAGCGATGAAGTGCAATGAAGCCAAAGCGGACCGTGAGGTGGATCGAAGCTGGAAAGCAGCGATGACGGGATGCAGGTGGGCCGGGATGACGAGGGCAAAGCGGCTGCGGAGACCAACACTTTTTGGTGGCGGCACAACACGCGTGTGCCTTCAACTCCAAGCTGCTGCTGTCACGTGATTATACCTTTTCGTCAAATCGGTCTAACAAATTTGAAGAATTTCCAGGTCGGCTCGCACAACTCGACGTGTGCGCTTTTCTCGCCAGAACGAGCAGCTTTGGATCATCGAGCAGCACCAACGCACATCGAATGAATGAAGGCTCAACAACCTCAACATCACAGCTGTAGCCGAAGCATCGCGATGGATTTGCTCAAGCTCACTGCATCGAGACTTGGAAAAGAGCGTCGCAACACACCGACTTGGCAAGGGGTATACTGTTGCATTGCGTGCTACCTGCTACTTTTGAACTTGTGCAGATCTGGTCGTCGAGACCAACCTCTTTGCGCCCACACCTACGGCACATAGGAGCGTCATCACACCCATCACTGCCACCACGAACAGCACTGCCGTCATGGGCACGTCCCTAAGCACCTGTCCCAAAGACCCAGCATCGTCGCTGCGACTTGGATCAAAGTGGATCCCGGGCGAGTCTGCACCCGGTGAGTTGGTGAGGACGGCCATATCAACAGCGCACACCGCAGCACAGTACGCCAGCGTAGGGATAGCTGCGCATGCTAGCCAGACCGTTGTACGGCGCAGGGCGGTGAATGTGCGAAGCAGCATGATCACGTCCAAGACGAGGAACAGCACGGCAGCTACGAGAGGGACTGCCGGACTGGATGTATACCAGAGCCGTGCCGATTCAAACGTAAAGAATAGGCCCTGGTAGACGATAAGCAGTACCTGAAGGGCCATGCTGACGAATCGGTGTACAGCCTCCCCCGAATGGCTACTTCGCACAGCATCTTCTGCGGACGCGGGACTGTTGGCCGAGAGAATCTCCGGCACTGTGGACACACACTCGGTTCGTGTCGAGTGGCAGGGGGCTTGAGATGGCTGGTGGAGCTCGACACTCCAATGGCGTCGTCGAATCGAAAACTGTCGTGGCAGAATCACGGGGCCTGCTACAGTCGCACTGCGCTGGTGCAATGCAAGCGCGCGAGACTCGTAGCCTGCGCGGAGGATCCCTACATCAACGCTAGCCGAAGCATCTTCAGCGTTACTACCACCATCTTGTACAGCGCGCGGCTGAGAGCTCGAGCGAGAGCCTTCAAGCTCCATCAGAAGTCGGCCGACTGCTCCAGGTGGTCCTGCAATGCGCCCCTCGAAACCGCTCGATAAGCCATTCTCCATGTCCGGATAGGCGTATTCTCGCGTCGGTCCCGTACTTGGTGCAGGTGCGGCGATTCCCAAGCCAACTCGACTGCCACTGGGGTCTCTGTCGCTCTTACCGTCTACGTCGAATGCTCTGCGATCGCCGTCCAATGCGCTCCACTGGACTTGCGCCTCTCCTTTCAGAGGCGTCTGTGGAGACAGCAAAGCTGGCGTGTACGTCGCATCATCCCTGCCGAGGCGACGCAGGTTGACCGTGCCAATCGTGTCGCGCGACGATCCAGCTCCACTCCGGCTCATGGTGAGCGCATGGCTGAGTGGCCGGAAGATCTCTTCGGACCGCCGAGTGCTGGCCGTGTCGGTCGTTGCCACTTGCCAGGGGACGAGCTCGACGGTGCCACTCGACCGCGTCTCGCCTGACGCCGTAGAGCGCGGAGGAGACAGCGAGACCGCCCGCAGCGCTCGCTCACCTCCACCCTCGATAGAGCCGGTGCGGTCCTGCGCAGCCGAATCATTCTGATGGGAGGTGGCGGGATTAGATCGTTGCAAGGTTGCTGAGGACGGACAAGGCGTTTGCGGAACGGTGGCAGACGGCATCAGAGGAACCGCAGAAGAGAAGCCTTCAGAAGCTCCATATGATCGAGCTGGAGCAGGTTGGTCGCTCTTCTTATCGTCGACGTCGAGGTCTTGGAAGGTTGGAGCGGAATGCTCACATCTCGGCTCCGCGGGCTTGATGAAGGTCCCACACGATGCGGCGTCAGCATCTTGGGTTGGTGCGCCCTGCGATTGGGTGGTGCCTTCATTCGTGGCTGCTTGGGGCGAGGTTGCAACCAGCTGCGACTGCGAGGATGGTGGGGATGGGGCTGGCTCAAGCCTTGTTTGCTCCGTGCCCCAGCCACTCGGTGAACGTGGCGCTTGGGAGACGTCGAGATTCCAATTCGGAGATGGACTGGGGCTGGCTGTCTGTGAAGGCGGACGACGGGTCTGCAATGTAGGGTCGGCCGAATGAGGCGAGCCGATGAGCAGGAGCTGTTTGGGCCTGAAGGTGGGAGTGGATGCTGACGGGCTCGCATCGAAATGGCGTGAGGAAGCTCTCGAAGTGGAGCGACTGGTGGCATTGGGTGGCGACCTGTACGCCCAGCTGCCTTCGGGACTGTCTTGATTGTGTGCCGACACGCTGGATAAGCTCGACAGACGAGAATGCTCGAGTCCGAAGACGCTGGTCTCGGCCAAGGAGGTGTCGTGATAGGCGGCTTCGATGATGGTGTCCAGCGCTCGAGACTCGGGCCGCGAGGATGTCGGGGTGTGAGTGCGCGAGGTGGCGAGACCGTCGCCGAAGGCGTCGCTTGGCGGCCTCCACGCGAACGGAGAGGCGAGTGATGCTGAAGCGCGAGAAAGAGAGGCGCAGGTCGACGGACTGCGTGAAGGCGAGCGCGGCGACTCGATCGCATCGAGGAAGAGCGAGTCCCGTGGAGCCGCGTGAGATGTGGAATGGGCAGAAGATGTCCATGGCGGGTGATGCACTACCTTGGGGCTAGGCAGGCGCATATGCGGGCGAGCGATGAGATGCTCTGAGGATCGCACTCTCCTGGGTGGATGAGAATGTATTTGCTGGCGGAAAGAAGCGTGATCTCGCAGGGGAGAGGGCGAGTCTCTCGAGTACGCAAGATGTGCGGGTGAAGGCAGAGATGCAGCGGCGACCATGTGATCTCTCGGCGAGTTACGGCCAGACGAAGCGGTGTGCCGTGCGATGGCTCGGTCCGAAGTCGACGACGAGGGCTGAGAGCGAGAGTATGAAGAAGCTTCATGCTGCTGTGGACCTGGAGGTGGCCAGGAACGGATGCGTACCGAGCGGCGACGGGTCGTGGGCCAAGCCTGGTCTCGCTGTGAGCCATGCGGCGTGGCCGATCTGAGCGCCGAGACGACGGGCGTATGAGAGCTAGTCGGCCGGTCGAGCGCGGAAGAAGGGGAGCGGGGGCCATCGGAGAGCGCAGCCGACCAGGACGGCGATCTCCGATACGTGACGGAGGACGGGCGAGAGATGGTGTCGAGGGCGCCGATGGGTTGGACAGCCTCGGTGCTAGCGGCTGCGGCGAAGGAAGGACTGTGGTGTTGCGAGTCGAGGTGAGAGAGGATCGAGTCAACTGTGAGACCGCGGCAGGTGTAAGCGGAGCTCGGATCACATCGTTGAGCACCGCGCTTCTAAAGGAGTGAAGGTGAAGCTAGGTGAGGAGCAAAGAGCGTGAAGGATGGGCACAGCATGCTTGTGATAGCTTGAGCCTTGGAGAGAGCGATGTGAGCTGTACTGCTCAAGCGGCCAAGTGAAGGTGTGATCGGGTGGAGCGATCCGAAACCTCGAGCCGGGCCTAGAGTGATTGTGTCCGCATTGCATGCAGACGGGGGAGGGAGTTCAATTTGTCGGTGCGGCAAGTGGGGGTTGGGGATGAAGATGGCGGTGACGAGGAATGAAGCCGGGCTGCGGGCGTTGTTCATGCCGAACACAAGCGCTGTCATCTAGAGCACGAAGTTGGTGTTGCGCCAAGGCATGAAACAACCATCCTCAGGCAGAGCCCATGGAACTGCACACCAGGCTCATCAGGCTACGACTGCGGCAGAACGAGAAGGTGTGAACGATGAAAAAAAAAAAAAAAGACGGAAGGTGACGGTTATGCGGGTGTGCATGAGGCCAAACAATAGCGCCCGCCTTAAGCGAAGGAGCGGACGATGGAGCGGGGGAAGGGCGATCGTCGCATGTTCCTGAGTCGCTCTTGCGATCGTCGCCGAAGAGCCTATGGACAGCCGAGTCGTGATGCGCGTGATGATGAAGTTGGTGTTGAAAGCCGGAAGGGTCACGGCAGCATGTAGCGCCCGCTCATGCTGCCAATGGGCTCGATGGGCATACGGTAATTGCGCATGACACTTTGCGCCATGAGCAGGAGGTGCATGTTATGCACGCCGTGCAAGCGAGGCGTCCACACAGAAAATCCATCGTCCATCTGTGCATCAAAAAGCTGCAGCTCCGATTGCCACTACTTCCTGCTGCCTGCCACTTTCCTTTCTCCTGCCGAGCTCGCCACCATCATCGATCGATTGAATAAAAGGATTATAGCTATTCCCGATTGTTAAAAAACTATACAAGCTCCGCCTGCTTTACTGGCAGGCCGGAACGAAGAGAAAGAGACACGAAGCACCAAGGCTATGTCTGCTGAGCAGCTGGTGTGGAGCTAGTCTCGTCGGCGTGCTCCTTTTGGGATGCGATCTCCGCAACCTGTGGGTTGCTGCGCGCTGCAGTCTCCTGATCGCTCTCGTTGGTCTCTGACCTGAGCGATCCGTCGTGAACGGTGTGGGCTACCTTCTCGTGCATGTCCAACGTCTGACCATGGTTGGGCTGATAGTTGCCTTCGAGGTCGCGGTTGATGAAAGCATAGTCGTACGCCCACTCGCCACACTGGTCCTCGTCCATGCCGACGATCTCGCCGAGCTCCGAGCTGCGGAAGGGTCCGATGAAGGGCGTGTGGTCGAGCACAAACATGATGGCAAACGTGACACCGCCGCACCACGCCGTGACGGCGACACAGTAAGCGAGCTGGTAGGCGAGCTGGATCCAGTTGCCGTCGAGCCATCCACCGGCGACGACGAGGATGCCGTCGTTGTTGGCCACCGACGCCTGCGTAAAGATGCCGGTGAGAAGCGTGCCGACGTAACCGGCGAGGGCGTGGACGGAGAAAATGTCCATGACATCGTCGACGCGCATGGGACCCTTGAGGACGGTGGCAAAGTTGGAGACGGCGGCCGAGACGACGCCGATGAGCACCGAGGCGGGCAGACCGACAAAGCCGGCGGCGGGGGTGATGGCGACGAGACCTGCGATGGCGCCGGTGCAGAAGCCGACGACGGACCACTTGCGCTCGAGACGGAAGTCGAGGAACATCCAGGTGAGGCCGGCGGTGGAGGCGGCGAGGTTGGTGGTGCTGATGGCCATGGCGGCGCGGATGTTGGCGGCAAAGGTGGAGCCGCCGTTGAAGCCGATCCAGCCGACCCAGAGGAAGACGGTGCCGAGCACAATGTGCGAGACGTTGTGCGGCTTGAAGAGCAGACGCTCGGTGCCGTAGCCGTGACGCGGGCCGAGGTAGTACGAGATGACGAGGCCGGTGATACCCGAGTTGATCTCGACGGGTCCGCCGCCGGCGTAGTCGAGGACGCCCCACTTGAAGGCCCAGCCGGTAGGGTTCCACACCCAGCACGCGATCACGTCGTACACGAGCGTGGTCCAGACAAAGGTGAAGACGAGGAAGGGCCAGACGCGACCGCGCTCGCATGCGGCGCCAATGGCGATGGCGGGGACGAGGTTGGCAAACATGCACTGGTAGATCGAGTAGACGATCTCGGGCACCTTGTTGTTGGCCTGGGGCACGGGCTTCTCGAGCACGCCCATGTGGCCAAAGTTGCGCAGGTCGCCGAGGAAGGCGCCCGAGGTCTGGGAGAATGCAAGCGAGTAGCCCCAGAAGAACCACTGGAACGAGACGACGGCGAGGGCGGCGAGGGTGAGCAGGAGGAGGTGGAGCGCGTTCTTCCTGCGCGCCAGACCCGAGTAGAGGTAGCCGAGACCGGGGATCATGATCCAGACGAGGGCGGTGCTGGTGAGCACCCACGAAATGTCACCGGGCGAGTACGAGACGACGCTCGAGCCGTCGGCGCCGTACGTGACGATGATGTCGGTGCCGTTGGGCGCAAAGTTGGACGAGCCGGCCGTGGAGCCGTCAGGCGCCGAGAGGACGCCGTATGTGATGTTGACCATGGCTGGTGCGTTGTATTCACTCCGAGGCGAAGGAAAAATATGCGTGCACTAGGATGCGAACGGGTCGAGATCGCGCGCGTCGAGCGGGATCGTTCCAAGCGACGAGAGGGAGGAGGAGAAGGGGGGAGAGGAGGGGATACACGACCGGATGAGGAGGAGGAGGAGAAGTTAGGACGACGGAAAGACTGCGAGAAGAGTGAGGGACAAGGGTGGGGCACTTATAAAGCGAGGCTGGATTGACTTGACGCGGAGAGAGCGAGCAAGCAAGGGAGAGGGGATTCACATCCCTGTCGAAAGCGGCGCCGACGGACGGACGGGCAAAAGCTTCGCCGTCGTACAAGTTTCGTTCGTGTGCATGTTTCCCCCGCTGCGAGACTGCGAGACCGCCGACGGGGTGGAGCGGGTTGATGTGCGAATGGCACCGACATGCTCCCGTGAGAGCGGTGTGCTGCCGCCAACAATGCCATGCGGCTGCCAAAAAAGTGTGGAATCCGACGGCCAACTCGAAATTGTTGGCCAAACGCGACGAGTCAATCGAATTCATCCCAGTCCGACGCACCGCTCTCGGATGCGGACTACACAGGAAGAAATTGCTTCCAAGCACCTTCATCGAGCTTTCAACGTATAGGCCAAAGGCAGCGGGGAGGAAGCAAGCAAGCAAGCAAGCAAGCAAGCGAACATGGTTATCTCTCGCATGCGCATGGATGCCAAGCCTTTGCAACCAATCGAATTGGATCATCTCGGCTACCATCTTTGCCAATCACACCATGACCGGGGGGTCGGGGGGGAAAGGATGTGACGTCTGGAAAGCCCGGAGTGCGGGCAATCCCAATGCTTGGCGTCGGGGGCCCTCGTGTTATCTACGAGCCGAGACCGTGGGCGGTGACTCGCTCTGCTTTTGCTCCGTTTGGGCTCCGAGTTTTTTCTTCATCCTCACTGGCCGCTGGATGCCAGAAGGTCCGGGCGGGGTTGATGAAGGAGAGGATGGGGGGATGGGGGGATGGGGGGATGGCGTCAACATTGCCGTGGGTGCTTATCTCGTAGGCATACGCCTGTGTCGACGCGAGCTGCATCTTGGGTGATTTTCATGCGGACCTCCCGAAAAAATGTCCGCGTTTGGGTTGATAAGCTGCGCTGCTCGAGCCAATCACAGGGCGCCATTCTTATCACCCCGTCTCGACCTCGACCCGCCCTCGACCCTCCGCATGTTGATCCGATTTCCATTTTCAGCTTCGGTGAGGCAGTCATGTCCGCCAACGACCGCATCTCCCGTTGCCTTTCCCCCGCACTGGTGCACACTCACACACATGTCGACGGTTCTTGGCATCTTGTCATTTGGCATCTTGTCATCCGATCAGCAAAGCGGTATTGCATCGTCTCACAGGTCGTGCAGCTTGCGTTGAGCTAAAAAAAGAGTGTCAAAGGTTGACTAGCGGCGCAGATGGAGGGTGGGCGTGAGAACGCGAGATTCGAGTTTATGTCGTACGAGAGAGTGCGGCCCGGCGGCACAGATAAGCGCGCCTCACAGCCGCCCGTGCCTCCAGTTGTCACTTTGGCACACTCGCCAGTCCAACACGCTCCAACCCTACCCACGGCCGTACAAACACTCCTATCCATCAAAGAGAGATGGGAGGCACGACTGTGCTAGATGCAACAAAGCGGGGGCCATGTCACTGCACGGGACAATCAAAAGGAGCGAGAGAGAGAGGAACTGTCACCCTGCCCCCCACGTCCGTCCATTCATGCATCTCGCCAACTGACATCATCCACACAAATGAGCATCATGCAACCCGACAAACATGCAAAGTATAAGTTTGAGCAAAGAGTGGAAGGGGGGTTGTGGGGGGCGGTATGTCTACGCAAAGTCTCCGAACACCCAGCACAAGTCGGCATGAATACGGAACAACCCCACCCTGTGTGTAACTGCTAGAGTGCTGGTGGGCAGCGGCTTATCAGGGGCAACGCCGGAAGACCAGCATGCGGGGCGAGGCGATAGGAGAATTAACACCGCCGCATGACGTTGCCCATCCGGCCCGACAAGAGAAGCGGGGTACAGCGTACAACAGATAAGCCCTGGCCATTCCGCGAGTAATCTTATCTGCTCCCCCCCATCCCGGCCTGGATCCTGCACAAGTCGAGAGCATCTCGCTGTGCATCGATGCGCTCGGCGCGTGTGCGGATCGGCGTCTATCTGCGCGCCTTTTTGGGCGATCCCGTTTTGTTGCCGTTCCGACTGCCGCTTTGGCGTGCCAAGCTCTGTCTGGCGGCTTGCACCTGATCCGCAACACGCATTGCGCGCTCCAGCCTATCCTTGAGCTCGGCGAGCATGGCTTCTGCCTTGACCAGGCTGCCCACGTGGTGCGTCGGAATCGCCTCGCGCGCCGCCTTCTGCTGCTTGACCGCACGCTCGTCGCCGCTCTGCCCGATGTACTCGTCCTGGATCAGCTCCAGATCGTCGCTCAGCGATTGGCACACCAGCCCGATCCCCTCGAGCACTTTGCGAGGAGGCACCACATCCACCAACGCCTCGGCTTCGGCTACCGTCAGCTCGGCCTCTCCATCTTGCCCGATGTCCTGGCTCTTGTCGCGTCGGTCGCCATCGATACCGGAGAGCCGCTGATTCCAGCCGGAGGCCACGTACCAGCTGAGCCGCTTGAGATGCGGGAAGCGGAACTTCTTGGGCACCTTGGTGGCGTCTTCGATTTCGACAAGCTTCCACTGCGTAGCGACGTTCCAGTCGGTGAGGAAGTTGCCGCCGACGACGAGCGTGTTCTGGGGCGTGTAGACGCAGTGCAGCCAGCCCGACGGGATGAGCATCGTCTCGCCCGGCCGGATGTCGACGCGCGTGAGGCCGTGCAGATGGTCGCCCAGCCAGTCAAAGTCCTGCCGCGTGCTGCTGCACCACGCCTTGTACGCCGCCAGGTTGCGCGGCGTGGGCGGCGCGAACAGGAACGTCTTCTGGCCCCAGATCACGTGGTAGTACACGCTGCTGCCGGCAAAGTCGATGTGCCAGTCCGAGTAGGCGCCCTCGACGCCCATGAGCACGTAGCGCTGCACCTTGGGCCAGCTGTTGTCCGCACACGACGCATCGCGCCGCTCGCTCGGCCAGTCGCGCGTCACCCAGTCCAGGTCGCGCACCAGCTGCGGCGCTTCGACGTACGCCTGCAGCGGCGTGCCCGTCACCTCGAGCGAGATGACGTTGAGCGTCTTCTTCTTCTTGTGCTTGGGCATCTCAAAGTACTCGGCCCACTCCGAGATGGTCCACGACGCCTTGCTCGACGACTGCGACGCCACGTCGATGACCTCGACGGGCGTATCGTGGCCGATGATGTCGGCAATGTCGGCGATCGTCATCTCGGACGGCGGCACCACCATGCCTGGGATCGACGTCGGCGTGGGCGCCAGTCGTGCACCGCCCTTCTTCTCGTTGCCGTTTGCATCGTCCTCGCGCTTGACCGATATGGATGCGCGCTTTTCGGGCGCCGGAACGAGCACGGGTTGTCGCAACGCATGGTCGTCGTGCATGAGCCAGTCGAGCGTCCATTCGTGGCCTTGCATGCGCGGGAAGCGATCCGGTTCAAAGTCGTATGTGTTGAGAAAGTTCTTCCACCTTCCCAAAGGATCGGCAGGGATGCCCTCCTGGATGGCGGCATAGTCGACCTCGAGCTTGGCGCGGTGGGATTTGCGTCGAGGTGGGCGCGCAATGTTGGCGAGCGGTGGGCGTGAGCTGCTGGTGCCCGAGGCGAAGGCGTCTTGGGAACGAGCGATGCATGGCTCGCAGTACCACTTGCTGTAGTCGTCCGGATTCTCGAGGCCGATGCAGATGCAGTGGAACCAGGTCTTGCACTGCGTGCAGCAGATCCACGTCTCGCGGTCCGAGGCGGCGGCTTTGCCTGGCGTGGGTGCGGGCTGTCCTGGAGCCGGACACGCCGCACAGTCGAGCTCAGACTCGTCGACAGGTTGGGCACGCGGCTTCTTAGGCTTAGGTTGTGGAGATGCGCTTGCACTTGCGCTTGCTGATGCGGTCGAGGTAGTGGTGGTCGGAGACTTGGCCCTCTTGCGCGGACTGGTACGGAGCGAACGAGGTGCTGCCTCGCCATTGAGCGGCGGAGCAGTGGCTGCTATGGTCATGGTGTACCCGACTTCCGCAAGAGTAGTTGCGTAGTCTATGTAGGTCGGCGGTGGGATTCTCGAGGCTGTCGAGGCGTGTCGTATCGGGATGATGGTAGACGGGCAGGAAGAAGCAGCCCCTGCTGCACGGCCATGTGGGGCACGACTCTTTTTCAGTGTGGCACCGACTCGCCTCGCGCGCTTCGGAAGCCGGATGTCTCGTGACCACGCCCTGACCACGCAGAAGGTCGCCGTGGCCTTGAGCTGCAGAGCTTGAGTCTCAACCCGTCGAAATCGCCGGCACACGGCGCAGCAGAACCCTGCGCTGAAGAGGTAAAAAAAAAGAGCCGCGGTAAAAAAAGTCGCAAACGATGTTAGCCTAGCATACCTCACACTTTATCTTCGAAAAAAGCACATTTTTCACACACCGAGCCACTGGAACCGGTGACGTCGTGGCTTTTTAGGCTCGAAAAGGAAAGGGAAGCGTGACTTTGGGCGCTCAGTCGTGAGTCGGGGCGGTCGAGACGCGCGGACCAACGCTCCTCACGCAGCAGCAGGGCGACGGGAACAACACACACCTCTCGCTCTAAAAAGCAGGCTGAGCTTGGGCCGCCTCGAAGCAGCACCGGCAGCAGAAGCAGAAGCAGAAGTAGACCTGCTAGATTCGGAATGCAATCGGCACGACCGGCCTGACATTGCACCTCCATCTTGCCATCTTGCCATCTTGCCATCCAACTCTGTTCGCATCGCGTCGTCCTCGCGGGTCCAACACGATGGCACCGCGCAACGCAGACAAGCCCAGGCCGAGCGGGCGTGCGTCCATCCCCACGCCGCCCGTCAAGTTTGCCCTCGATGATCGGTATTCGCAAGGCAAGCGCGCCGTCGTCACCAAGCCCAAGCGCTCCAGTGGCTTCTCCGGCTGGCTCTTTTGGTTCACGAGCCGCGTCACCATCTTCTACCTCATCTACGCCGCCCTCTGGACCTGCCCTTCCCGCCCCTTTGCGTTCGACTACTCGGTCAAGGACCCACGCCCCGTCTGCCGCAACTTGGCCCAGGCTCACGACCAGCTCACTCCCATCGTCAGACCCTACTGGAACCTCGCTCAGCAAAAGGCGCAGCCGTACACCGACCCAGTCGTGCGCGCCGTCACACCCTGGGCCACACGCATCCACAAGGTCTCGCGCCCCGTCTACCGCGAGGCCAACAAGCGCGGACGTCTCATCTGGAAGAAGCGCATCGACCCCGCCCGTCGTCGTGCCATCAAGGATATCAACAGGCGTCTCGATCCCTACGTCAAGCAGGCACACCACTATCACAAGAAGAACGTACAGCCGCACGTCGACACCGTCCACAAGGCCGTAAAGCCATACCACGACATCTACAAGCGCGACGTCTCGCCCTACGTCGACCGAGCGTACCAGTACAGCCTGCACTCGTCGTCCGTCTCGTACGCCTTCTACATGGACAAGGTGCATCCGCGCGTCGTCAAGGGCCTCAAGCAGATCTACAGCTTTCTCGTGAACCACGTCGACCCCGCCATCCGCCGGTTCTACAGCCTCTATGTTCGTCCGCAGCTCGAGCGCCTGCTCGCAAAGGTGTACGAGCGCAAGGCGCACTATCTCGGATCCGCCGCCATCAAGACGGCGCAAAAGGACATGAAGCAAGCCGCCCAAGAGGCGGACGAGCACGCCAAGCAGTCCGTCCGCAAGGCAGAGCAGGAGGCCATCAAGGCGCAGAACGACCCTTCGCTCCTGGACCGTGCCAAGCAGGCCAAGGACGCCGTCGTCGGCGGCAACACCCACGGCGAGACCGATCCCATCAAGGTGGCCCAGCTCGACGCCGAGCTCGAGGCCGAGGAGGAAAAGGTCAAGGAGCTGCTCGAGGTGTGGGAGACGCGCATGTCCGACCTCATCGAAAAGGAGTACAAGCTCGCCGTTGACCGCATCGCCGATCTGCGCAACCGCCGACTTGTGGACCTGCCAGACCGTTTCGGTCTCGTCAACGAGGCGTTCGTCGAGGACACGGTCGCACTCATCCTCAACCGCATCGAACGCGGCGTGCGCAAGCTTTCCAACGGCTCCGGCGACGTGTCCAAGAAGGTGGATGCGGGCAACAAGCTTGTGGACCAGCAGATCGCGCGCTTCGACGAGGCAGCCCAAGACACCAAGGCGCAGATCGCCGCCTTCTACGAGGAGCTGCTGCGGCAGGAGACGCAGGCCATCGACACGAGCAGCGCCGAAGTGCGTCGCTTCGCCGTCGCGGCCAAGGAGGCGTACGACGGCATCATGCGCGACGCCAAGTTCGCCGTCACGATGGACGAGTGGCAGGGCTGGGACGTCGGGGTACGCAAGCGCGCCACGCTCTTTGCCGACGAGCTGACGGCAGTGCAAAGCGGCAAGAAGCGCGTCAGCACCTCGTCGGGCGCAGTCGATCTGAGCAAGGAGGCGCCCGATATGCAGAAGGAGATTAACGCGCTCCGCGCCTGGACCGACAAGCTGCACGGCGCGGCGCGCAAGGAGCTCGTGGCGTACAGCGATTCGGCGCTGGCGCAGCTGGCAGGCGGCGGTGTGGTGGCCAAGATCTCGGACGTGACCGACAGGTTGGCCGAGCAGGCGAGCCGCATCAGCACGGATGCAGCGGCGGGTATGATGGGTGCGGTTGGCGCCGCGCGTGCCAAGCTTGGGCTCGGCGAACCGGCGGCAGACGGATACGTGGCGCGGGCCAAGGCGTATGTCGCCGCGGGCTCGGGATCGGGCTCGTCGTTCGACGACTACGTCAGCAGCCTGAGTGCGGGCGCGGGCTCGGTGGCCAGCTCGGCGTCGTCGCTCGCAAGCCAGGCGAGCAGCAGCGCTGCGTCGGTCGTCGCAGGTGGTGCGAGCGGCGTGGCGTCGAACGCGCAGGCTGCGGCTTCGTCGGCATCGGGCGCGGTGGGTGGAGTCGTGTCGCACGCCTCGGCGGCAGCGAGCCGAGCCAGTCGCAGTGCAGCGTCGGCCGTAGGCGCATCTCCCACGCCCGAGTCGGTCGGAGATTACATCGAGGCCGTCACGGCCAGTGTTGGCGCCGCTATCGACCGTGCTGCCTCTGGTGCGGCTGCTGCAACATCCAGCGCGTCGTCACTTGCATCGCAAGCGAGCCGCAGCGTCGCCTCTGTCGCCGGCTCCTCCCACAGTGATTCGATCATGGACTACATGAGCGCGGTCACTACAGGAGTTGGTGCTGCTTTCGACAGCGCCGCCAGTGCTGCAGCCACAGCCTCGTCGAGTGTGGGCGTCATCTATGCGTCGGCCGGATCGGCGGTGTCGGTCGGGGCGGCGTCGGCATCGTCGTTCGCTTCGGCTGCGTCTCGATCGGCTGCTTCGGCGATGGGTGCATCGCCGTCGCCCGAGACACTGCAGGATCGCATCGACGATGCGCGCGACGCAGTCAGTAGCGCTGTGGATGCGGCCACGTCGAGCGCTGGCGTCATCTACGCCTCGGCCGGATCCGCCGTGTCGGTCGGAGCGGCATCGGCATCCTCGCTCGCAAGTGCAGCGAGCCGCAGTGTAGCATCGGCCGCAGGAGCCTCACCCACCCCCGAGACTATGGCAGACTACATCGACGACGCTGGCGATGCAGCTCGCGAGGTGGCGAAAAAGGCTCACGAGAAGGTGAGCAAGGCTGCAAGCCAGATTCACGTTGAGCTCTAAGCCGCCAAAACACAAACACACGCACGAATGGAAGCTATCGAAAGTGATTTTGGAGTTGCAGGGGAGGAATTTCAGGTGAGAGAGGGATGGATGACTGGATGAGGTTGGGGTTGGGGTTGGGTGGGTTGGTGGTTGAGCATGTGTCTGAGAACAGTGACTGAGCCTGTTTCGAGTGGGGGTTGGGTGGGTTGTGAGTTGTAGGCTTTGAGTAGGTCGGGATTGCGGAGGAGGGCTTTACGTTTCAAGGCCTTGATTTGGTCAAAGTGGAGCACGACTCTTTCGGTGGGCATGACGGCTGGATCGATGCGAGACAGGTGGTGGACGATGGACGATTCGAGATGCTCCCAGGTGCGGGCGGGGGCATCGACGCGCGCTAGCGTGCGAATCAAAACGTCCAATCGACGGTCTACGAAGCGGTCCATTCCAACTCCATTCCACTTGCGTCCACCCGTTAGACAGACGCGCGTGATGCTGTCGACCACCGTCTTGTCCCGAAACAATATTGCGAAACGACGTCGCGCTTGTCGATCCTCGCGCGTATTGCGCTGCTCATAGTGCGCCAGAGTGACGTCGAGGATCGCAAGCGCATCCTTCATCGTACGCCATGGATTCTTGAACGCATACGTCCGAGGAACCGCCGCTTGATCCGAAGCTTCAGAAACGTGCGAACGCGCTTCGACACCAGTGCGCTGACTGTGAGCGAGCGCCTCGTCGCGCCATGCACCCATCCACCTTCGCCACAGCCGAAGGACGGTGGAAGAAGCAAGCCAGTCGCCATCGCTGGATGTGGGCTTGAAGTTGGCAGGCCGCTGCTCACCCGTCCACACATCGTGAAAGTCGGCACTGCTACCGCCGAATGCGATGCGCAGCACCGCCAGCGCCTCGTCCCTGTCGGATGTGAATGGTCGACGACGCATGGCTGCCGAAAACAGTCTTACGACCGCGCTGCGTTGTTTGATGAGCAGATCTCTACCGCTCGATGTGGTGACGTCGAGCGGCTTGATGGCAAGCAGCCGACGAAGCAGCTCGTGGCCCGCATTCATGTCGCCCAGGGCAGCCGCAAGGCGCTGGCGCAGGAAGAGCTCGGTGAGCTGCCACTCGCTGACGTTTTCACGCGCGTGCACGCCTACTATCCTCGTCGTGCCAAGGCGACGGGTCGTCTCGAGCTCATGCATCAGCGTGCTGATACGGCGAGGAGGATGCACACTGGCACGCCCCTCGGTGCGGAGAAGCGCCATGCCATCGATCTCGGCTTGTACAATGGCGCCAAACAGCCGAGGTGGGGTCGCAAGATTGTGGGCCGGTCCGACCCAGCGCGCGGCGATGGCACGCGCCACTTGGAGCATGCAGGCTACCTGGTCGCGCGACGTGATGGCCGTGCGGTGGTTGCGCAGCGGTGCAGTGAACGAGTGCACAACGGTGGCAAGAAACGTATCGTCCAACGCAATGTCGCGTTCGTCCATCTGGCTCTTGAGCGCCAGCAGTCGGCGCTGGAGGTACTCGAGATTGCGCGAGATGCACATGGGATCGGCGTAATCGGAGCGCGCCCACACCTTTTGGCAGAGCGCGATGAACTTGAACTGGAACTTGCGGATGTCGGTGTCGAGGGAATGCCGCTGGAGCAGCTCGAAGCATTTCTGGGTGCGGTCAAAGTCGGCGAGTTTGGAGAAGCCCATCATGAGGCGTCGCAAGGTGCGCGAGAGATGGTCGCGATGCGAACAACTCAGTTTGGTATCGGTCCCGGAAACCGAGCTGAGGCGGTCTTCGATCAGGGTGAGCAGCAGTTTGAGCGTCGATCTAGCCGCATTGTCGCGAGCAGCCCCAGCAACTTCGCACAGAAATGCTACGGAGAGCGAAGAGACGTGGGAAGCTTGAGCAATGGCCTGGAGGATGCGAGTGACGGTCCAGCTCATGGCCTGGATGTCGTTCTTGCCGCTAGCTTTGGTGATGCTGAAGGCGGTCTCGAAGAGGCGAACCACGAATTGCTCGTTGCACGGCAGCCTGCACGACTCCTTTACATCCGCCGGCGTGGCGTTCTTCATCATGCGTTTGGCACGACGACGCTCTTGGACGAGGAGCGGATGTTTGTAGATTTGATCGGCGGCTTGAATGACTTGTTGTTCAGTCCGCGCCGCCTCGAGTGGAGCCATGGCGCTGGCCAAGCCGATGGTAGAGGCTTCGTTGTCGACGAACGAGCTGCAGTCGGACTGATGTGGGATCGTAGCCGGCCTTTCGAGCGAGTGAGAAGGCCGGGTCGTGACTGCAACGGTGCGAGGTGTCGTATGTGCTATGGGGAAAGGCTCGGCTGCAGAGGTTGACGCATACGACCTGTGCTGGCGAATCGGGTTCTGTGCGAGTGCTGGTGCGAGGAAGTCGGGCACAGCTGCCGAAAGCACAAAGTTGGGTCGAACATAAGGCCTTGAAGGCAGTCTAGATCCAGACGGCTGCGCTTCAGCTGCACCTAGGCGGCCGAGCGACGGCAGCGACCTCTGCCATCGTCGAAATGCCATGGTTATTGCGGGTGCTTCGCGTATGGAGCGAGCGAAAGGGCTATGTTCCGGTCATCGATGGTGATGAAACGTTGACAATCGTTTGGGACGAGTAGACGTGAGGATGAGGTGTGGGAGGAATCCAGTAGAAGAAGAGCCTTGCAGCAGCTCGAGTGTGTGTGTGAGGCGTGGCCAGGCTCGGAACTCGGATTTCCGGCTCCTCCAACCAAGTCACGTGTCGAGGCTGTCTGGCTGGCAGAGCACGGCTTGAAGCAGCTCGAAATTTCTTCGCGGCGTGGAGGTGATTTTCTTTTTCGACTCGTCCAGCAGCGTTCGGTCAGCTCGAAAAAAAAAACCGCAGCTCAGAGCTCAGCGTCGGCAGCCTCTGCACCCTGAAGTCACATTTTAGTTGGCTACGCCTTCTCGCCTTCTCCCTCTGCCATCACCCACACGCATCAACCAGGCCAATCGACCGACTCAGCTTTTCTACAGCATCCAGGCGAAAAGCTAAGAGGCACATAGTCGACAGCTGCTTGCTGCTTGCTGCGCCTAGCACACAAGTCCAGGTCATGCCGCAGTAGCTCGAGCTTCGAAATCCTCTAACGCTCGATTCAGGTTCAGTGGCTGTTCCCCAGTCACGATGGCGCCGTCCTCCTCTTCTGCGGCAGCAGAAGGCTCTACCAAGAGGAAGAAGGCAGGTGCCGCACCTCATCTCAAGTCACGCTCCAAGAACGCTCGTAAGCTCAAGAGGCAGGCCGAGGATGCAGAGATCGCCCTGCTCGAGCAGGGCGCAAGCTCGTTCGTCGAGCCACCCAACTTCAAGCAATTCGCCCAGTTGCCCCTCTCGGACCGCACACGTAGGGGCCTCAAGAAGGCGGGATACACCGACATGACCGACATCCAAGCCAAGTCGCTTCCCCTGTCGCTCAAAGGCAAGGACGTGCTCGGGGCTGCACGCACGGGCTCGGGCAAGACGCTCGCATTCTTGATACCGGTCCTCGAGATCCTCTTTCGCAGGAAGTGGGGTCCCTCTGACGGCCTCGGTGCTCTCGTCATCTCACCCACACGAGAACTCGCCATTCAGATCTTCGAGGTCCTCCGCAAGATTGGACCCTACCACACCTTCTCTGCAGGTCTCGTCATCGGCGGCAAGGATGTCAAGCAGGAAAAGGACCGTCTCTCGCGCATGAACATCCTTGTTGCGACTCCCGGTCGTTTGCTGCAGCACATGGATCAGACGCTTGGATTCGACACTTCCAACCTCCAGATCCTCGTCCTCGACGAAGCGGATCGCATCCTCGACATGGGCTTCTCGCGCACCTTGAATGCCATCGTCGAAAACCTGCCACGCGACCGCCAGACCATGCTCTTCTCGGCCACACAGACCAAGCGCGTCAAGGATCTGGCGCGCCTCTCGCTCCAGAACCCCGAGTACGTCGCCGTCCGTGAGCCCGAAAACGAGGGATCCACGCCCAAGGGGCTCGAACAGCACTACATGCTAGTCGAGCTCGAAAAGAAGCTCGATCTGCTCTTCTCCTTCATCCGCACCCACACCAAGTGCAAGGCGCTCGTCTTCATGAGCTCGTGCCGACAGGTGCAGTTCGTCCACGAGACCTTCTGCAAGCTGCGTCCCGGCATCAGTCTCATGGCGTTGCACGGCAAGCAGAAGCAGGCCAAGCGCTTGCAGATCTTCACCCAGTTTACAAAGACGCAGCATGCCATGCTCTTCGCCACCGACATTGCCGCCCGCGGCCTCGACTTCCCCGCGGTCGACTGGGTCATCCAGCTCGACGTGCCCGAAGACGTCGACACCTACATCCACCGCGTCGGCAGAACCGCGCGCTACACGGCCAAGGGCAACAGCCTGCTCTTTGTGCTTCCCAGCGAAGAAAAGGGCATGCTCGAGGCGCTCGCCACCAAAAACATCCCCATCGGCCGCATCAAGCCCAAGGAGAGCAAGACGCAGAGCATCCAGAACCAGCTGCAGGCCTTCGCCTTCCAGGAGCCGCAGATCAAGCACCTCGCCCAGAAGGCGTTCGTCTCGTACGTGCGCTCCATCCACCTCCAGAAGAACAAGGACATCTTTGACGTCACCGCGCTTCCGCTCGAGCCGTTTGCCGCGGCGCTCGGTCTGCCCGGTGCGCCCAAGGTCAAGTTCGTCAAGGAGGCCGCCAAGGCCAAGAAGGCCGCAGCGTATAAGGCCGTCCAATCGCAAGGCGACGCGCCAGTCGACGGGGCGGAAAGCGACGAGGCGGCGGACAAAACGACCAAAGTGCGCACCAAATACGACCGCATGTTTGAGCGCAAGAACCAAGACATCCTCAGCGAGCACTACGCTAAGCTTATCGCCGACGACGACGACGATGATGATGACGATGCGTCCTCCACAGGCAAGCGTCCCGGCGGCAGCGATGATGAGTCGGACTCGGATGCGTCATCACAAAGCGACTCGGACAACGAAAAGGAGACGCGATACGGCCGAGCTGGTGCTCGTCGCAAGGAAGATCGCCTGGTGGGCAGCGACACCTCGAACTCGGAAGAGGATGACGACTCGGACTCGGACGACGCAGGCGCAGTTGGCGCTGCAACCAGGTCGAAACGAGCCGCCTTTGGAGGTGCGGACGACAACGACGATTTCCTCACGCTCAAGCGCGCCGACCATGCTCTCGAGGATGTTGGAGATGCATACAACATTGGCGGCGGCGACGACGAGCCGATCACGATGGAGCAGGCCAAGGCGGATGCGACCGAAAATCTATCGAAGCGCAAGCTCGCCATGGGCCAGAGCAAGAAGGCACTGGCGCTGGCGGGCAAGCGCGGCATCGGCGAGAAGCTCATCTTTGACGACGAAGGCGAAGCACACGCGCTGTACGAGCTGCAGGACGAAGAGGCGTTCCGAAAGCAGGGCGATGCGCGGACGCAGGCGCAGCGATGGGAAGAGGAGGAGCGCGAGCGCATGCAGCAGGCGGATCTCAAGGACAAGGAGATCGCGAAGGAGAAGCGCCGCGAGAAGCGCCGACGCCAGAAGGAGCGCGAAAAGGCACTCGAGCGTGGCGAAGAATCGGGTTCGGACGACGACGACGATGGACAAGATTCGGACGAGGATGCGGAGGATGGGCGAGGCGGCCGAGCCGTGCTTGCGCCGATCGACAATCGCTCCGACGGCTATGAGACGCCCGACTTTGAGCTCTCGTCGGAAGAGGAGGAGGAAGACAGTGACGACGGCGACGACGAACCCGACGAGATGGCACCCGCCTCCAAGCGCCGCAAGACTGGTGCGTCGTCGCAGCAGGCAAGCCAGCCTGCTTCGTCCAAGAAGAGCAAACTGGAGCAGGAAGAGGAGCTGGCACTGCGGCTGCTCGCAGGCGGCGCCTGAGAAGCTGCAAGCTGGCTCCGCCCACACACAAGCACTATGGTAAGTCGAGTCGATGCGTCGTTGGCGAATGGGGGGTTTTGGTCGGCTGCTTTCGCATGATGGTACTCGTGTAATTTGCGCCTGATGGTCGTTGGCGTCCCTCTATCTACGGATGGCGGTACAACGGGGCACGCTAGCCGGCGAGCCCTGGCGCCTTCGGCTCGATGAAACTAACACTTCTGATACACACATAGCAGTCGACCTTCCCCGAGTCGCAGCAGCCAGCGCAGACATAACGCAGAGCGAGGGACAGTGATGCTGACGTTCACTTTCGCTCCCGGTTCATGTCCACAGTTCTCACTCGACTCAACCCCGTGTGTGTGTTTTGTATTTGTACCCGATGCCTGCATTTTCACTCTGCATTCCATACGCATACCAATACTGTACAGCATCGTGGCTCGTCGTTCCAAGTGAGGTTGGCTGCGATGCGGCCGTCTAGTGAGTTCATCATGGCGGGGCGTAAGAGACAATCGGGAACGGCTCGGGGCTGCATTTCGATCGCAAATCTGATCGCAACAGGCCGCGTCGAGCCAACAGGGGTTGCTGCGGGGGCAAAGCGTTGATCGTTTTCAATTTTTTTTTTTTCAATTTTTGTGAGATTGTTTTACGGCCAGCTGCTGAGCAAGCGAGTGAGTGAGAGAAGAGACGGCGACCGGCTGAGTCGGAAAGGCTGGCTTTGAGCTCCACTTTTTGAGAGCACCAGCCGCTTGGCTCATCGAGACTGCATTTTCAGAGAGGGTCGCGGCTGCTGCTGCTGCTGCGCTCGGAGCTGCGGCGCGCCAAAGGCTGCGGTGGGCAGCGGCTGTTGGTCAGGTTGGCGGCTGCGCATTGATTGGCACACGCAACCTGCTTCTTTCCTTTCATCATCCCCCCCACCATCACCAGCAACCAAACCCTTCCCCAACCACACCCGCTCGTCCTTGCTGCACCTCCATTGCGAGTGCCGCATCGTCCGTCTCAATCCAGACAACCAAGAGATTGCAGCGGCGCCAGGCAGCGATTGGCCTCCTTCCCATGGCTCAATCGCACCGCACACGCCTTCTGTCACGATCCCACTCGCTCGCTGGCTTGCATCGCTAACCTCGCCGCGTCAGCTTCTTGGTAATTCTTCCGCCCTTTCATCCCATTGCATACTCTGATTTCAAGCATCGCAGCAGCATTTCGTCCTCGTTCACCACCACCTCATCATCGTCACCGTCATCTCGTTCACCACCCGTCACGGCCGATCCAACACGAGAAGTCTGCATTTTCATGCTGTCAGCGTCGCCCTAGTCGTATCTCCCCTTCTGCTCGCATTCGGCGCCGCTCTTGCGTAGGTCTTGTCCACTTTCCGACTTCACCCCACGTTGCCCAGACGCCCCGTGCCGTGACGTGCATCTGCGCCCCGATCCAGCTTCCCCCCTCGCACGGGTCTCCGAGTGGCATTACTGGCCTAGCCAGCACGCTTTCTTAGCTGGCATCAGTCGGTTGCATTCCCTGTTCTTGCTCACGCCGAGCTAAGTTTATTGGCACTCTCCATGCCTATCGATCAGAGCCCGCCCAAGCTAAGCTCCCCCTCCAGATCTCGCTCCTCGGCTCCCAACTCCGCCGCCGCACCGACCATTCCAGCCCCACGCAAGTCTTCGTCCACCGGAACCACCTCCACCAGACCCGCGCCCACCACTACCACCACGCCACGCAGAAGCTCCAGACTCTCCAGCGCTGCCACGGCAGCTGACGATTCCTCCGACTCCCCAAGCGAGACCTCCTTCTCCTCCACTACCCTCGCCTCGGCCCCCGCCACCCCGGCCACCGCCGTCTCCACCTCGGCCTCCAACCCGCCCTCCACAAGCCGCAAGTCTCGCCTCTCTGCTGGTCCATCGCCAGCATCGTCCTCTTCCACCTTGGCGAACTCCCAACCCACCCCCTCCAGGGTCGGCACCTCCGTCTCCACCTCCGACCTATCCATCCCAGCTCGTACAGCAAAGGGCAAGGGCAAAGCAAACGCAAAGGGCAAGGCTAAAGCCAAGTCCACTCCCGCTCCTTCGGCTTCCGCTTCCAGCTCCAAAGCCTCGTCGACATCCTCGTCGTCCACCACCTCGGCCAAAGGGTAAGTATCTGCATCGCCTCGCTCATTCAATCGTGCTCCTGTCCACTCACACTCCCTCTCCCTTTCTTTTCAGCAAGCGCAAGGCGGACAGCCCCTCCCCGTCAGCTTCCAAAAAGGCTTCACCCAACCAGCCCGAAGGCGGCTCCAGCAAGAAGCGCCCCAAACTCGAGTCGCAGCCCAGCGCATCAACCAGCAAGCAGGCAGGCAGCGCGTCTCCCTCCTCCTCCTCCGCCTTCCGTACTCTTCGCTCTCGCGACAAGATGACCGGCGTCGACTCCAACGGCAGCGATACCCGCGCGTCCACCCGGTCCAAGTCGAGCCAAGCCAATAAGTCCTCCTCCAAGGCCAAGCGCGCTCCCACCGGCGCGTCCGCTTGTCCTTCGGCCGACTTTGACTGCTCCGATTCAGCCGCCCAACAAGACGCAGACGTCCACATGCCCGACCTAGCCGATCACTGCGCCGATCACCCCGACGACGTCGACATGGCCGCTCACGACCACGAAGACGACGATGACGATCACGAGGGCCTCGATGCGTTCGGACACCACGACGACGATGAAGACGAAGACGAGGATGAGGATGAGCACGGCGACGCCGAGGGGCTCGGCATCGGCGGCACATCGTCGCGCTCCAACGCTCTCGGAGGCTTCGACGACGAGGAAGACGACGACGACGGCGAGGACGACGACGACGATGCCCACGGCGCCGGCGTCTTTGGCCTCAACCTCCGCGCCATGGCCGGCTACATGTCGGGCCTCTCCAACCGCTTCCGCCGCCTCCTCGCTTCTCTCCGCAACGAATCCGATCCGACGGCGCAGATGGTGGCGCTCCAGGACCTCTCGGAGCTGCTCAGCGTCAGCACAGAGGACACGCTCGCTGGCTACTTCCCCACCGACGCCTTCGTCAAGGAGCTCGTCTACATCCTCGGAGGTCCCAAGCCAGAACGTCACGATCTCGGCTCCAAGTCCAAGATCCACGCCGTCGACGACGACCAAGATGACGGCCTCGACGACGACATGAGGGCCGCCCTCGCCGCCGTCGCTGCCGCCGACACGGAGGACAACGGAGAGAAGATGCTGCTCGCCTGCCGATGCCTCGCCAACCTCATTGAGGCCATGCCCTATGCCGCTCACGGCGTCGTCTCCCACGGTGCCATCCCCGTGCTCACCTCCAAGCTCATGGAGATCACCTTTATCGACCTCGCCGAGCAGGTGCTTCAGACGCTCGAGAAGGTCTCGCAGGACTATCCCGGTGCCATCGTCAGGGAGGGCGGCCTCTCGGCCATCCTCCAGTACCTCGACTTTTTCAACATCCACATCCAGCGCACCGCCATGACCGCCGCCGCCAACTGCTGCCGCAAGCTCACCCCCGACTCGCTCGCCTCCGTTCGAGACGTCATGCCCATCGTCCAGAACGTGCTCACCTACAGCGACCAGCGCCTCGTCGAGTCGGCCTGCAAGTGCGTCGTGCGTGTCGTCGAAAGCTACCGTCAGCATCCCGAGCTGCTCGAACAGCTGCTCACCGGCGAGCTTCTGGCCGCGCTCAACAACCTGCTTCTGCCCGCCTCGTCGCCCGCCAGCTCCAACACCACGCTCGGCGCCAGCACCTACACCGACGTCCTCAAGGCGCTCGGCACCGCATGTCGAAGCAGTCCACAGCTCGCCGTTGCCCTGCTCGAGAACTACATCGTCGAGACGCTCTATCACCTGCTCACCGGCTCGCCCGCTCCGGCCGATTCGGCATCGGTCGCCGACAAGGCGGAAGCCACAAAGCCCCACGGCATCCAGCTCGAGTCCCAGCAGGCCTCGGGCCCGGGCTCTGCAGCAGAAACCTCGGCAGTGGCGGTCGTTCCGGAGGCGGATGCCGCAGGTGCCACTTCCACCGTCGCGGTGGCCGACATGGCAGTCTTGCAGAACCTTGCACAGCGACCCAAGGAGCAGATTCAGGAGGCTCTCTCGTTGATTGGCGAGCTTCTGCCGCCTCTGCCCAGAGATGGTGTCTTTGACCCTCGTGCGTATACGGAAAAGGCGTATCTGAAGCGAACCGCCAAGCAGGGCTCATCTGCTGTGGCATCGGCCTCGGCGGCGTCGTCCTCTCCGACCAAACAGGAGGAGCAGCAGGCGGTCGCCGAGGTGGATGGCACGCGTGCCTCCAACGCAGAGTCCAGTGCAGCTCCTGCACCCACGCGTCCCTCGTCCTCGCGTTCGAGCTCGACGCGAAGCAAAGCGCCCCGCACAAAGTCGGACAAGGAAGTGGCACGCGAGGCTGCACAGGCCAAGCGCGTCGAGATGCTCCACCGCCGCACCGCCCTGGTCAAGCGCTTCACCCACCTGGTGCTGCCGACCTTGGTCGAAGTCTACGCTGCCAGTGTTGCCCTCCACGTCCGCCACAAGGCCATCAACGGCATCCTCAAGATCATCAGCTTTGTCGATCCGGACTCGCTCGCCGAGGCGCTCGACAATGTGCCCCTCGCAAGTTTCCTGGCTGCCATACTCTCGTCGCGCGAGCATCCGACGCTTGCCGTCGGCGCACTTCAGATTGTCGAGCTGCTGACCGAGAAGCTGCCGTCCCTCTACACCTCGCTGCTCCGTCGCGAGGGCGTCATGTGGGAGATCGACGACATTGCCTCGCAGACTCCCTCGTCTCGACCGTCGGACAAGGCCTCCGCCGCAGGTGCCAGCGCAACTGCGGACTTTGCTTCGACCGTCGAGCCACTGTCCTTGCCGCGTTCCAGTGCTTCGCAGATCGATTTGGGCTCGGGTGGTGCGGGTGTGGGCCTGTCCTCCGGCTCGAGCCTTGCGAGGCTTCTCGCCGCCGCCGCTGGGTCGGGCGCGAGTGCCGCCCAGATGGAGGCGCTTGGCATCCGCCCAGCCTCGTCCTCGTCCTCGGCCTCTGCCTTCAACGCCCAGAGCTCCGCCGAGGCGACGGATGCGAGCATCTGGCGCGCTCGGGTGCTGCGCGACAAGTTTGCTGCAGAGGCCGACTCGTCTGGTGGCGCTCGCAGCGCTGCGCAGGCTCTCGAGCACATCAAGGAGCTTGTCAAGCGACTGTACGACGCCGCAGCCGATGGCAAGGAAGCAGACGCGACCGATGTGCTGCAACAGGTGGGCTCGCTCTTTTCTCGCAACGACGATCCCATCTCGAGCTTTGAGCTGCTCCGATCCGGCTTGGTTGAGGCGCTCTACTCGTTTGCGACGCAGAGCGATGGAGGCATCCCGCTCGAGCGCAGGCGCTGGCTGCTTGTTCGCACCCTCATGCAGACCGACGACAAGTCGGGTCAGAACGGCGCCACCGTGCTGGTTCGCAGGCTGCAGGAGGCTCTGAGCCGCCTGGAGAACGTCGACATCACAACAGCACTCAGTGCCGGCGGCGACGACGCGCGCAAGAGCCCAAGTGCGATGCTCGGTCGTCAGCTGCGGCTGCGGCTGCAGGCTGAGGATGCCACCGACATCCCGCGCAGCTGCAACAACATCATCGTCACCATTCATGCCGTCGCCACCTTCCAGTCTCTCAGCGACTACCTGCGACCCAAGATCGCAGTGTCGACCGCCGCCGCAGGCTCCAGTGCCGGAGCTAGCGGGTCGGCTCCGTCGCGTCTGTCGTCGGTCTTGGCGGCCTTTGCAGCAGCCACCGGTTCTGGCGAGTTCCCGGAACTGGGCAGCAGCAAGGATGCTAAAGCGTCGAGCTCGGCCGACAAGGCTGGAGACGAGGAGGCGAAGGACGGCGATGTGACCGGCTCTGTCAGTGCTGCAGAGGGGTCTGCCTCTGTGGACAAGGCTGGAGCGAAGGACGACGCCGACAGCAACAAAGCCAAGGACGGCCAAGCCTCTAGTTCTGCTCAAGCTGGCAAAGGCGAGGAATCCGAAGCTCGTGCCGAGGCACGTGCTTTGGCCCGCCACCTGTTTGGCGACGACGAGCTGCCCGCTGAGGGCGGCGAGGGCGCCAGCAAAGCCAAGGGATCGGCAGCTGCGGAGGACGAGCTGCAGTCGGATGAGGCGCTTGCGCGTTCCCTTATGGAGGGTCTGCTGCACGGTGCCGACTTTGACGACGAGGAGGGCTTTTCGGACGAGGAAGGCTTCGACGAGGAGATCCTGCAGGGAGAGATCCCGGTCGATGGCGAAACAGGCGCAAGCGCCACCGCCGGCCAAGGTGCGGATGCTGCCGACAAGACGATCAACCTCGATGTCGAAAAGGAGGGCGGCCGAATCGTGGCCAAGACTCCTCAAGGCACACGCATTGCCACGCCGAGTAACGGCGCAGGCACTCCCAAGCCGGCTGAAACATCTTCGAGCGGCGCCGCCGGAACCAGCTCGTCGTCAACGCCTAGCCCGTCGAAGCCGTCTTCGTACGCGTCCGCCCTGCAGAAGAAGCCGTCGGACTGGCATCTCGAGTTTTCGCTTGGGACCGAGAAGCTCTCGCTCGACACGACGGTCTACGGGGCCATCCACCGATACGAGACGGCCCAAACCCGCGATGCCAGTTCGTCGAACAGTGCTGCTGGAGGCAGGCACATCTGGAGCAACGTCTACACCGTGCGCTTCAAGAAGGTGGCTGGAGCCGAAGAGCGCGCCAAGACCGAGTCGACGCCTGAGCCGACTTCGGCGAAAAGCGCGGCGATCGAGCTGCCTGCCTCGATCAAGGAGGATGCACCGTATGCCAAGCTGCTCCAGCTGCTCGCCGTGCTGCACTCGCTCAATATGGAGTGGCGCGAGGTGATGCGCGCGGGCATCGCCGGAGGCGTGTCGGATGCGGGCGACGAAATCCCTGCGACTTCGGCGCGAGCGCTGGCCGAGTCGGCGTTCGTCAACAACAAGCTCACCGCCAAGCTCAACCGACAGCTGGAGGAGCCCATCATTGTGGCGTCGGCGTGCCTGCCGGCGTGGTCGACGGACCTGCCTCGACACTTCCCCTTCCTGTTCCCCTTCGAGGCGCGCTTTGCCTTCCTGCAGTCGACGTCGTTTGGGTACGCGCGTCTGCTGACGCGATGGCAGGCGCTGCACAGCCGCAACCAGGATGCCGGCAGCAGCGCCTCGCGGCTCGACGACTCGTTCGGCTTCCTTGGCCGGCTGCAGCGTCAGAAGGTGCGCATCTCGCGTGCCAACCTGCTGGCGTCGGCGTTCAAGGTGTTTGAGCTGTACGGCTCCAACTCTTCTGTGCTCGAGGTCGAGTACTTTGAAGAGGTGGGCACGGGACTCGGACCGACGCTCGAGTTCTACTCGCTCGTCTCGAAGGAGTTTGCCCGCCGCGATCTGGAGCTGTGGCGCGACAACCGCGCGGGCGACTCGGCCGACAACGGCAGCGCGTACGTGTTTAGTCCGCTGGGCCTGTTCCCGGCGCCTCTGATCACGGCGGAAGGCGACGAAGCCAAGGCTACGGCGGCGGCGACGGCCACATCGAGTGGCGAGGGTGGATCTGGGTCGGTGTCGAAGCGGCTGCAGGCGTTCCGCATCCTGGGTCAGTTTGTGGCCAAGGCGCTGCTGGACTCTCGCATCATCGACTGCAACTTTGCGCCAGTGTTCATGCGCGCAGCTCTGAACCAGCACGTGGCGCCGACGCTGGCGACGCTGTCGGCGGTGGATGCTACGCTGGCGCGCTCGCTGGCGTCGCTGCGCGAGATGAAGCCCGAGGAGGTGGAGTCGGTGGGACTCGACTTTACGCTGCCCGGCTACGAGTCGATCGAGTTGCACGCGGGCGGACGCGACGAGTCGGTGACGGGCGCCAACGTGGAGCAGTACGTGAGCGAGGTGCTGGACATGACGCTGCAGCGAGGCATTCGACCTGCGGTGCGCGCGTTCCGCCAAGGCTTCAACCTCATCTTCCCGATCTCGGCCATGTCGAGCTTCACGGCAGAGGAGTTGGTGATGCTGTTTGGCAACACGGAGGAGGACTGGAGCGAGGCGACGCTGCTGGCGAGCATCAAGCCGGACCACGGCCTGAATGCGGACTCGGCGAGCTTCCGCGACATTGTGGCGATCATGGCGTCGTTTGATGCCGCCGAGCGGCGCGAGTTCCTGCAGTGGCTCACGGGCTCGCCCAAGCTGCCGATCGGCGGCTTTGCGGGGCTGCATCCGCAGCTGACGATCGTCAAGCGTCCGCACGAGGCACCGCTGACGCCGGACGACTATCTGCCGAGTGTGATGACGTGCGTCAACTATCTCAAGATGCCGAGCTACTCGTCGCGCGACAAGATGCGCGAGCGGCTGCAGACGGCGATGAAGGAGGGATCGACGAGCTTCCACCTCTCGTAGCGAGCGGAATCCCCCCCCTTGGCATTCGGCACCGTGTTTTGTCCCTTTCCTTTGCATTGGTTAGCGTGTTTTTGTTTTCAATCTGTCTCGAAAGGTCTTGCAATCGAGCAAGGCACATGCATGGTTCTCGTGATCGTCGTCGTCTGGTCGTATTCGTGATTGCGTGGGGTGGTGGTGAGCAGCAGCAGCGAGCAAGATTGGATGGGTCTTGTGACCGCGGCAGAGTGCATTTTCATTTTCTTTCTTTTTCTATTTGATTTCTTGATTTTTCTTTCCGACATCGCTGTTTCCTGCCTCGGTTCTGGCGTGGGTTCGGTTTGGCAAGAAAAAGAAAAGATTTTCTTTTATTTTGATTTCGGTCGGAGGAGGATGTCATTGGACCCTTTCGGGCTGCTGAGCAAGCCGGTTGAGGCAAGTCGGCGGGGCAAAGTCGAAAAGCGCCTTCCGATTTGCGGCGCCTTTTGGGCTCTTTTTTGGCTTGGCAGCCTCCACTTTCCCGAGAGAGAGGAGGCAGAGAGGAAAGGCTTGTTCCGTAAACGCACGACGACGAGGCTTCCCGCACATTCAACACCACCATCTCCGCCTCCCTCCCCCGGACGTCTAGCTCAAGTTCCTATCTTATGGCCACGGACGGATTGGAGTGGAAACCCGACCTTCTCGCTGTCGTGCCCAATACGCCCTAGTCTGCTAGTTGTGGACCTTTGATTATGTTCTCCTCTCGTGCTGATGCGGGGGGCGGCGACCCGAGCGAGGTATCCGAGACAGCACAGGCACTTCTCAAGGCGCACTATGGTCGTCTCCGCACTGCCACCGATACATCGGACCGCACCACGTTGGCGAAACTCGAACGCGCAGCTGCCAACCTCGACCGCATCTGCCTGCAGCTCGACAACATCCAGGTGGCACACCAATTGCACGCGGGCCAGTCCTCCGCACATCAAGCCTCGCGCATCCTTCAGCCTCTCGGTGCGCTTGCATTCTGGCCCGCACAGCTCGATCTCAAGGATGAAGGCGTGTTTGTCCGACAAGATGTAGCAGGACTGTCGATAGCCGACCAACTTGCCATAGAGGATGCCGCCCTACCAACTCTCACCCAGCCGTTTGGAAAGGAGCGCATCGCCAGCTCGGTCAGGCTCAGCGAACCAAGCCGGACAATCGAAGTGACCTACGTCAAGACGACCATCAAAGACGCACAGTACCACCTGCAGGAACGCAGGAGCCGCTTCCTAAAGCATGCTGCGGAGCTGCGCGAGCGCATCGCACCGGAAAGCCTAGGCAAAGGAGACGAGAGCGGAAAAGATATGCACGTGGTCAACGAGCAGAATCAGGCACTCAACGAGGAAGGTCTGCCGTTCTTCGAGCCGATCGAAAAGGTGTCGGACGAAGAGGCGGCACAGAAGAAGCAGGCGTACATGCAGCCGTTTGTGCGCGACAACGACGAGCGCACCGCCGACAAGGACAAGCGTAGACTCTGGCTCGAGCAGACTCTGAGCAAGCTCGAACAGGAAGAAGAGCAAGAACAAGACGAGGACATCGATGCTGATGCCACGCCCAGTAAGGACGCTGCCGAAGCAAGTGCACCCGCCACACAGAAAGACGACGCAACGGACGCTGCGCAAGAGACACGTGTGGTGTTGCGCACTCGAACGCCCAGCCCGCCTCCATCGCCCGAAGATCAAGCCTCCGCCAAGGCGCTGCCCGAGATTGTCTCGGCTGCGCGACCACCACCCGCCAAGTCTGCGCTCAAGATGGGCCTGGCGCGACCGCCGATCAACCAGCGACCCTCATTCGGGGCGTCGGGCATCCGACACGGCTTCCTCAATCTCAACCCGTCCAGCCCCGGTGCCATCAAAAGCTCGTATTCGTGGGAAGACCTCGAGAAGGAGGACGGCAACGAAAGGCCGTCGCGCAGCCACACGCCTACTCCGCTCAGCCGCACAAGCAGTACAGCAGAAACGTCGCTGCTTGGACGGGTGAACGATGTCGCACCCAGTCCGATGACCAGCGGCACTAGTACGCCCACCAAGAAGAGCGTGCGCATCAAGTCGCCCGAGCGCGCACATCCCGAAGCTTCAGCGCGCTCCGGCCTTACGCCGCTCCAGCGCGCACTGCGTTCGAGCATCCGCGTTAAGGAGAACTACGCCAATCCGGCTCCATCGACTTCGACTTCAGCAGCGGCAGACGCGGCTTCCGCTCGGGCCGACTCGGGCTCGGGCACCGCAGAGAAGCGCCACCGCGACGACGTGGGCGTCGAGGAGGAGGCGGAGCGCATCGTTGCGTTGCTCGGACCCGATGTGGTCGAGGGCCACCCGAGCGCCCCGCCGACCGACGTGCTGAGACAGATGCAGCAGGCGCACGAGGAAGACAAACGTCTCTCCACACCCGAGGCCGTCGCAGCGCGCCAGAAGCTCGAGGAAGAAGAGCGCCAGAAGGAGCGCATGAAGCGGCTGGCGGAAAAACCTGCTCTCGGACACGCCGTCATGGAGCGCCCCAAGGCCGCGGCGACCGCAGCAGACACCAAAAACGGCACGAATGGAGGCACCAAGTTCAGCGCGTTCAAGAAAGGGTTCCTCAACCAAAAGCCCAAGTTCGTGCCCAACGCACCTGCGCCACGCGTGCCGGTGGCGCCGACCGAGTCGCTGGGCATGTCGGCGCTCGATCGGGCGTCGATGGGCGACGACGAGCTGAGTGAGCGCAGGCAAGCAATGGGTTTGCCAGCCGCCGTGCCGCATGCAAGGCCGTCCAAAGCGTACGCCGAAAAGATGCGGCAGCGCCAAGAGGGGCGTGTCGAGCAAGAATCCCCCAGCCCGGGCATGGGAGAGGGCAAGGTCGCGCTCGCTAGACCCGTGGATGGGGATGACGTGCCACGTCCCGGCCGCGTCCGCTTCGGTCCTCCTGCGTCACAGCCCGATGAGGAGCAAGACGAGGAGGATGAGGTGGTCGACATCAATCCTAGCGGTCGGCTGGAGAATCACCTGCCGGACGAGATCGATGATGGTCGCGAGCTGGACGAGGAGCAGGAGGAGCCCAAGATCGAGGGGGAGGGTGCAGACGCCGACTCGGACGACGACTACTTTGACTCGTACCTCTCGCAGCGCTCGCGTCGCGCGGCAGCAGCCGATAGTCGGGGCATCGATGTCGACCACGACGACGACCACGACGACCACGACGACCACGACGACGACCACGACGGTGGCGGCGACTTTGACGACGATGCAGAGGACTGGGACATGGATGATGACTTTGACGACGACGAGGATGAGTACGACTACGATGCAGACGACCTCATGGCGCTGGCGCCCTCGATGGGCGGCGATGCGGACGGGCTGGCGTCGCATCCGGATCTCATGAAGGAGTACGAGCAGGCACGCGCCAAGCTGGCTGCCATGGGCCTGGCCATGCCCGGCTCGAGCAGTGCGGGCAGCAGCGCGGTCCTGCCGGCCGAGGGGTCCGACGACGACTACGAGGACGACGTGGTGCCACTCGACGCAACGATGGAAGATCCAGAGTACCAAGGCAACACCGTCAGCGACACCTCTGGCCGCTCGCGCATATCGCGCTTCAAAGCGTCCCTCCAGCAACGCTCCGCCCCTACCGCTGCATCATCCGAAAAGCTCGAGGACCTGCTGTCGTCTGCGCAGAACCTCGGTGATGGCCAGGGTGCCAATGGCTCCACCTCGGCCGCGTTTGGCATGGACGGCTTCGCCGGCCCATCAGCGAAGGGACCCGTGATGATCATCCCGCAGCTCGCGCCGGTGCGCTTCCCGAAAAACGGCGACCTGGTCGAGGGCGGTGTCAAGGGCCCCGTGGCGCTCGGCGGCGCTGACAGCGACGACGACGACGAAAAGGCCGAGATGGTAATGCGCAGCAGGCTCGAGAGGCGCGAGTGGAAGCAGAACCATCCCGAGCAGGCGCGCAGGGAGAAGGAGAACCGCCGCAACAGGGAGATCGTCGAGCAGGGACTCGCTCCGCCCGCTGTTGCACCGCGTAGGCAAGCGGAGGAGACCCAGGACCAGACAGGGCAGGCAGCGGAGGCAGAAGCGCAGACGGAAGAGCAAAACCAGCCACAGCCAAAGCCAAAGAAGGTGAGCAGATTCAAGGCTGCTCGTCTGGCACAGTAGATGCAATCAACAGCATTGCACATTCCGCGCGCATGTCAAGGGTGGGCCAGCCAGCGAGAGTGAGAGCCCCGTGAGAGCAGCGGCGGTGTGGAGGCGGGAGCGGTGGATAGCCGGAAGTCGGGGCGGTTGGAACGAGGTGGAAGCCGCGGATTTTTTTCTTTTTTTGAGTTTTTCGCAGTTCTTCATCTTTTTGGCTGAGCTTCGACACACAGGCCACTCTTCGTCCTTGCGTGCTCACCATCACCGACGACCATCTGGCTGCCCGCTCTCGCAGCTAGCATACATACAACAGCAAACATGAGCGGCGTTGGTGCGGTGCCAGCGACACGCTTCACACGCCCACTTCCGCATACGCCGCTCAACCACTTTCTGCGCCAGACCAAGGCGCTGCTCGCCTCGGGCGCGCTCGACAATGAAGATGCCGTCTACGTCGTGACGCCACGCACGCCGAGCTTCGACCAGGCGGTGGCGGCGATTGCATTCGCATTCCTCCAGCAGCAGCTCGACGAGAGCGCGCACACGCAGCGCAGATACGTGCCTGTCGTGTCGGCCGCACGCAAGACGTGTCTCGAAGAGGCGCTGCCCGAGCTCGCGCTGGCTCTGCAGGCGGCACTCGTAGCGGCGGAGAACGTCGTCTTCGAAGACGATGAGGCGTACAGGACAGTCAATGCGTATACGTCCAAGAAGCGCGTGGTGCTCGTGGGC
Organism: Moesziomyces parantarcticus; assembly: GCA_023212605.1. Lineage (NCBI taxonomy): Eukaryota > Fungi > Basidiomycota > Ustilaginomycetes > Ustilaginales > Ustilaginaceae > Moesziomyces > Moesziomyces parantarcticus. The sequence goes on along the minus strand of JALCCF010000012.1, from coordinate 72,718 downwards.
GGCGCTGCTGAAATCAAGGGCAAGCAGGCATGGGAAGAGTGGATGGAGCTGCACGGCGCACAGTTGTTTGGCGTCATCGATACCGACAACACTCTCCCAACCGACATCCACGACGAACAGGGCGGCATCAACGAGCGACTCAACGTGGCTCTCTTCCCTCCCCAGGCAGTGCGGGGAAGTGGAGAGGCAGAACCCAGCCTGGCATCACTCGTTGCACTGTGGGCAAAGCAACAACTCGCGAATGCACCCCGTACGGAGGGTGAGGTGATGACGCGCGAGCTCGCGGATCTGCTGCTGGGAGCCGTGCTGCTCGAAAGCGACAACCTAGCCGAAAGCAAGACCAACTCGGCCGACCTCGGAGCCGTCGGCTGGCTCAACCCGCGCTCATCATTCCAGCTCCAGGACCAGGACGATGCCACCACTACATCGGCCGACGAAGACGAGCTCAACGACGACGAGGCCAACACGCCGAACTTTGACGCGTATGTGCCGACGTTCCCGGATCTCGATGCGCTGTACCGCGCGCTGCGTGCCGCCTCGCGCACGCCGACTAAGCTCGCGGGCCTCACACCGGCCGCTGCGGCCGCGGTGGACGACGGCGCTTCGCCCGACCACTTTGAGTGGAACCTCATCACCAACACGCTGGCGAACCTTGACGAGGCGCAGAAGGCGCGTGTTCCCAGCACGGTCAAGCAGACGATTAAGGGCGACTTTGCCGCCGTGCTCACGTCGGACGTGGGCAAGAGGCTGCTCCGTCCCATCGGCGCCAAGCTCGGACAGACGCTCAGCAGTGGTGCGGGTAGCCTGGACCTGACGGCTCTGCAGAAGGATGTCGACCAGGCGGTGGGCGAGGCGGTGACGGCGGGCGACGATGCGTTCGAGGCGCTGTGTGTGGCGATCAGTGCGCTGCATGCGTTTGTGCAGATCAACTGGACGGGTCCAGAGCTGCCCGACTCGCTCGAGCCGTTGGCGCTGCTGCGCTCGACGGCACCGGAAGTCTTCCCGCCCCGCCCACTCGATGCGGATGCAGAGGACAAGGCCAATAAGACCGCCGAGGGCATGCTGCATCGTGCCTCGCTCGAGGCACTGGCATTCAAGGGCGAGCCAGCCTACCATCTGTGCCGCGTGCCAGTGTTCCTCGTGCTCGCCAAGCTGCTCATCGAGGCGCTCTCGAGCGTCTCGTCCGGCATCGAGACGGTGGCATGGTGGAAGCTGCGCGCATACACAGTGCACAGTCATGTGCTCGACGAGCCGGTGGCGTTTGGGAAGAAAGTGTTCGAGCCGGTCAACAAGCTGCGCGACGTGCTGGGTGCGCGTGCGGCGGCGACGAAGCCGACGGCAGTCGAGGCCAAGAGCAGGTGGGCCGCACTGTCCGCGAGGTTGATCCTGGAGCGCGGCGTGGCGCTGCAGAGGATCGGGAGCGACCGCGAGGCGGCCGAGACGTTTGTCGAGGCAGCGAGGCAGAACGGGCTGGTGTACAGGATGTCGGGTGCGCTAGGAAAGAGGACCAAGTTCCAGAAGGAGGACAAGACGCAGCTCATCCTGCTTGCCAAGAGCGTGGTTGCCGACGGCGGCAAGGAGGACGAAGAGGCCGAAGCCCAAGGCGAAGGCGAATCCACCACGGAAAGCCAGGGCGAGGAGAAGAAGGAAGGAGAGCCGCTGGAGACCGGCTTCGCGGCCAAGGCGAATCCGGAAGACCAGGTGGCAGGCATGCCATCGACGTTTGCGCTCAACGACGACACGCTTTTGGAGCAGACCAAGTTCACCTCGACCACCGCGGATGCTGTGGGAGAGGATGAGCTGGGCATGCTGGATCCGAATGCACAGCCAGCGCTGGCGGTGCTGGACCAGTGTGTGCTGCTGGCGCTGTGTCTCAACATCCGCAATACGCAGGCGGCGCACGGGCTGACGGCGAACCAGATGGGCATCTTTATCGCGCGCGTCGTGTCGCACGCGCGCAACTGGACGGTGCACACCATGTCGCTGCTGCTGCGTGCGCGGCTCGAGTCGACGCGCACGCGCACGGTGGAGCGATCGGTGCTGCAGCTGCAGGCGCTCATCGACCAGATGCCGACCAACGATTCGAGCCTGCAGGAGCGCCTCAAGTTCTTCCATGCGCTCGATCTGCCGCCCAAGTGGGAGATGCAGGCCGAACTCGCACGCCGCTACGCCAGCATCGGCGTGACACGCTCGGCGCTTGAGATCTTTGAGCGCATCGAGATGTGGGAGGAGGTGGTGCAGTGTCTGGGCATGCTGGGTCGGCAGCAAGAGGGGGTCGAGGTGGTGCGTGCGCTGCTCGACGGCTCCAAGGTCGAGGCCGACGTCGACGTGTCCGCACGCAGACGCCAGGCGGCCGGAGCGCGCAGCGAGGCGCAGGCGGTCATGTTCACACGCATGGACCGCGCGCGCGAGGCCAAGTTGTGGTGTCTGCTGGGTGACCTCGAACCGGACGCGGCGCTGGCGCACTACAGCAAGGCGTGGAGCGTGTCGGCGTCTTCGTCCGCAAGGGCAGCACGCAGCCTCGGCGGCGTCCACTTTACGCAGCAGGACTTTGCACAGGCGGCCAAGTGGCTCAAGCTCGCGCTCAAGATCAACCCGCTCTATACGCGCTCGTGGTTCATCCTGGGATGCTGCTACATGCGGCTGGAAAAGTGGAAGGAGGGTGCGCAGTGTTTCCGTCGGTGCACCGCGCTGGACGACGAGGATATGGAGAGCTGGAACAACCTTGCGAGCTGTTACCTGAGGATGGTGGAGGGAGCCGCAGCGGCTAGCGATGCGGTGGGCATCGAGCGCATGGGTATGCAAGGTGGATTGCCCGACATCCTCGAGGCCGAGGAAGAGGCGGAGCGTGTGTGGGACGCTGGTGCGCGCAGCGACGACGACGACGAGGGGCTGAGCGAGTGGAGTGGCAGTTCGCGCTCGGACTCGGGCGTCGAGGTGTCGAGTGAGTCCGAGGCCGAGAGCGATGCAGGCACCGAGACCGGGTTGCCGGATCCGGGCCAGCCGGGCGGTGCTCGGATGCGACGCGCCAACGCAACGACGGCGTACTCGCTCAAGCTGCTGGCGCACCGGTCGCTGCAGCAGTCGCTGCGATTCGCGCACGACAACTGGCGCGTGTGGTTCAACTACATGATCGTGTGCATCGACGTCGGCTACCTGCTGGAAGCGACGCGCGCCATGCAGCGTGTGGTCGAGATCCAGACGCGCTCCAAGTCGAGCGACGCGGACCGAGCCAAGACGGTCGACCTTGCCGTTCTCGCGCGGCTGGTGGATGCCGTGACACGCACGCCCAAAGCCGAGCTCGAGGCCGATGTGCTTGCTGCCACGGAGGCGTACGAAGCTGCGCTTGCACAGCACCGCTCCGACTCGACGAACGCCGCACCGGTTCAGCCCAAGGTGGATGTGAATTCGGGCTTGGGCCTGTACCCGCCCGTTCGGCGGCTGTTCGACGAGACGCTGCTGGCGACGATTTCGACGAGTGCGGGCATCTGGAAGCTGTACGCTCGTCTGCTTACGTGGAACGGCGAACGCACGCGTGCGGTCCAACACGCGCTACTTAACGCATACACCGCCGCATTCGACGAAGCGGTCGCCGGCGAGCTCGCTTCGGACAAGGAGACGTTTGTGAGCGTGCTGCACGACCTGCGCAACCTGGTGGATGCGCTGCTGGAGCTCGCCGAGCGCGACGCGGGCGATCCGGACGCACCCAAGCCGCGATTCCAGGCACGCAGCCTAGTGAGGACGTTCCTGGCCAAGACGCGCGATGCGTGGGACGCCGAACCCGAGTACGACGAGGCCAAGCAGCTGCTCGAGGAGCTCAAGAGCTGACGAGTGTAGGCAGCGCGCAAAAATGGATCAATGAAATGTGCGATGGGATCTACGTGAAGTGCATGTGTGTGTTAGAGGAGGAAGCAAATGCTGCTGAGCAGGACGACGCCGAGTGCGGCGGTGGGGACGATGAAGTGCGACTGCATGGGAGTGGATGTGACGCCGGCGTTGGGTGTGCTCGAAGTGGTTGCACTCGGCACGACGCTCGAAGTGCTCATGGACGAGGTCGCCGATGATGTAGCCGAGGATGTTGAAGACGACGAAGTTGCCGACGATGTTGAGGAGGAGGAGGAGGTGGTGGAGGTGGCGGTGTTGATTGAGCTGATGGAGAACGAGATGAGCGTGCCGAGCGTTGCTGCAGCGTCGGTGGATCGGGACGAGGAAGAGGTGGTTGAGGATGCGGATGTGGAGCTCGAGTTGGTTGCGCTGCCCGATGCCGATGTGGACGACGAGGAGGACTGGGCGGATACGAGTGCGAGCAGCAGCGCCATGCACAGCAGTGCCGACGAGAACACAGCAACGCGAACCATGGCTGATGGATATGGTGCGGACGGGATGAAGTGGGTTGGGCTGAAGGTGGTTGTACCGGACGCCCCAACCTCGCACGGAAGTCATGGAAATCCCTCGCGCCTTTTTTCTCCGAGCTGATGGACTCCCTCCGGCTTCGACACGCCGGAAAACAGACGTCACCGTGCGCGAAAGAAAAAAACTCATGGAATGTACAGTCCTGCCGATCTGACAACTGGCACTTTTGTTCAAGCCGCGCGAGAAATGACTGCCAATTGACCAACACCGAGCAGAGCAGCCGCTGCCGACAGAAAAGGTACAGCCGAGTCTGCCAGGCCGACATCGTCGCCTGATTGGATTGCAATTCGTGATTGGACTGCGACACCGCTCCGGCTGCCTAGCGTGCTCTCAGGCTTGGCAGCGCGCGGCTCCAATGCTTAAAACGGCGCAGCGCAGATCTCACCTCGCCGGCCACTCGAGACGCCACTCTCGAAACGCGCCCGTTCTTCTCGCCTCGCCCCGCGCTCGGACCTCAAGGGCTCTCCCTCACCCTTTTTTCTCTCGCGACCATCCCTCCGCACTCTATCTGCTTTCCCTTTGTCAATCGGTCTTGATTCTTGGTGTCGTTTTGACCTTTATCATCCACAACCAAGAGTCTCTCTCTCTCTCTCTCAAAAGCTTTTCATTCCGGATCCACGCACGCGGCTTCATTACACCCACACCCAGCCACGTCACGGCCAATCTACACCCACGCAAGCACCCAACGCACGTGCCCGCAAGTCCCCTCATCAGCCTGCGGACGCGCCGCGCAGCTTCTTGCTTCCTTTCTTCTCGCCTCTCGCTTCCACTCGGTCCCGCGCGCACACAGCTCATCATGGACTCGGCCAAGATCTTTGCGCTCGGTCTCGCCGCCGGCCTGGCGATCCACGTGTTTGTGCGCAACGGCGCGCGCAAGGACGCCAAGCACGCACAGCCGGCGGCACGCCCACCATCGCCCTCCATAGCGTCCAAGTCGGCAAAGAAGAACAAGAATAAGAAGAACAAGAATAAGGACAATCAGGCGACGCAATCCACTGAGCCGGTTGCCGCGTCCGCGTCAGCTCCATCTCCCGAGCCCGAGCCCATCGCCAGGCCGGTCGAGGCCGCGCCTGCCGCTTCCACGTCCAAGAAGAACAAAAAGAACAAGAAGCAGCAACAGCAGCAACAGCAGCAGCAGGCCAACCCGCAACAAAGCACACCGGCCGAGAGCTACGCCGAAGTCGCTGCAGCCGACGATGCGCCGTCCGCCAGCAATGCCATCACCAACGACGCGGTGCGCGCCAAGTCCGATGCAGCGCACGCGGCGTTGGTGGCTTCGCTCGGCGACATGCGCGATGCCGACGTCGACGAGCTGCCTGCCGGCTACTCGTCCGTGGCGCGCATCCCCGCTCCTGAGCCCGCTCCCACCCACCGCGTCTCGCGCAAGGACCAGGACGACGGCTGGTCCTCGGTGGGCGGCACCTTCCCTTCCACCTCCAAAGCCTCCACCGCCGCCAAGCCCAACGGCACCGCGACGCCCACGTCGTTCGCCTCCACCAACCCGTTCGCTGCGTTGCCGGACGACGCCACGACCGCGAGCGTCAAGCGTCTTCCGCCCAAGCCCTCGGCGCCGTCTGGTGGAGGCTGGACCATCGCCACGCCCGGCCCTATCAAGTCGCGAGCCAACGGCGCGAGCGTCGTGGGTGCCAACGGCGTCGAGACCAAGAAACAGCGTTCGAACGCCAACAAGGCTGCAGCCAAGAAGGCGGCCAAGGAGGATGCGGAGCGGCTTCAGGCGGAGCGACTTGCCAACCACCGTCGTCAGCAGGCGCTTGATGCAGCGCAGCAACGCCAGGCCGCGCGCAGACCGGCACCGCACTCGGTGAGCGCAAAGACACCCACGGCCAAGGCGAGCGTCGACCTCAACGGTCGCCTCGTCTGGGACTAACACCGTTCAAGCCAATCCGAACTTTTTTGCATTTGCGAGAGTAACGCTAATTCGGGGTGCAGGGGACGACAAGTTGATGGATGGCAAATGTTTCTCGTAGAGACGTAGAGGGGAGCAGGGAGAGGGCTGAGTCGAGGTGGTCTAGATCGATGTGCGGCGTAAAGTGGCGCTTGGTAGCGAGCTCGAGATCTCGTTTCTGAGCCTCGTGTTGTAGGGGTGCCACGAACCAGCTTGGAGTGTAGACGGCTGTATGTGCGCAATCTTGTTCTGCAATTTGAAGCAGCCGAGAGAGCGGAGTGGAGGAGTCGAACGACCTGACGTCGACGTTGGGGATGAGGTGGGTGGGAACGGGGAAAGTGCGATAGACGAGATGCGTCCTGATGTCCGGATCGGCGTCGATAGCGAATAGTGTCGGCAAAAGGGCTGCTTGGTGGAGGAACGAGAAGAGCAACATCTGCAGCAAGTGCTGTACGGCGTGCGCCACCACCAACCAACGCACGAGACGTGGACGAGTGCGAAAGTATCTCGAACCCAGCGCGTGGGCCATCACGAGTGCCGATGGCAAGGCGAGCGCGAGTAGGAACCGCGGCTCTTGGTGCGGTGATACGCTGAGCATACACAGAGCCACCACGACGATGCTCAGTGATGACAGCACCGCAACATCCTCGTACGCTGCAGCCTTGGTCTTTCGTTGAGTGAAGGTCTGGCGCATGACATGGCTGCCGTGAATGAACAGCACAACGACGTTGGCAACGCCGACGATAATGGGCAGGTTGACGACGGCGTGCAGCCAGCGTGGATGCAGACCGTGTTGGGCAACATTGTGAGTATGCCGATTGTACGCCAGTGCATTCAGCGGCGCCACCACCATCGACAAATGCCCCCACTGTAGACTTGCTATATCCTTGGTGCCTTGCTGGGTGTAGAAGTGCGTGTCGATGCCGAGGTACGCTGCGGTTGTTGCCACGCCTGTCGCGGCTGCCACCACCAGCGCTATCGCCGCCCTTCGTGCGCATCCGTTCCGAGCCAGTGCGGCGAGCCGTGCCAGGTAGAGGATGAGGATAGGTATGGCAAAGGCGACGTACGTGAAGCGAGTGAACACGCCCACTGCCGTCATCACGGGCAGTACGGGCAGCACTGTCCACTTGAGTACTCCGCCGCGATACCACGAATCACCGCGCCCGAAAGCAAGCACGTACATAAGGCTCAGTGCAAGCAGCACGGCCTCGAACGAGTTGCTGAACGGCCTGACCATAAACGTCGTTGCTGCACTCGAGACGCCGTACAGACAAAGCACCCTGCGCGCCATTCTCGGCTCGAATGTCGCCACCACAGCAGCGTCCACCACGAGCGTCCAAACCACCATCGCACCGCGCTGCACCACAAACCTGCCCCAGCCGCCATCGCCCATGAAGCGAGACAGTATGGGTACTGCAAGGTACTGCGTCCGCACTGCGGCGGCAGAGCGAAGCGCATGGCGAGGCTCCCATTCCCACGGTAGCGAGGCCGAGGCAAAGTACGGTTCGCCCGATTGCATCCATTCGTCCGGGTGGATGTAGCCGTAGCCATAGAGCGCGCTGATACAGCGCACCACCACCAGCGCCCAGTACACCAGGCCCAGCCGGCTGCGTGGGTCGACGGCGCGCATCGTCATGACGCCACCATGCTGTCGTGGAGATGGAATCCAACTGCCCATAAAAGAAGGTGTTGGTTGGCAGCCCGGAAATAGCGCGCGTTGAGCCGAAAGCCAATTTACGCGTCGACGCGCCGTCGCTCGCCCAGCCCGACTCAGCCGCAACCCTCCACTCAAACCAACGCACCTCGTTGACCACCTACCTCCATCTCTAGGCTGACAACCATGGACGAGCAAGATCCCGGACTCCACTTCTTTCCCGACGGCAATGTCGACCTGTACGGCACGCTCGGTGTCGACAAAGATGCCACTCAGGATCAGATCAAAAAGGCCTACAAAAAGTGCGTCCCTCCTGCCCCACGCTCCCCGTTCACCTCATGTGACCTCACTGACCAGACTCTTCGTTTCGCTGTGGTGCCAGGCTGGCGCTGAAGTTCCATCCCGATAAGGTGCTCTCGTCTGCGTCGTCCGGTAGCGCCGAGGACGCGATCCAGCAGTTCCAAAAGATCGGCTTCGCGTACGCCGTGCTTTCGGACGAGGTGCGGCGGCGCAAGTTTGACAACACGGGGTCCACCGCCGAGCTCATGTTTGGCGAGGGCGATGCGGATTTCGACTGGAACGACTACTTCAAGCAGCTCTGGACGGGCGAGGTCTCGCGCGCGACGCTCGATGATTTCAAACGCAAGTACCAGAACTCGGCCGACGAGAAGGACGACATCCTCGAAGCGTACAATGCCACCGAGGGCGATCTCGAGGGCATCTTTGACCACGTCCCCTGCTGCGAGTTCGTCGCCGACGAGGCGCGATTCATCGCGCTCATCGACGATGCCATCGCGGCGGGAGAGCTCAAGGCGACATCGGCGTGGAAGCGCAGCAAGAGTGCCGAGGGCCGCAAGGCGCTGCGCACCAAGGCACATGGCGAGGCTGCCGAGGCAGAGAAGCTCGCCAAGGAACTCGGCGTGTGGGACGACCTGTTTGGCGATGGCAAGCCCAAGGCCAAGGCCAAAGCCGGCGGCAAGGACGCCAAGACCAAGGGTGCGCGTGCCAAGGGCAAGACCGCTGCCGACGACGAAGACGACCTCGGTGGCCTCGCAGCGCTCATCCAGCGAAAGAACCAGAACCGCGCTTCGAACTTTGACGACATGATCGCCAAGCTCGAGGCCAAGGCGGGCGTCAAGGAGAAGCGCCCCACGGATGAAGAGTTTGATCGCATCCAGGCCGAGATGCTTGCGCGCAGAAACGGCGGCGCTGGCAACAAGGAGAACAAGAAGCGCGGCGCAGCACCAGCGGCAGCTGCTGTGGGTGGCGGCGCAGCATCCAAGAAGAAGGCCAAGAAGTGACGTGGATTCTGCTGCGGCGAGCAATGCCATGATTGTATTTGTAGCCTCTGCGTCTTCGTGTTGAGCGAGTGTGAATGGCGGCCCCAAGATGGCGCGAAGGTGAGGGGACCCTTGTTTGTTATTTTTAGATGCTGTTAGACTGTATGAAACACAGCTCAAGAATTCGGGATATTACGTCTGCATGTGGTAAGCGGAAGAGCGAGGATCGCACGTGACGCGCATTTGTGAGCGGCGGGAAGAAGCGGATTTTTTCCCAGCCAATCCTCGGCCAGACGGCTGGCTCTGACACTGCGATTCTCAAGCCAGTGCGATCACATCGTCACCATCTTCAGCTTGACCACGTCTCCACCGCATCGACAACATCTCAACATGGTCGGTGCTGCATTCGGGCGTGCCACGCTGCAAGCGTTCGCGCGTGCGAGCACCTCGTCCAGCTCGTCGCTCGGCTTTGCGCCGTCATCGTCTTCGCGCATCGCAGCCGCTCTTCAGGCGTCGGCGCGCAGCTCTTGGTTGGGGCAGCGATATGTGCACGCAGTATCTTCGACCACACAAGTGTCGACGTCGCCGCCTGTTGCAGTCAAGCTGTCGGCGACGTCGTCGCAGCGTACGCGTAAGGAGCGCCGCACGGCGATGAAGGAGCAGCGCAAGGCGGCGAAGCGTCGGATTGCCGAGTCGAGCGTGTCGGCGCGGCTGGGCGTGTCGACGACGACGACATCGCCGTTCGTACGTAAGGATCGACAGTTCAAGACGTTCAAGCCCATCACGCGCTCCATCCGGTGGTTGAGGCAGCCGCTCAACGAGCATCTGCACAAAGGCAAGCCCGAGCGCTCGCTCACCATCGCCAAACGCAGCACCGCCGGTCGCAATCACCACGGCCACGTCACTGTGCGCGGACGCGGCGGCGGTCACAAGCGCCGCATCCGCCTCGTCGACTTTTACCGCTGGGAGAGCGGTGAGCAGGAGGTGCTGCGCATCGAATACGACCCGGGCCGCAGCGCGCACATTGCGCTGATCGAACACAAGGAGACGAAGCGCAAGAGCTACATCCTCGCGCCGGACGGTCTGCGTGCAGGTGACACTGTGCAGAGCTACCGCCTGGGAGGAGCGGATGCGGCCACGCCGCGCGCCACAACCATCACGGACGAAGAGGTGTCGGCGGACGGCACCCAGCTGTCCACCGACCCGGCTGCGCCGCAAACGACCACCGAGCCAAAGGCAACATCCACCGATTCGGGCTCGAGCTCGTCGCTCGACCTCGGCATTTTCCGTACCCAAGCGATCCGACCGGGCAACTTTCTGCCTCTGCACCTCATTCCCATCGGCACGACGATCCACTCGATCACGATGAACCCGAGCGGGCCGGCCAAGATGGTTCGCTCAGCAGGAACGTTTGGGCAGCTTGTGGCATTCTCAGCACGCAGTGGTGCTGGCGAGTCGCACGCGCAGGTTCGACTGCAGAGTGGCGAGGTGCGTCTGATCCCGTCGCGGTGCTGCGCTGCGATCGGCACGGTGAGCAACAAGGACCACCAGCACCGTCGGCTGGGCAAGGCCGGTAGGAGTAGGTGGCTCGGCCGACGACCCAAGGTGCGCGGTGTGGCGATGAACGCGTGCGACCACCCGCACGGCGGTGGTCGTGGTAAGAGCAAGAGTAACATGCATCCGCGCTCGATCTACGGCCATCTCACCAAGGGTGCACGCACGCGCAAGCCGGGCACGCGCGGTGGCAACCAGATGGTGGTGCGCGAGCGTCCGCGCAGGAACGGCAAGCGTCTGGGCAAGCCCTGATCTGATCCCCATAGCTCCGCGTTACAACCACAGTGCAATACGATTCCAGTGTCTTTTCTCTCAACAATGTCTGCCTTGTGGATGAGTGGATGAGAGGATGAGGAGGATGAGATCGGGGGTTCTACGTTTATCGGCGATTTGGGATGCCGGCTTGATTTTCACGGCGGAGACCCAACGTTGGACCGGCGACACGGGACGGAAGAGATGTTGATCGGGCAGGACGAAGCAGGGATCGGAGCGGCGAGGGGCAACGGAGAGCGAAAAGCTTGCATCGAAGAAGACTTTTTCTGGCTGCATGACAGCGCGGAGTTGGAGCGACGCCGCAGGTGCCTTTGTGCAGCCGCCTGCGCGGAAGACAGGCGACGTTGCAGGCTACGCCAGCAAGACTTCTTTTCCTCTACTTGGCGCATAGCTCGCTCGCAGCTTAGGGAGGGAGGTGGCATTTCTTGCGACAGCCGAGGCATTGCAGCGAAAAGAAAGCCCTTTTTTTTAGAAATGGGCGGCCAGCACATCAACACGCGCCGGCTGCCAAACACACTCCTCTGAAACATGCACGCCGTCACGCCGTCGGAGCTGTCGCGGATGCATCGCTAGAACAGACTGATCCGCACGCATGCACCACCACCACAAGGTGCGCGTGCATGGGCGAGCCACTAGTGTGCACCAACCCACACGAGCGGCTTGAGCCTGGCCAATCCATTCCTGCAGCTGCCAAATCTCGCCGCAAGCACCGCAAGCACCGCAAGCACCGCAAGCACCGCAGATCTTTCGGCTGCACTCCCCGGCCCCCCCTTCCCCCTTGCTGCTGGCTGCACGCCACCCGCACACACGATGGGCGGTTCCTGCTGCATCTCATCATGGCCTGCGTGTGCGTGTGTGCGCGCTCGTCCTCCTCCCTCACCCGCTGCCAAGCCACAAGTTGCCCCCTCCCTGGACAGGCCCTTTGAGCTTCTACACGTCACCGATCCTCGTCTTTGCTCTCCACCATCGTCTCGAGGTTACACATCGTGTTCTCGACGTCCTGCCATTGCTCTGTCGCTACACGCGCATCATGGATGGCATGCTCGCCTAGCGCACGAGCTCTCTCCATTGCACATACCATATCGACACCATGGTGGTGGCACTGCGCGATCAGGCGCCCAAGAAGTCGCGCCTCTCGCTCTTTCGTCTCGGCAAGTCTTCGACCAAGCCCGCAGCATCACGAGTAGACGCCTCCACGCCGCGCTCCTACCCGGATCCGTCCTCTCTTCCACGCCACTCGCACAACGATGGCGCACGCGCGGAACGTCAGTACGCTAGCGAAGGTGCCACACCCGCCGTGATTGCCGTTCACTACCAGTACCCGACGTCGACCAATCTGCCAGGCGGCTACGACTGGCCTGCGACTCTCGACAGCCATGCCGACGACCACCGCCGTATGCGCGCCGACTCGTTACCGATGCAGACCATGTACGCGGAGCGAGACCTGACGCGCGGGGGAAAGCACTCGCGTCAGCGCTCGCATTTCAGCATTCCAGACGTCATCGTCACCTCGTGCGACGACGACGAACAGCACGTCGTCGAGCTGCATGTCCCGCCCAACAAGCGTCGCAGCTACGTCCTGCGCGATCCCAACGAGGCTCCTGCCCAGCGAAGCAAGCCAAGTGCTCCACACACTCGCCGACCCGAGCCGCTCATCCGCTTCGACTCGAACGAGATGCGCACTACCACCCGAACCACCTCTGTGCCCAGCCTCGCCTCGCCCACCGCCGACAGCGCCGCGTCGACACCCACATCCTCTGCGAGTTCGAGTCTGTCCAAGGGATCGGGTAAGCGCATGCGCAAAGCCTCCTTCCCATCGTTATTCAGCCGCAAGAGCCTCGACTCTTCGCGCGTCGAAGAACCCATGCCCATCACCCCCCTCACGCCCCCCTCTGCTCCCGCTGCAGCCACCGCATTCGATGGGCGTCAACCCGACGGCCTGCTGTTCTCGGCTCACTCGAGCGCAACCCCACTCCCCTCTCCACCGGCTACGCCTACATCGCCTACACCCAAACTGAGCAAGAAAGAGCTCAAGGCGCGACAGAAGGCGGAGCTCGCGCTCATCCGCGATGTCGAACGCATCGACAGGCTCGTCAAGCAGCACGACTCCAAGGCGCGCAAGGCGCAGGAGAAGCACGAGGCCAAACAGCGCAAGCGTGCCGAAAAACTTGCCCATGCCAATGCAGAGTTCCACCCAACACCGCCGCCACCCCCGGCGGCGGGGAGGACCATCTTTCAGGCGGCTACGCGAGCGGCACCTGCCCTTGGACGCAGGGGCAGCATGCGTGGGTTCGCAGCCGAGAGACGTGGGTCGGAACCCACCATTCCCAGTGCGAATGTAGAGGTGCGCGCGGCGGCAACGCCGTTTAGTATGGATCTGCCATCGACGGCGAGGATGCCGTTTGCGGAGCCGAGAGCTGCACCTAGGCCGATGGTGGCAGATGCTTATAAGCCCGCGGTCAAGGCTCCGCTGGGGATGGTACCGAGAGGACAGAGTGTGTCGCCTCCTAGGCCCATGCGTCCTGCTCCACCGCCGCCCGTGCAAGACGAGCCGCGACGCCAACCGGCAAGTTGGGACGATTTGACGTTTGCATCGCCGCTTCCCAGTCTCATCGCGTCCTCGAGCGGCAATCTTGGCCAAGGGAATGCGGGCGAGGAGGAGGATTGTGTGGTGGAGCTTGACGAGGCGACGAGGCGTGCAAGGCGTGCGAGCGTACAACGCGTGCTGGCGTTGTCCGACGAAGGTGGGCGGCTGCAAAAACGTGCATCGCTGCGTAAACGCACCTCGGCACAGGCACTCGAGCGACGCTCGGACGACGACACTGCCAGAAACGCGGACAAACGAACTAGTCTCATCCCGCGCGTGGGTGCGGACGAAGGTTGGATGTTGGACGAGGCTGCGGCAGACGATAGCACCGTCGTTCAGCTCGATGCCCGCGAGTGGATCGAAGACGATCCTGACTCGCATGGCCTTCTTGAGCAACAAGGAGAGGTCGATAAAGTCTTGGCGGATCTACATGCTGCACAGGAGGATCATTTGCGTCCACAAGAAGCCACGGATCAAGTAGCGAATGATTCGCCTTCTAGACCCAAGCGATCGGCTAGACGACAGGAACCACGCAGCGAGTCGCTCGATTCGTCCGACTCATCGGCTACCGCCATCACCGACAGTTCCACCGCCGAAGAAGTCGTGTGCTTTTCAAGACCCTTCTCGCCCAATCAGACGGACAAACGCAACACGCAGGAGAAAGGGTTCACCCTCGAACTCACCCTCTCCCCTCTCCAGCCTTTGGACATCTTTACCACCAATTCGCATGTTTAGGCCTAAGTGACTTCCTTGTATACCCGCGTGAATCTCAGCTTTCCTGACGTAGTCTCGTGGAACGACTTCACGTGCGAAATGTTTCAGCGAGAATGTGGTTGCCGGGCGAGCTTACGGCATCAAACCTGGGTAGCGCCCACGCGCACAGCCACCACCATCCGTCACCATTTGGCCGCCGACATGGCTCGCATCGTAGCCAACAAGGGCACTTCGAGAAGGCCGTCACGGCAGGCACACGAAGCCAAAGCATTGGAAGGATTTCATGGCCATCAAGGGCGACAAGGCGAAGCTGACCAAGCTGCTCGACACCATGGTAAAGCTCGGCAACGGGCAGGAGGAGGAGGAGGAGGAGGAGGACTTCGGCTGCGCCCACAGCAGCACTGGGTTGGCGTAGAGGGGAGGCACCGGGAGCAGACGCAGACACACTCAGACGCACGCAGACACACGCAGCAGACACATGTATACGGACCGCAAGTACATAGGCACAGACAGACGAATGCGAGGCATAGATTATTTTGATTCGACTAGGGAGAGAGAAGGAAAGACGCCCCGCCGGGGGGGGTGGGGGTTTGCGACGGGACGAAGCTGGTCATCGCTCAGAAGACAGTCTCGACCGAGGAGGCGCGCGAGGGAGTGCGGGCGCGGTCGATGTTGGTGTGCCACGCCTTGACAACCTTCCAGTCGATGTCGAGTTTCTTGATCGTCGAGTCGTGCCAGAATTGCACGTTCAGCTTGCCGCCCTTGACCTCGGCGTAGACATTCGCAAGGCGGACGATCGTGTCACGCGGGTAAGGGTTGCGGTCGGCCCGCACCGTGTAAAGATCGCTACCGTAATTGACATTCATCAGCGTCTGCTAGTTTGTAGCGCCGACCTTTTGGTCCCAGCTGTTTCGAAATGATTCGGACCACCATGTTTCTCGCTTCGGGCTGGTCTTCGATGGCCTGCCTTAATCGACGGCGAGCAGGCCGGCTCGAGCATGCGGCTCTTGGCGATGGCGGCGTACATGCTCATGACCGCCGCCGAAGCGCTCCCACCTGAGCCAACCCGCGTCCGCCCGTCGAGCGCCAGGCAGGCGCGCGTCGACTCGTTTGACGGGCGTTCGCTGCCGGATCCGTGGTCTGGCCAGCCGCTGTTCGGCTCGCCGACGACGCTGATCGCGCACGTGCCGCACGACAAGCGCTTCCACCTCGGCTTCGACACCGACACTCCGCGGTACGGCGACTGTCCGCACAAGCTCAACGCGCGCATGGAGCCCTGGAAGAACAACTGGCTCATCTAGAGCTTCCGCTTCACCACCATCGTCGCCTTCCTCCAGTCGACGTGCGCACACTCTCGCCGCTGGCCCCGCCGCCTTACTCACGCCGGTCTCATCCCTCCCGCCCAAGACCTCCTCGCCGGTTAGCTCGACATCGACTGCCATCGCCGATGTCGATGTAGACGATGCGGTAGTTTGCTGAACCTGCCATTTGATTGCAATCGTTGCGGATGATCAGCACGACCATGTGGATGGATTTGGGCAGGTATCCGAGGACCCTTGGAATGCTCGCTGTTGTAGCGAGGGTAGTCCGGCAGGACGAAGTGGCCACTGCCGTGCCTCTTGATGCGTGGGGCGGGCTCGTCGACTGCGGTGTTGTCGGCGTCGCCAGTGTCGCCTCTCCGACATCGTCGTCCTCGACGTGTGCCGATGTCAAGAGGCCACCGAATACTCGTAACTCTGCTTCATCCACCACGAACAACGACTTTCAAAACAGCTCAATGGCGGCCATCGCTATCAGAGGTATTGCTCAGCACTTACAACGCTTAGACAGCTCGCGCTCGCTGAAAACTCCGCCAACAGAACAATTCACCCATCGTTGGTGCTCTACAAGCTCATTGACGAGATACTGAAGGTGCTGAGAACAAATGAATTGCGGTGGCGCGACCTTGCTAAAGATTGCCTCTCCTGAGAGCATCGAGTTTGTTGCGCATCGCAGCTGCGCTCGTGTCGATCCACTTCAAGCTTCCCAGATGCGCGTTCAGGATCGCGACGATCTGGGCAATGCTTCCGTCCCTCTCCGCATCCGTCTGGTCTTTTCCTGCGCTCGTCGCATTCAGCTCCGTGATCATCGCCGCCAGGTTCTTGGCAACATCATCCAGATGCGAGTTGAGGTTCTCTGCGAGCTGGTACGACCTTTCGCGCTCCACGTCCGCAGAGGTGAGGTTCAACCCCTGCCCACCATTGCCCGTGATGCCGGGAAGCAGCGAGTCGATCTGCGACTCGTACTCGCCCACAAGGTACGAGAGATCGTTCTGCGACGACTCGAGGTAGTCGAGCGTACGATCCACCGATGCCTGCTTCTCCTCGGCAGCAGAAAGCGCACTGAGCAGAGAGGCAATCTCGTCACCACCTTTGAGCAGCACCTTGTCCCACGCGGCCACTTCGGCTGCTTGGCGTGAGAACTCCTTGACAGACGTGTCGAGTTCGCTCGTCCATCGGTTCAGGATGTCGTCCATGGATTTACCGCGCAGAAGCGAAGGCGTGGGTACCGCGCCCACATTGGCGCCTGCACCCGCAGCCGCGCCAGCAGCAGGAGCGGCAGTCGCCGCAGTTGGGGCCGTCTCACCGGGCTTCGATGTGGTGGTCGCAGCAGCCGTTGAGGCTCCACCGAATGAGAACCCACCAGCTGCGGGCTTGGCAGCAGGAGCAGTCGAGGCAGCCGAGGCGGCAGGTGCGGTAGTGGTGGGCGCAGTAGAAGCTGCAGGCTTTCCAAACGAGAAGCCTCCCGTGGCAGCAGGCGCGGCTGGAGCTGCAGCCGGTGCTGCCGCCGACGTCGTTGCCGGTGCAGCGGTGGTGGCGGGAGCAGCAGGCTTGCCGAACGAAAAGCCGCCAGTAGCTGCAGGCGCAGGCGCAGGCGCAGCCGTCTTGGCCTCTGCGCCCGACGAGGCGGTCGGGGCGGACGTGGTTGTAGCCGAGGCGTTGCCGAACGAAAAGCCGCCGAGCGCGGGCTTGGCTGGTGCCGGTGCAGCCGCCGAAGTTGCGGGTGCGCTGGAAGCCGGTGTGCTGCTGCCAAAGGAGAAGCCACCGGTGGAAGCTGCGGGAGCAGGAGCCGCAGCAGCAGGCGCCGAAGCAGGCGTGGACGAGGCGCCTCCGAAAGAGAAGCCGCCGGTGGAGGCTGGCTTCGATGCGCCAAACAGCGAGCCGCCGCTGGCTGGTGCGGCCGCGGGCGCAGGCGTAGTAGAGGCAGCGCTGCTCGCTGGTGCAGTAGAGCCGCCGAGCTTGAAGGAACCGAAGCCGCTCAGACCACTGCCTCCGCTTGCAGGGGTGCTAGAGGTCGCACTCCCCGCTCCTGAGGCAGGTGCGGCTGGCGTGGATCCGAACGAAAAGCCACCCGTGGCAGGTGCAGCAGGCTTTGCAGCTGTGGATGCGGCGTTACCGAAAGAGAATCCGCCCGATGCAGGAGCCGAAGTCGTGCTGGCCGCACCGTCCGCGGGCTTGGCTGCACCGCCAAAGCTGAAGCCGCCAGTCGAGGCAGGTGCGGACGCAGCAGGCGCTGCCGTCGAGGCAGGCGTAGAGGTGGCGCCGCCGAACGAGAAGCCGCCCGTTGCTGGTGCGGCGGGCTTGGCAGCGCCTCCGAACGAAAAGCCTCCTGTCGACGAGCCGGCGTTGCTAGAGCCGAACAGACCTCCGCCAGTAGTGCCGCCTGTGGATGCGCTACCAAAAGAGAATGGCTTGTTGGCTGGCGCACCACCTGCTGCTGGAGCGGCGCTGGCGTTATTGGTGTTGGTATTGTTGGTGTTCGAGGCGCCGAACGAGAATCCGCCTCCGCCGAACGACATGGCCGCTGTGTATCCTTGGACGATCCGTGTGATCGGTCCTGGCGTGCTGTCGTGTGTGAAGCTGCCTGAGTCGACCAAGGCAAGCTGATGTCGGTGCTGGTGTTGGTGGAATGAGTTGTTGTGCGGCTGTTGCGACGCGAAGACCTTCACGTCCCGCTCGACCGCAGAAAGCGTGGGTGATTCAGGATTATGTGATCCAAATTTGCCTCGCCCGTCTGCGAATTTTTGGAAGCTCAGCCGCCTGCCTTTCGCTGCAGTCAATTTTTCCACTCTTGTGGAGCAGTGCCTCTTCCACAACTCCCCCCTCCTATCACCATACATTCTCTTGACAGCAGCGTCGGTCACCTCACCATCATGCCGCCAAAAGGCTCGCTAGCATCCTTGCTAGGCACACTCACCAACGCGGCGCCCGCCGAATTCGATCCAGAAGCGCTCGAAGCCGACCAGGCAGGACCTTCGAGCTTTGTCAACGGCAACACTGATTCCGCATCGGACGATGATGACGATGACGACCATGACGACGAAGAAGATGAGGAGGAGCAGGACCGCATGAATCCGCGAGCGCATTACGCAGACGTGGGACCCAGCGAGTTGCGCAAGAAGGCCGCGCTGAGCGAGAGCGACAAGATCAACGACCCGCGATACCACGGTGTCAAGACCACCCGCGCCGAGCTCTTTGCAGACGATGACGACGACGAAGAGGAGGAAGAGGAAGAAGAAGACGAAGACGCGGAACAGGGCCTCGAGAGCATGTCGGAAGGATCTTCAGACAGCGAGGATGATGATGGCTCTGACCAGGACAGCCAGGACGACGACGAGGACGAGGAAGACGAAGAGGCGGATCCAGCATCTCGGTCAAAGGAGAAGAAGAAGTTGCGGTTTGCGGAAGAGCACAGCTCCCGCTCGGCAACTGGCGACTCGGATGATGGGGCTGAAGCTGGTGCATCCGGGTCGAACAGCATTGCGGCACAGATGGCGCAGTCGGCCTCGCAAGCACGTGCGCTGCGGGCGCGCCGCGTTGAAGACGCCGAGAAGGGACGTCAGGTTCGCAAGCAGGTCAAGGCATACGAGCGCGCTCTCGAGGCGCGCATCAAGGCGCAGAACGTGCTGCGCGACGTTAACCGTCTTCCTGATCCCGCAGTCTACTCGGCGGCCATGTCTTCGAGCTCCACCGCGATCGAGCCGGCGATCCAGGTGCTGGAGCAGCTGCTCGAGCTATCGGAAACGCTCTTCTCCCTTCGCACTCGTCTGCATACGCTCTCCGCCAACGCGGAAGACGACGATACGGTGGCTGCGCCTACCACACGCAAGCGCAAGCGCGACTTTGACGTCACCGTGCCCGAGGACGCCGAGGAGGCCGAGTCGACATGGAACCAGATCAACTCGCACGATCAGATCGATGCGGTGATGCACGACGTCGCTGCTTACTCGGCCGCGTCCGAGCCGCGTCGCAAGGGCGTGCTGGACAAGTGGAGTCTCAAAGTGACCTCAGCTGCTGCAGCTGCAGCGGCCGCGTCCTACGGCAACAAGTTCACCCAGCTGCGTGCAGTCAACCAGACGCCGTCGACGCAGATCGCAGCGGCACTCGCAGGTGATGGGCTCGAGCGCCTTGTCGCGCGCACGCGCGTCCTGCGTACCGAATCCGAAGGAGCACGTAAACTCGGTCGCATCACCGGCGATGCTGACGAGGTGGACGTCGAGGTCTTCGACGACTCGGACTTCTACTCGGCACTTCTCAAGGAGCTCATTGAGCGTCGCTCTGGCGTCGTTCCCAGCGCGGACGGTACTACGGCAGCCATGATGCTCTCGGGCCTGAGCGGCAACAAGAAGAACAAGCCCGCGGTGGACACGCGTGCGTCCAAGGGCAGAAAGCTTAGATACGAAGTGCACGATAAGATCGTCAACTTTATGCCGCCCATTCCCGATCGCGTCAAGTGGGGCTCGGACCAGATCGATCGACTGTTCAGGCAACTCGCTTCTAGCTCCATCGGCGTTGTGCCCGACTCGAGCGTCGTCGAGGACAATGCGGAAGATGCAGATGCGGACATCGACGGACAGCCTGATCTTGCCGGTCTTCGTGTATTTGGCTAAGACTTGCTCTAAGCATTGCATTCAATATCATCATTTCGTCACAAGGACCACAAATGACACACAACACATGTTGGACGAGCAAATGATCACCAAAACGAGATACTGAGACAGGGAAAAGGGACAGAGCAAAAGAGGTATAATAGCAAGCGAAAGGCGAAGGGGCGGGTTTAGGAGGCAATCGACTTGACGGCCTTTGCAGTTCCGATGGTGGTCGAGTTGACCTTGGTGGCGAAACGCAGCGAGCAGAGCGACTCGTTCAAGTGTGCTGCCATGGGGCTGAGCGCGAGCAGCATGAGCGTCTTGGAGTTACCGCCGAGCGAATTCTTGAGCAGCCAGGTGAGCGTCGAGTTGCGGTAAGGAACGTGGTTGGCCGTCTTGTTCTGGCCGAGCGCCGAGATGACATCGGCGAGGCTGGAGAGCGACTTGTTGATCGACTGGGCTTCTTTGAGACGCACGGGGTCCTTGTCCGATCCCGAGTTGGCCAGACGCTCGGAACCGGCGAGATCGACGAGGCTCAACACTGCGTCGCACGCCTCCATGGTGGTGGTGTTGTGTCCGCGCACGCGCAGCATGAACACCGAGTGCGAGCGCGAACTGCGCTCGTTCATCAGTGTCGCCGCCACCTGTCGGCGCTTCTTGGCCTTGTCCAGCAGCGCAAACACATGCGCCGGCGAGTCGAGAGGCACCACAACCGTGTCTGACACCGTCGTACGCCCCTTGTCGTGCTTGATCTCGTGCTTGGCCTTGTCCACCTCGCTCTTGCCCAGCAGATCGTTGATATTGTCCAGGTAGATCTCGAGCATCGAGCCCTCGAAATCGTAGCGCCACCCCTTGTCCTTGAGGCTCTCGGCTGTCGACCACAGCATCTGCACCGCACGCGGAATCAGACCCGCACCGGCATCCGCCGCGGGATTGCTGCCCCAGCCCGTAATAGAGTCCGGCGCACCCTCGAGCGTGTGCGTCTTACCGGAACCCGTCTGGCCGTACGCAAAGATCGAAGTGTTGTAACCGTCGAGCACCGACTGGGTGAGGTGAGCAATCTCCTCAAATACATCTGCCTGCGACGCACTGGGCTGAAAGACGCGGTCGAAGCTGAAGAGGTGGTTGCGCATGGTCACGGTGCCCGTTGCGGACTCGGCAGCGGCGAGCAGCTCGATCTGGTTCGCCTCGCGCTCGTTGGGGAAGCGGATGGTGGCGAGCGCCTCGGTGCCGTTGTTGACGTCGTTGTTGCTCGGCGGACGCACACGGCAGAAGACGCGGATGTTGCCGCGCAGCTCCTGCACCTCGTTGTGCAGCTTGCGACGCAGACTCTCGGCCTCGCGCAGCTCGTTCTCGAGGTGCGCATTGGCAGCCTTGGTCTCTGCCACATCGGCGTCCATGCTGGCGATTCTGGAACGCAGCGTCTCGATCTCGTCTTGCAACACCTGGATCTGGGAGCGAAGTGCCGTGTTGGTGCTCTCCATGGTCAGATGGCTCGTGCTCTGCTGGTTGAGCGTCGCCTTGAGCGCGGCGACGGTCTCGCGCTCCTGCTCCAGCTCGGTCTCGAGTAGGCGCTTCTCGCGGTTAAATTTGGCGGTGAGCTGGAGCATCTCGTCGTCGGCGAGCGTGCGACGACGCTTGATCTCCTCCTGCTTAGACTGGGCAATCTTGCGCTGTTCGAGCAGATCCTCTTCGAGCTGGCGCACCTTGTCTTCCTGGGCGAGACGCTCGGAGCGCTCCTTGTTCCACTTTTCTTCCGTCTTTGTACGCTCGAGTTCGAAAAGCTCGGCCATCGAGGCGAGGCGCGATTCCATGGCGTCCATGCGCGAGGGGTCGACATCGCCAGAGGCAGCGGAACCAGCGCTGCCGTCGCTGCTACGGGAGGCAGCTGCTGCTGCAACTGCTGCATTTGTGCCCGGACGCAGCCGTGTGACGCTGGTGACGCCCCGCCTGACAGCGGTGCCGGGTGCTACCTTGGCTGCGCTGACGGTGCGTGTCGCTGCTGCGGCTGGTCTGTTGGTGGTGTTGGTCATGGGAGCACGCGGGAGTGTGAGGCCGGCGGAGGCAGTGGTGGCGGTACGACGAGCGGGAACGAATCTACCATTGTCGGCGGCGTTAATGGACCGCGTTGCTGCCACCGTGCGCGCAGCACCGGGTTCTCTGAGCTTGCTGGGCCCCGCCGCCGCTGGCAGTGCAGCTGTGGAGCGCTGGCGTTTGACCGTCTGAGGAACTGGGATGCTTGACATGATGTTCAGCAGCTATGCGATGGGTTGGTGGATGAGTTGATGTTGGCTAGGCGCCTTGCCGCCGCAGTTAGTGCTGGATGTGCTGGCGGTGCTGGCTTGTGAAGGTTGGATGGATGGAAAGTCGATCGACGTGCTTCTGCAAGTCGAGCAGCGTAAAGTAACACAATCCGTGCAGCGAACCGGTGACTGCCAAAGTGCCGAATTGCTCCACCCCAAAACACTCGCGCGCCTCCCAGCCAAAATCCTATTTCAGGCGGCGGCGTCAATTCGCGCCTCTGCCCGTTTCAGTCACGTGCATCAAGCGACCCTCCGCTCGAGACGCGGCTGCTTTTTCGAAGCCCTCACACCCCACAGCTATTACGAAGAGCCATGAGGCTACCTTATCAGTCTCGGCCCTTGCAGTGAAGCATTCTGGCTCGGACTGACGACAGTGTTCTTGGTCGCAACAGATCAACCACGCATACTCAAAGCAGTCAAGCAATACCGATGCACATTTTTCATTGCTCTAGAATCGGAACGAAGGGTCGCGGATGAGTCGGGGAAGGAAAAGGGGAGTCAGGTACAGACTTGGGCCGGCAACGCAGGCGTAATCCTGGCAGACAGCGCGTCTTGCAAGGCCGGCTGCGAATCGCCTGGCGGCTCTTCCGGCTCTTCGCTGGCCATGTTACCGCCACCTTGGTCAGAAGCCGCGTCTTCCAGTGAGGCTGCAGCATGCCCAGAAGCGAGGAGCATCAGCAGCATCTGCGCCCAGACGCCCAGCAGAGTCACCAGCAGCTCCTGCACTGCCGGCTTCACCAAATTGAGCGACCGCTGCGACAGGCTCCGCACCATGCTCACGGCTCCAACACCGTCCACAGATCGGCCGTTGGACATCGTCTCCTCCTCCTCGTCCACCTCTTCCTCCTCGCCTGCCGCAGGCGATCGTTCCTCCGCTGCGTCCACACTGTCGCCTTCGCAGACGCTGCCCGGCGTGCTGCGCCTGGTGCTTGCAGCATCGACTTGGCCACCTCCGGCTCCGACTCCGGCAACGACCTAGAGGCTCTCCATCTGCGCCACCACCTCGTCCAGCTCTGCTTTCGACGTGCGGTAGCGCTCCTCGGCCTCCTCGTACTTCTTCTCCCACTGCGACACCTCGCGCTCCAGCGTCGCCACCTGGCGCTCAAAGTGCTCCGCCTTGACGTCGACCTGGCGCAGCCTGTAGAGTGCAGACAGTCACAGTGTTGATGGGAAAGAATGTGTCAGTCGACGAATCCATCAAAATGCAAGCGGAACTTTGAAAATGAGTCACGTACTTTTCCGTGGTCTCGCGCAGGTTCTTCTCGGCAGTGTCGAGCTCGCTCTCGAGCAGGTCGACCTTGCGCTGCAGCGATTCCGAGTTGGTGGCGTTGGACTCGTGCTCCTCGCGCACCGCCTTGTGCTCGTGCAGCTTGCCCTCGAGCTTGTCCAGGTCGCCCTCAGCCACGCTCAGCTTGTGCTGCAACGACGCAATCTCCTGGTCCTTGGTCAGCAGCTCCTGCTCCAGCTGCTTGTTCTTGGCCGCCAGCTCGTCCGCACGCTCGGCAGCGGCGTCAGCCTCGACACGGAGCGAGTTGAGTTTCTGTTTGGTTTCACATTGTGATAGGCAAGCTTCAGGTCAGTCGTCTGAAGACAGCACTACATGCTTCGCCAGACAAGGCAAAACTTACCTCCTTGATGCGGTCCTGAGGAGTTGGACGAATTGCACGATCGGCAGCAAGGCAGATGACAGATTGGGCAATGGTCGCAGTAGCGATCAGGCGAAGGGGAGGCAAAGTAAGAAAGTCGGGAGACGGGGTCAACGTCTCTCCAAGGGAAGGTAAATGAGAGCTCTGTCCAGCTCTGTCCTAGCGTCGGCCGTCGCATTTCGACGAAGTCGCGGTATCCACCGGCATCTCCGATTGCCATGGCTTCAATCGCAGTCAGGAGAAAACTGAAGTGGTCCACCGCAACGAATTTGCTCGGTGCACAATCGAGCTGAATCGACGGGTCCCGATGAAGCCTCTGTGGGACTACCGAGTCATCGACAAAGCTGACTGAGGCGCTGAGAAGACGAGCTGCGGGCCTCGATAAGGTGGCACTCACCATGGTGAAAGATAGTGTGATGGGTGGTGGTGGTGGTCGAGAGAGAAGGCTCGTCTAGATCGTGAATGTTTCGTAATGAACGAGGTCGAGCTGGTGAAAGGGGTTGATGGCGGATGATCGTAGTGGATGTGGATAGGGGTTGCGAATCAGCCAGATGATGACGCCGAGCACTCTCGCTTTCTCTCACGCACTGAGGCTTGAGCTGCAATCGAGCTTGACTGCGCCGAGGCTCGCTCAGCCTCATCGCCAGCAGACGGACTCGGCACACATCCTCTCGCCCAGCACACACGCGCGCTCGCTCGCGCACAGCCAGCTACGAAGAGATGGCCAGCGCCCGCGCACTCTTTCGCCCGCGCTGAGGCGGTGTCAAGTCTGTGGGCACGCTCCGAATTTTCGAGCAGCGTGCGCCTCTCTCTCGGACACATCCACGGCGCGTCAGGGGGGGCCAGCTGCGTGTGTGTTTTCCTTTTGTCTCGCTCAAGCGGACGACCAACACCTTGAGCACCGCGCCCAGGCGACCGAGGCTGGCGCGTGCGCTGGGTTTCAATTCAAAGCCCCTCTCTCTCTCATCTCGGCCCCCTTACCCGTCGATTTTTCGAGTTAGATAAGCATTATGTAATCTCGTAATCTCGCTCACATTCAGCCGC
Organism: Moesziomyces parantarcticus; assembly: GCA_023212605.1. NCBI lineage: Eukaryota > Fungi > Basidiomycota > Ustilaginomycetes > Ustilaginales > Ustilaginaceae > Moesziomyces > Moesziomyces parantarcticus. Next base: position 47,436 of record JALCCF010000012.1, on the reverse strand, counting down.
TCTACTCCTCGCTCCCAGTCTGCCTGAACCTCTCACATCCGTACCGTTGATCTTCTCGCTCACGATCCCACGTCTTCGGTCGCGGTCGTCACAATCACGTACTCACAACCCTGCGAGAGAAGCAAATCCGATAGTATGACCAAAGAGACCCCAAGTAAAGTGTTGACCGAGATACACCAAGTACAAAGCAAATGAGAAGAAGACCACGAGAGAGGAATAGACAGTGAAGAAACCCAAGGAGTAGGAGATAAAGAGGCAAGTGACGAAAGATAGCCAGTGGATAGAGAGAGAAGCGACCGTTCCAGATTGAGAACGGAAAGAACCCGAATGGAACGTGACCTTTAGAATGACCCGGACAAAAGGCGAGGGAGCAAAAGGGTATAACTCGATGTGGCGAGGTCCGAGAGATGGCAGCAGCTGGAAAGAGGCCATGTAGAGAGAGGCGCGAGAGAGAGACAGATCCGTTGTGACGAGCCGCGGCAAATCGGTGCGGTTGGTCGGAGAAAAGAAAGGCAGGTCCGAAAACCGAGAGAGCGCTCGCCAGCAAGCTGCTGCCCCAAAACCTTCCTTGTATCTCCATCGTGAAAGACTCCGAGGCTTGAAGCACCAGACAGGCGCAGGCGCAGGCATCTCAGATCGAGCCTAGGTCTAGTTCCTCCATGCTGGGGCCGAGCTGCGCCTTGTCGTCCTTGGCATGCACGATGATGCGCGGGCTGTTCTGGATCGAGCCGGCGAGTTTGTTCGAAGGCAGCAGGGGCGGCGCGAATCCGAGCCCTCGGCTGCGAGGAGAGAGCAGATCGTCGGCGCAGGGGCTGAAGATAGCGTCGGTGAGAGCGCCATCCTTTTCCTCGTTCGAGCGATCATCCGGCAGGCCCATGTCGGCAGGTGACGAACTCGGCGTGGTGAGCCCCGACGATGCGCTCGAGCCGCGTCGATAGCTCAGGCTTCCGAGCACGTCGAACGGACCGAGTCGCTGCGAAGTGGCAGCATCGTCAGAGAGTAGCGGCGTGCTGGACCAGGCTGACGAGGACGACGTCGTCGTGTGCTCAGCGCTTGCACTGTCAAGCGCACTGTCGGCTGCGCCACTCCACGACTCGTCCGACGAATCGTTGCGCCTGAGCCGCTTTGGAGGCAAGGGCCGAATGTCGGGACGACGCGCGAGGTGAGGCACCAGATCCGGGTTGGAGCGCATCGCTGGATCGGCACGCACGCGGGCGATGGGCGAGGCGTCGAGCAGATAAGCGGGTGAGCTGATGCGGTGGACGGGCGTTGGCCGAACCGGCACGGGTGCACGCCCTCCGATCGTGTGGTCTCGCTCGCGGTCGCGAGTCTCGCGCTCGATGAGCGAATCGAACGAGAGATGCGGAGGGTGCTGATCGTCTGTGGCGGACTTGACGGGCTCAGGTTCATGGTACGAGCCGTCGTTGTCCTGAGGGTCCACCATGCCCGCCAAGTCGGCCGAAGTAGACTGCTGCACCAGACGCAAACCAGGCATGTGCTCGGACCTGGGCGAATTAAAGGAAGATCTGCGCGGTTCCGACAGCGTCGAGGAGCGAGACACTGAGAGTGCCTTGCGGTCACGAAGCGACTTGGACGTCTGCGCCTTGAGCATGGCCGCAAACTCGTTGCCATCCGAATACACAGCCAAGGAATTGGCGCCGTCCGTGCCGTGCTGAGATGTGGTGTTCGCGTCGCCAGTAGCGGTGGGAACGAAGAAAAGACGTTGCTCAAGATGAATGGGCGGCATGGGCGGAAAGACCTCCTCGGAGCCCACGAGGACCGGTGTGACGGAGCCCTGAGCCTCGGACGCCTCGATGGAGAGAGGGCAGAGGTACTGCTGGAAGTTCTGAAATCGAACGGGCTTGCTGATCATGCCGTCCATGCCGATGTGACGGTAGAGCGCTGCGGGCTCAGCACCGACATTGGTGGTGACGGCGACGATGTGCGCACTTCGGTTGGCGGGAAGGATGCCGTCTTCGCCGGCGCGAATGCGACGCGTGCACTCGACGCCGTCGAGATAGGGCATTTCGATGTCCATAAAGATGAGATCGAAGATCTGTGTGCGGAGCATCTGGAGCGCCTTGAGGCCGCTGTCGAGGCTGACGGGCGGCTTGGCTAGTACGTGGCCGAAGCGGCGCTTGAGGAGGGTGGAGAGCACGGACAGATTGACATGGTTGTCGTCGACGAGGAGGATGCGAAGCGAGTGGGTAGGCGGCAGAGGCGAAGCAGGACGAGTGACGCTAGCGGCGGTGACGAGGGATGCGGCGTTGGCGGAGGCGGAAGCGGCCAATGACATACGGAGGTAGAATGTCTAAAGCGGCTTACCCTTTAGAAGGCGGAAAGACGTCAGACGTCGAAAAGGGAGCTGACGAAGTTGGAGAACCCGTTCAGCAGGAGTGTTGCCAGATCGCTGGAGAAGCGTGATGCCGGTAAAGGAGTGGACAGCAAAGAACTCTGACGTTGTGAGGCTGCTTGGAATTTGTCGATGCAGTCAGGTTTTGATGGTCGAGTTGTAGCGGGTAAAGAGACCTAGTCAAATATGATGTCGGTCTGCGCGGGAATGAAGAGGAGTCGAAGGGAATGGGTTGCAGCTCGGAAATCGCAGAGTGGTGCGAATCAAGAATCCGAGAGCGGGGTGGGACGTCGATGATCGTAGCCTACGGGACGATACTGGAGACGTGAAGCAAGGGTTTAAGCCAGTGCGATGGCGAAGCGGCACTGCGCGTGATGCACAGAGGCTTGGATGGAAGTTGGCGGAGGAGACGACGAGACTAGAGTCTCAGGCGTTCCTTAATGGGAGTTGTAGAGTATGGTACGATCGATGTGCCTAGCGGCTCATGTCACGAGATGATGTGTTGTGTGACGACTGGGGAAATGCGTCGATTGAGCAGTGTCGTTTGGATATGAAGACGATGTACCAGAACCGGAGCGGGCGTCAAGTAGATAGCTAGAAGCGGATGATACAAAGTAGAGGTGGTAGTGTGGAGTCAAGATAGCGTCGTGGAAGGGGAAGGGCTTAGAGGTTGCAGGCAGGGCAGGGCGCAGTGTCTCTTGGCTGTATGCTGAGTGCAAAATTGCTGTGGCGTAGAACGGCAGCTCTCGATGGCCGAGGACAAGGGTAGCGCGACGAAGCGGCTCAACAGGCGCCTCCAGCTGGATCGCAGCGTGGAATCTGCAGCGGCTGCGGCTGGCGGACCCTCGAGCTGCCAGGGCAATGCGCCGTCCGGGTTCCGGGTCGGTTTCACAGTTTGACAGGACGAGTGTGGCGATAGGCGGGCGGACGCGGCGTGCTTGGACTGCGTGGGCCTGCTTTGACCAACCATTTTGCCAGGGTTGCCACGGCCATCGAGGCGAGGCCAAGCTGGACTATTGCGCGGCACTGGGAGCAGAGGGTGGCAAAATGGACGGGCTTTGCAACCTCGCCAACCCATGAATCAACCGCGACCATCGCCGAGCCCGGCTTGGCCGCTTTTACGTGACGAACCTTACGCGTGCGACTGAGCTGACTGGCGTCGCGCCGTATTTCCAATTTTTCGGGCCGGGCAAAAATATTGAATATTTGCAGCTTGCAGCCTCGGACCCCAGCCCCCCGCGGAATCAGCAGGCTGGCGCGAACCTGGCGCAATGTTAGACCGCACACCTTCCTCTCACGCCATCGCCATGCGCATAGGGCGGCCCTGCTGCACCGCGCTTGTTGGCTGTGTCGATCGCGGGGGGCTCAAGAGCCGCAACGGCTGTCTGACTGTTCCCCGCGGCTTTTGAACGAGTGCGGCGCCCTTCCCGCCCCTGCCACGATGGCGCACGATGGCGACCCTCCGCCTCAGTGTGCCTTTACTCATGCCGCCGACCATCCGCATCGCTGCCATGCGAGGTTAAATGCGGTCTTCAGAAACCGCCCTGTGGTACCTCCTTCTGCATGTCGATGCTGGTGGCATGCCCACCCGCACCCCTTCATTGTGCCTTCGCTAAGATTCAAGCTTACTGCACCACAAGGTAGCGAGCGGCCTTTGCTTGCTCACATGTTCAGCCGTCGATGCAGATGGAACCGAGCTCGATGCTCTGCTCGTTTTCTCCGTTGAGTGCCACCGCCATCGCGCAGTGGTTTGGATCCGTTGCATCTGCACGAACAAAAGAAAGCTCAGACGAGCCACACGCTCGGCCGTGGCCACCGCTCCCCACATGCCAGCACTTCCTTAGGGCCCGGCCGTGCTCCTGCCAAGCACAACCAAGGCTTTTGGCCCTGTGACCGCAATATTGGTGTCGAATCTTCCCCTCGTACCGCCGCAGGCTATCTGGTGGCATCCGCTTGTGCTTTCGGCTGTTTTGTCCTTCGTGAAACAGCTAGAGAGAATCTCAGACCCTTGGTACTGTGTAACATCCCACTTGCGAGCCGAGAGCCGGCCAGTGGTCGCTACGATTCGACCGGAATGCTGGGTCCTAAGATTGGGAGTCCGAGTCAGCCGGCTGCAAGGTTGATCGCTGCTCGGCATGTTGCCGTCGCCATCGTAGAGTCCTTGTTTGCTGCTCCGATCGCAAGGGTCTGTTTCACTTTTTTTTTTTTTCTTCGTGCATCCGGTCGGCTAGACGGCGCCCTCTTCTTGCCTGCCCGTGAGGACTCTGCCACTTTGCTACGATACTCTCGATGGCGCTGGTCCAGATTCGCCCTGCGACTGCTCGCTCGTCGGAGCTCGAAGTGCACCTTGGCTCCAGACCTTGTGTTTCGAGGTACACTTGCGACCCGTGAAACTGCACTTGTCTGAGAGGCTCTCCCTTTTGCTTTGGAACTCAGTTGGCGCCCAGGGTCCTCCCCTATCTGCCTCGAGCGGCAAGAGATTCCACGGTATTCCTGTCGCCGAGCGTGCTTACTTCATGGCGCCGGCCCGCCATCGTCTGACTTGAATTGACTGGATAACGACCTCGGCTTCGACGCTGCTGGCTTGCTACGACGGTTATCTCACCTTTTCCGTCACCATCGTCGACGCCAGCTCGCTGCACAGGGGTCAGCTGTCAAGCCCGCGAAGACGCCCACGCGAGCTCGGCTCGGTGGCATCGATGGCCGAGTGAGGCATTTTTGTTTTTCTCTTTGATTCGGTACCTGCACTGTAGTCACAAAAATCGTGCTTCCGATCGGCGCGCAAGCGTATGCTCTCCGCATGACAGCTGGCAACCCCGGCCGTGGGCGCGTTGAAGCCTTTTTGGCTCGTCTCCCTCCAACATGCGATCGTCACGGTCTGAGTCGCTCTCACGCACCCTCCGCCAACATCTATCCGGGCAGAAAGGGCAGGATCGCTGTACCGTGGTGGAGGCTCTGCTGTTCATCACGCATTCCACACGAGCCGCTCCATCTGATGTAGCCGACCCCGCCCCGCCGCAAGCGAGCTGTTGAGCCGCCGTTGGCCCGTCAATGCCGCATCCACCTCAAATCGACTTCCAAAACGTCGAGAGCAAACGAATCTCTGCAGTGCTGTGCCAATGCTCTATTCACACGACCAAGTCAAATCACCATTCGGGCATACAGCAGAGGAATGCCTTCGCTCGCTGGGCTCTTGCATGCGTCTTTTTCCTCGCCGATTTTCAGGACTGTTTTTCTTTTCTTCTTTTTCTTTCAATTTTTTCATTCCCTTTTCTTCTCTTCTAGTTCGGTTCTTGCTAGTACGGCAGGCACCAGCCTTTGTCGCTTTCTGAACACATGTGCATCACAGTGTAAGGGCAAGATGCACAATGCGATGAGGCACGCGACCAATCTGCCTCACGTGAGTCTTCGAAGTGAGGCCAGGCAGTCATTAAGCGTCTCTGCAAGCTTGTCGCACGAGAAAAGCGCGCGGCCTCCACCGACCTTTTTCAGGGTCCACGCGCAATCGGAAGAAAGCTCCGCAGGAGGAGTCTCGCAAGATCGCTTCGACCATCATCACCACAGCGCGCGCATTCGCAGGAAGCCAGATGGTGTCGGCACTTGCGCGTTCCGGCGCAAACACGGTCAGAAGGTGCCTCAGCGTAGGCACCAGCAGTGCTGTACAGCGTCGCGCCTGTGCGGGGAGTTGCTGTCATGCTGTTCACAAGTCCATCCAAGCTCGAAACGGCGACTTCCCTCACCGACGGCATAGCTCCACCTCATCACAACCGACAGCAAGTACGGACGAGACTGTTCAGCTGCGAGATGGATCATATGATGCATTCAACGCCATCGTTGCGACACTTCCTCCAACGCAAGCCACCGAGGACGCCGACCCCAGCGCGCCCCTCGCTGGCTGGACCGCAGCGGTCAAAGCGAACTTCTGCGTCAAGGGAGCACCGACATCGTGCTCCAGCGCCATGCTCCAAGACTACGAGTCCAGCTTCGATGCTGCTGCAGTAACAGGCCTGCGACGGGCAGGAGTGTATCTGCGCTACGTGACCAATTGTGACGAATTCGGCATGGGCTCCAATAATGTACATTCGGTGCATGGAGCGGTGCGCAATCCAGCCTTTCCAGCACAGAGCTCCGATGCCACCGGCGGAGAATGGGATGCCGAGCTGGAGCGGTCGGCGGGAGGTAGCTCAGGCGGATCAGCGGCGGCGGTGCGTGCTGGCCTTGTACGCTTTGCGCTGGGCTCGGACACCGGCGGATCGATCCGACTGCCGGCCGCCTATTGCGGCGTCGTTGGACTCAAGCCTTCGTACGGCCTGGTGAGCCGGTGGGGACTCGTCTCGTATGCCGACAGCCTCGACACGGTGGGCGTGCTCGCGCGCACAGTCGAAGACGCAGAGCAAGTCCACAGCGTCCTGTCCAAGCACGACGCGCGCGATCCCACCAGTGCAAGCGAAGAGTCGCGCAGCACCGCAACCAAGCTCGTCAACGACCTAATCGCCGCACTGCCGGCTGCGGACTCGCAGCGTCCCCTCGAGGGTGTCCGCGTGGGAGTGCCGAAAGAGTACTTCCCCGTCGAGTTGCATCCGCGCGTCTTGCCGGCATTCCGGCGCGCGGTAGGTGCGCTCACCGAGCTCGGCGCCGGACTAGTTTCGATTCAGCTGCCGAGTACGCCGTCTGCGCTCAGTGCGTACTACATTATCTCGTCCGCCGAGGCGAGCAGCAATCTGGCGCGCTATGACGGCGTCGAATACGGCCTGCACGTCCCGCCTGTGCCTGGACACCATGCGTATGCGGCCACGCGCACGGCTGGTTTCGGCGATGAAGTTCGCAAGCGTATCCTACTCGGCACATTCGCGCTCACCGCGGACGCGTTTGACAACTTCTTCCTGCAGGCCTCGCGCGTGCGTGCCGAGGTCCAGCGCGACTTTGCCAACGCCCTGCGCATTCCCAGCCCATCAAGCGTGCTGGGCAACACCCCACAAAAGGCACAGCCGAACGCAGCAGGGGTGGATATCATCTTGCATCCGTCCGCGGTGGATACGGCTCCCACGCTCGCATCGGCACTTAACAAGGACCGCGATGCAGGCGTTGCCGAGTATGTGCAGGACATCCTGACCGTGCCAGCAAGCCTGGCGGGGCTGCCGGCGCTCGCGCTGCCCGCTGGAGTCGCCGACGACGGCTGGCCCGTCGGCGCCACGCTCGTCTCGCAATGGGGCTGCGACAGGCTCATCCTTCATGTCGCCAAGCAGCTTCAACGTCAACTTGCTCAGCAACCCCAGTGAGGTACATCCACTCCATGCATAGATTTTGAACGATGTCGAGTTACATACGGCTGTCGGCACGGACGAGATTGTGTCTGGAGAGCTGGGCTGTGGACCCGAATCCGGCCAGGGCGGCGTTGAGTTCCAAGTCGGCGAGCAGGGTCTTGAGCACGTCGCGTACGCCGTCCTGACCGTTCGCAGCAAGGCCCCAGCACCAGGGCCTTCCGATGGCGACGCCGTCGGCGCCTAGAGAGAGCGCCTTCATGATGTCGGCACCCGAGCGGATGCCAGAGTCAAAGATGACCGTCTTCTTCTCCTCGCCGTCCTTGCGTGGGAGGGAGCGGATGTAGTCGGCAATCGCGGGCAGCTGGGTGAGCGAGCCTACGGCACCATCGACCTGACGACCGCCGTGGTTGGAGACCCACACACCGTCCATGCCTGCTTCGACTGCTCGTGCAGCGTCTGCTAGCGTCTGGATGCCCTTGAGCACGATGGGAGCCGATCCCCACAGACGGCGCAGCTGCGCAAGATCGGCCCACGATCGCGAAATGCCCGGCGAAAGCTGCGAGATCGCTGCAACCGATGCGGAGGTGATCTCGTCCGGCGTCACGTCTGCCCGACGCGGGTCCTGCGGTGTCCAGACAAAGCATGGGCGCGATCAGCAAAACTCAAGCCCTCGACAACAGCATCGCATCAGCTTTCGAATGAGCTCACCTTTCCATCGCAGTACTTGCGGACAAAAACTGGGTCGGAGAAGACGTTGGCCACTCCCTCGCCCGTCAGGAACGGATTGTACGCTGAACAGATCAGTGAAAGGACCGCACAATGTCAGTAAAGCACGTTTTAGCTCCGTGGCATTAAGGTACGCACTGGTGTCAAGGTCGCGAGGTCTCCAACCGAGACTCCACGTGTCGAGGGTGACGACGAGCACGCGATAGCCCGCCTTCTTGGCTCTGGAGAGGATGCTCTCTGTTAGCTCGTCGTCCTGGGGCCAGTAGAGCTGGAACCAGGCATCGACGCCGCCATCGTCCTCGTCCTCAGGGTTGGTACGGAAGCCAGCCTCCTCGTAAACCTGCTCTAGCGGACGGCTAGTGGCCGAAGACAGCGTGAAGGGGATCTCGAGCTCTGCTGCTGCACATGCAGTGGCGCAATCAGCGTCTTTGGCATGCAGCTGTGCCTGCACACCGATGGGCGCAATCACGAGCGGCGTCGCGTACTTGCGGCCGAACAAGCGCGTGGTGGTGTCGAATTCTGCCAGCGACACATCGCGGAGCATGGACGGCACTGTCCACAGATGGAGTTTCAAGGGATGAGGATGCACGAGGGCTTCAGCAAAGAGAGCGAGTAGCATGCTCACACGAGAGGCTGCTTACCGATGTGCCACTTCTTGAAGGCATCGAGGTTGGTCTGCGCAGTGGCCTCAGTCGAGGCGCTGCCGGCAACGTAGGCGTACGCCTCAGGTTTGAGTTTGGCCTTGGCTTGCTGTTCAAGCTGCTTCAAGTCGGTGGTCTGGGGCTTGATGCCGCTGAGACCGCTGACGTAGATCTCACGTAGGTAGCCGGACTGCAGTAGCGCGACACAACCACGAGGAGTCCGGGTGAGCTTTGTACTCATTCGCTTCTCTCGAATGCTCCTGATTGTAGTTTCTTACCTTCGGATCGGACATGATTGTGTTTTCTATACGGGAGGAGGTGCAGTCGATACAGAGGTGATGCAGAGATGGTTGCCAGAAGCACAGACCTTTTGGTGGTCACCACATGCCTTGCAGCAGCTCTTCCCCGCACCGTGCGCGCCACCGACCGGCAATTGCCGCTCTTCTCCATAACCGACGCGGCTAACAAGCGGAAATGAATTTCGACTTTGTCAGACACTTCAAAAGTAACCAATTGGTTCCGCCTTTTTCGCACTCCCATTCCGCACAAGCATGCTCAAGACGAGAAGCATCGGTAAGTTGACGAATACCTATTTGACGGTCGAAGATGCTCTATGTACATGGACTAGCTGGTTGTAAGCGACTACCACATGAATGAGGCGGCATCTCCAGGGATGGTAGCTGTGGAAGGTGGGAGCGGAGCAATGACCAGCAGGTAGCCTCCTCTGCTACCGCTCTGCCTGGGCACGGAAGTGTGCGGCGATGCGGGGCCTAGGCCATTAGATTTCTGCGGATATGAGGGAGAGCAAGGGGTGCATCCATGTTTCTTCTCGTAGCGCCTGGCCTTGCGCTCGATCTTGGCGAGCTTGCGCTGATGTTTGCGCTCGGCCTTCCTCTGCTTTCTGAGCAGCTTCCTCTCCTTCCTGCTGAGGCGCTGGCCGTCCTGGGTCTGGAGCGCGGCTCTGTCCTCGTCATTGGAAGAATCACTTCCGGAGCTGCTGCTGCTCGAGCTCGAGCTGACTGAAGACGCCGCGTCCTTGCTACTCGAGAGTTGGCTGGGCACCGGATAAGGAGAGGCGGGGATAGGAGCGTTGGGCGAGCGTGCGGTGAGACGCTCGCCGTTGTAGAGGACATAGACGTCGAGGTTCCGGGCGCCAAAGAACTGGCGCTGCCAGTTCTCGATGGTCTGGCAGATCAAGGGTGACTTGCGCTTCTTCATGCCCTTTTCGATGGCGCGGGTGACGAGGAAGCCGGTGACGCCAATGTGCATGGTGATGGGAGCGACGTTGGAGACGATCTTCTGCTTGCCCGTGAGCGCTCCGGCAGCAACGATATCGTCTAGGAAACGAGCCCAGTCTGCCGTGGAGACATCGTGAGGTACCAAGAGACGGCCAGGGTATACGGGCTGGAAGCCATCGGAGAGGATCTGCTTCTTGGCCTCTTTGTCGTTGGCATTCCTGATGTAGACGGGTTCGAACTGCATCAGCGCACGCGGGATGGACGTGGAAGCACGTCGTTGAAAGCTCGGAGGCGGCGCGGAGACGCGCTGCTCGTTGGAAGGGCTGGCAAAGCGCATCTTGATTCGCAGCTGCATGTCCAATGGAGGCAGGTGTGTGAGACAGGCATCCTGCGGGAGGGGCGCCCAGTTAGGAGACGTGGCAAAGGGGTTTCCAAATCTCGCGAGCGCTGTCCTGGGATCGAAAGGGATGCTTGTGGACGGCGGGTACGCGTCGGTGGGAGCCGAGCTAGCAAGACGAGAGTCGAGCTCGATCTCTCGCTCTCGTTGCTCCTTCTCTGAAAAGCCTTTGAACTGATGCTGGCCAGCAGCATCATGGTAGATGGAGGGGCCCGACGATGGACGGCCACCCGTGGCCTCATTGTAGCCTGGGGGAGGGACGGACGGGCCAGCCTCGGTCCAGTGCATGGGAGTTGCGTGTGCAGGGTACATTGTGGGACAGTGGCCTTGGTCGGGGAGGTTGGGCTGGATGATAGAAAGCTGGCATGGCTTCCCGACCGCATCCTTTATACAACTTAGAGGCTCGATGGTGTGTGCAATGACTGACAATGTGTTTTCGCGCCATTCGTGACGATGCTATGATAGCGCATGCTGCCCAGACAGGCAGTTCACGCTTCGCAGCCGCAGGTGCCGAAATGACAGCCGAACGAATCTGCGGCTGCTTCGGAGAGGACCCTGCTGCAGCATCAGTCGGAGCAATTTCGCGACATGGCCACGGGACTTCCACGCCGGCACTCCGCCTGTCCAATTCGGCGCCGAAATCGGGACCGAGCAACCCACCGAACAGCAGTCCCAAAAGCGACTAGCCAGCCACCCTGCGCTTGGGCTAATTGCCCTCACTCAGCCACGATCAAGCATCCCTTTCGCTCTCGCCTTCAAAATAGATCGATCTGACACGGCTCAAAGACAACCGGCACGGCAAGCACGACAGAATTTGTAGATTCGAGGTGGATGGCGGGAAGGGTATGCGCGAGCGGCTTCAGAAACCCACACGGTCAAAATCAGGCGCGTAGCCGTTCGCGTTCGAGATGGTGATCGTGTTGGCCGCAGATGGCTTGAAACCGCTGAGGCGCACCTTGTACGCCTTGGTCACGTCCTTGTTCCAGTCGTAGCCCGAGAGCGGGAAGCTGACGTTCTGGGCTGCTCCGCCATTGACGCTGATCTGGGCGAAGCGCTCGTTGGTCGCACCGACAAACGAGAATCCGACATCGGCGTTGATGTAATCAAAGTACAGCACCGCCTCGGACGAGCTTGGCTTGATGTTGGACAGCGTCAGCGTGTTGCCCGCACCTCCGCCAACGTTGCCCACCTTGGTGCCGCCGGAGCACCCGGCGCACGAAGCCTTGGCCGCGTTGCCAGCTAGCGTACCCGATTCGGCCTCGACGTAAGTCAGCTGAGGAGCAGCCGAGCTGGTTGCTTTGATGTTGGTCAGACGCAGAGCCACAGAGCCGTGGCCATTCACCTGCTTGCTGAACGAGCCCTGCACATTTGTCTGCGTCGTGCCAGTCCACAGATCCATCACGTCGGCCGACTGCACGCCGAGCTCCGCAAAGTCGATCTTGATCGTCCGCTGCGTGTTGGTCCAGTCGATCGCGAGCACCGCCAGGTCTCCATTGCTCAGATTGCCCGCGTGCAGGTCAAAGTCGTTGGTCCTCCTCTCCACCAGCTTGACAGGCTGGCCCAGCTTGTCCTGGTTGACGGCAATGAGCCCCTTGTTGAGCAGGATCGCCTTGGCAGCGGCCGAGATGGTGGAAAGGTCGGTCGAGATCATCAGAGGCGACTTGATCATGGCCCAGAAGGCAAAGTGCGTCGCCTGCTCGTCAATGCTCATCCCTGCGTTGCCTACCTCTAGCAGATCACCATCGGCAAAGTGGCCCGGGCCGCTGCGATCGTTGAGCGAGATGGGGATGGCCTGGTTGAGGATGCGCACCACGTTCACCCAGCCCTCGGCGATGTCGTCTGAAAGACGGAACGACGTGCTGAGACCCTTGGTCCACTGATCGGGGCCGATAAGAGAGCCGTCGGACTGGCGCTGCGGTACGCCCCATTGGCAGACAAGCATCTTGTTGATACCGACCTTGGCGAGTGCATCGCTCATGGCGCCGAAGCGAGTAGGGAAGTCTGTGCGAGCGGCCTTGGGAGCATTGTCGGCAGCGGTGGTGCCTCCGGCGTAGCAGTTGTCGTACTTGAGATAGGTGACGTTGAAGCTCTTGAGCAGCGCAGCGTCCTGAGCTTCGTGGTTCAGACTTCCTAGCCGCTTGCTGGGAACGTCCGGGTCGCAAGCCAGGAAGCCTCCGTCCGAGTAGAGACCAAACTCGAGACCCTTGGAGGTGGCGTAGGCACCGAGGCTCTTCATGCCCGATGGGAAGTTGTTGGTGTCGACCAGCAGGTTGCCCGCCGAGTCACGGCTCGAGCTCTTGGCGACCCAACCGCAATCGATGCCGAACATGCCATAGCCGGCGGCGATGTAGCCTTCAGATGCCATGATGTCCATTGTCTTGTGCGACGAGGCCTCGGTGGGGGTGCACGAGACCTGGTTGTACGTATTGAAGCCCATGCCGGGCGTGGGCTGCGCGCTGACACCCGACGACTGACGAGCACGAACATTGGAGCGCAGCGATCGGGCATCGGAGCCGAATGGAGCGGACGCAAGCATGAGCGCTGCAGCGACCCCGCCCATACCACTAGCGGAAAGCAGCATCATGAGGACAGGACTGGCCTCGGAGAGGAGAGGAGAGGCGGAGGAGGATAGAGGGGGAAGTGAATTGGATGCGAGAAGGCTTTGTTCGTACAGATCTGGAGACAAGCACTCAGAAGAGTGTGTATATATAGCCGTAGCTCCGAGCAGAGCTTCCTATTGTCGCGGCAAGTCAACTATGCGCGCGCGTGGCTACTGCGTGTACGAAGTTCACGGACGCCGAAGTGGGCTCATGGCACTGATGCTACGCGCGGAGAGCGGCAACAGGTGGGCGCAGAGGATGCTCGATTCTCGGAAGTTACCCTACATCGGCCTCATTGCAGGGTCAACACGAGGTTGCAGGTGGTGCTCATGCACGCCACTCTCTGCCGAGCTTACCCCGCACAACGGAGCTTGATGAAGGGGAATTGTGCGGCTTCTGGTTGGCGGGCATCAGGGAGGAAACCCCACAAGGATTGACGAGCGTGCATGGGTGCCTGAGCGTCGCTTCACATGCAAGCCTTTCGTGCAGCAGAAGAGCGAACTGCCACAGCCTCGCACCCAAGACGAGGGGACGGATGGACGCAGCGGAAGTAGCAACCGAGCCGGGGTTGATCGGGGTTGGACGACCGGCGAGCTCGTGCACGTAGCTTTGAGTGGCTGATGGGAACACTCTGTATGAGCGGAACACCAACGGACGTGGTCATGATTTGCGAAGAAAAAAAGATCACCGGCGCTAAAGTCGGGTATCGTAGTATTTCGGCAATCTCGGCCCTGCACATCCATCAGACGAAGAGAAGCATTCTATGGATGCTGGTGGCGCGCTTCGTATGCTCGCTTGCTGCGAAGACCAAGCGAGCCATGCGAACGGGTTGCACAGCACGGCATGCGGGGTCAGAAGGGCCCGACTGTCCACAAGTGCGAGATTGCCAGGAAGAGTCCGACGAGGACCGCCGGTAAAGAGGGCTTTCCATGATCGGCTTTGCAGGTCGAGATCCACCCGATGATCTCGTATGCGATCCCGTGCGACAGTAAGCTTGCACGTTTTCCGGTATCCGGTATCCGATACACGGGGTCGGCAAGCATAGCCTCGCCTCGCCTCGCCCTGTGTGTAGTCTGTTCTTGGCTCAAGTGTGCAATTCCGGTGGAAATCATCTTCGACGTCTCCGCCACTCTCGTGCATGCAGAGCCGACCCGTTCGGGAGCTTGGGAGACCCGTGACAGCAGGCGATGCCGAAATTGGACGGTTGCTTGGCGCAGACGGCTCTCCCTGCTTCCAATGGAAGCCTGCTACCTGTCGTCATAGACGTGCATGTGCGAATTCCGATGGCTTCCTCGCAGCTGAGCTGGCACTGCATTTGCGCCAACGCGTCGAGATCCACGGATCTACGCTATTCTTACTGTGCTCACTGATCCTTCCGCTGCGATGCCTGTTCCGTTCGGCTGGCTCAGGGCCGAAACAGAGTGTAAACGTGCGCGCATCCGACGAGCGAGCCGCTCATGGAGAATTGACAGAGGCAGTTTAAATACGAGCAACGCGGATCGACGTGCCCTTTTCTTCAACACCATACGAGCCGCCTGCTTTGCCATCGCCATGTGGTCTCCGCTGGCTTCGGCCTCGATCGTCTTTCTCATCCTCTATCTCATCCTCTTCATCTTCCTCTCCACCCTCTTTGCGCTGCGCAAGGTGCCGTGGAAGTCGAGATGGCTTGTGCTCCTTCTCCACGTACTCTGCCGTCTGGCGTCTCAAGCATGCGGTCTCGCCTTCGGCATCGTGGGCTATAGCAACATCAACTTGCTCATCGCCTACTACGTTTTGGGCGCAGAAGGGTACTTTACTCTGGTCGTTTGCCTTGCCCGCTACCTCATTGCATGGCAAAGACAGCACTGGAACGGCTACTCGTGGATGGAGCCCGTCGATCCGTACGCCCCCAAGCGCGGCAAGGCCAAGCGAAGGTTCAAGCAGCTGTTCGAGTGGAAGAAGAGCAAGGATGAGCCCAAATCACCCCACGCTCTCGTCGTCGTCGACTGGCTGCTCATCGCAGCTAACGCCATCATCATCAGCGGCGGTTCGCTCAGCTCAGCTGCATACACAGACAACGACCTTACCCCCTCGCAACGGGAAAACAGGTTGAAGACGTCCCGGGGCATGAGGGCCGCAGGACAGGCGATCTTCCTTGCCATCAACGTGCTCTTGCTGGTCTGCATCATCGTCAGCATGAACCAGCACCGACAGCATCGCTTTGACAACGGAGCGCCCAACCGGCAGGAGCAAGAGCTGGTTCAGGATCAAAAGCCCCTTCCCGACCAGGCCGAGGCACAATCCGAGCGGAGGCCATGGTATGGTCACAAGACCCTGGCCCTGATCTACTTGACCTGGCCCTTCCTTGCAGTGCGAGGCATCTTTGGTGTCGCGCAAGCAGTAGTGCCAGACCTCAATGTGAGTCCTTCCCCGCAGCGATTACGCCGCAATAGTGAACAGAAGCGCTGACCCTCCTTTCTCATATCCTCACGTCGCCATCCGCGCACGTCGTTCACGTCGTCGTTCACGTCGCAGTACTTCAACTCTGAGGTGTACGACGCCAACAACCTCACGCGTCAGTTTGTTACGGAAGAAACGTGCATGGTGACTATGATGGAGTTCATCAGTGCCACTCTGATTGCTATGACCTACTTCACCACGCGCTCCGAGCACCACGCCGCTCGCGCAATCCCCTAGGTCAACCCTCTCAGCTACTGCCATGTGATTTGTACGGAGCGTTCAATGTGTACACATACTTCCACAGGGATCCAGTCGTGAAATGAGCCAAGTATCTAGCGCCAGACAGCAACGAAGCGTACCTCGACGCTCTTTCTTGGAGGTGCGTTTGGCGGTGGCGGTGGATAATCGCCCTTGATCCGAGTGACAGCACAATGGGCCCCGTAGAGGGCCTCTTGCAGCCCGCCGGATTGGCTCTGGTGGTTTTGCAGCGAAAGAGAGTCGTAGCACTTGAACACAAGCACCTCGTGATTGGTCTGGTGCGGCACAAAGTGCCACTTCTGCTGCTCATGCGCATGGAGGTCGTATCCACAACCGAATGGATTGGCGAATCTTGAGATGGACCGCTGATCCAGCGACCTGTAATCGGCCACCGCGAGCGGCTTGTCGTACACGGTGCCTCCGACTGGTCGCCATAGATTGATGATCATCGTTCGTGCATACTGCGCGGAAAGGTTCGAGCTGATTGCCTCGCTCGGATCCATTCCAATGGTTTTGTTCGTTTCAGGGAGAAGGGACGGCGTGCCGCCGATAGCCATGGAGCAAACTTTTGCGCCATGGGAAGGATCCTGATCGATATGAGCAAACAGAGCGGGCGGCTCGATGGGCTTGTCGAACCTGGACTCGATACCCTGGGGCCGTTGCTGCAGCTCGTGATCGTCTTCGAGACTGGCGGAAGCCGTAACCGTCGAGTCGCGCTTGACCGTGTTCCACACGATCACTTCGTCAGCGCCCGTAATGCTCTTGATTAGCTGTTGGTTTTCGCGCACAAAGTGCGAGTAGCCTTCTTGCGTGTCGATGCCATTCTCTTCCAAGGTGTGGCTGAAGTGGGGCAGCACGGCGAATCCACGCTTGGCTATGTCTTCACGAGCAGTCTGGATCCTTTGTGCCTCGGAGCAGGCTTCGAGTTGATCTAGCTCGGGACGCAGGGAATGGAGCTGCTTCCACACGGCGCGTTTGGGGCGCTCGCGATGGGGTTTCTGCAGCTTGAGATAAGAGGCGGGATCATGATCGAGCTCTTCGTCAGCGTAAGTGAAGAAGAGCTCTCCCCACACGCCTTCGTTCCCTTCCTCTCGTGGCTGGAAGTCGTCGTTCGTCATCGTTGCGTTATCAAGGCCGATTGAGGTGGTGGTTAGAGGCGAGATGCGGGGAGCGTAGCACAAGGGTCTGGAGCTTAGATTAGGCTCGGCGGCTGGCGTGCCGACTCGATTCCGGCTTATCCACCGAGAGCCAGTCGGCTTCACCGGCGAAGCTGAGCCAAATGATAACAAATCGAAATGTCAATAAATTCAAGAAAAAGAAAGGTCAAATTAATCCTCATAAAATTGAGGCTGAAAATACCTCCACACGTTGCAGATTCGACCATCGGACCTTCGCTCTTACCATCAATCTGCGGACAACCACCGACGGTGAGAAGGACAGCAGAGATTGCCACGATGTCGCGCAACTTGGCAGCCATGCTTGCTGCAACAAGACGAAGGGTTACAAGCGACTTGGTCCGACACGGGGCAGTACCCATTGCATCAGCTGCGAATCCAACGCGGCGGTCGGCGAGCACCCGCAGCGCCGGTCGATCCAAGGGCGAGCCGGGCGACCGAGCTAGCCAATCACATGACGCAAGGATCGATGAAGTAGACCATATCCGCACATCTCGTCTCGGTCGAGCGCTTCTGACTGCGGGCAGTGCGTTGGGGCTGCTCAACAATCCAGCCCGAGGAGGTAAGCATGGTCATCCTTCGTGTCAAGTCGAGGCCGTGCAAAGCTGACCTCGCCCCTTGGCATTCTGCATTTCGTCGACTTTTTCTTAGACCTGCTCTCCATGCTCACACAGGTATCGTCGGGACCGTCTCTGTCACATCTGCTCGGCTTGATGCGGTCTACGGAATCGGGCCGCCGATTGTTGATCGAGCGTCCTTCGGTCAACTCGGAGACGGTGGATGTCGATTACCTCTGCAGCCTCGAGCGCGGAAAGTTTGGTCGAGAGTGGATCGAGTGGCTCAAAGAGAATGGCGTGGGACCGGACGGGCGTGCCGAGGCCGACTATATGCCGACGACCGAGCACAAGTATCTGATCCAGCGCTACCGCGAGTCGCACGACTTCTACCATCTGCTGCTGCGGATGCCTGTCACGCAGCTCGGCGAGACGGTGGTCAAGTACTTTGAGATGGCACAGATGAACATGCCCGTCGCCGGCTTTGCTGCGGCGGGAGGTACACTGCGTATCCTCGCATCGAACCTTTCGTCGCTGCCCAAGCCGTCGCAGCTGCTCACTGCGGCTCTGTCGCCATCGTCGGTATCGAGCGCGACGGCATCAGCAGCGAACTCGACTTCTGCGGATCTCGCGGCTCTACAGAGTCTGATTCCGTGGGCTATAGAAGTAGGCAAGACGTCGGTGCCGCTCATCTCGGTAGAGTGGGAGAAGTGTTGGGAACGCGACATCGACGACATGCGACGCGAGTTTGGCATCACACGGCCTCCCATTGCCGTGGCGCGCTTCGCTGGCCGCACAGCTCGGTCTGGCAAGAGACGCGGCTGGCCTTCCAAGATCCTTCAGCACCAAAAGCAAAAGGAACAAGCTCAGCAGCAAAAGCAGAGCTTGAGCCAGGCGCCGGCTCCCGTTCCGGCTGCTCGCTCCGAGTCAACATGAAAATGCCGTTGAAATCAGAATACCTCTGTCGGTACAGTCGATCGTGTGCTGTGACCCGAGCCTCGTGGTCTGAGCTGAGGTCGCCTTGTGGTCGTGAGACAGAGGCTAGAGGAGCTTAGTAAAGCCGCAGGTCTTTTGCGGAAAAGCGGGTCCATCATGCATGCAGCCGGTCTTCTTGGGATTTCGGGGATTCTGAATCACGCGCTGCGCCCTTCTTCTTGCGCCCGCACGCAGCTTGCCGATCCCGCACTCTGGTCGTCTGTCTCCGCACGGCTCTCCAACCGAGCGCGTTCAGCCTACCGCATTTGCCGCACCTCGCGTCCAATTCGACCCGCCAGCACTCGACCCGACCCGCAGTCGGCGTTGGTCTGCAACCGCCATCCACATCATCCTCGCCCTTCCTTCCAATCTGCTCGCTCGTCGGAAGAGGGCCGTCGAGTATCGGTCACCCCTCGCATCATGTCCGCCAGCCAGGCAGGACCCAGCAGGTCTATGCTGCACACTCCCGCGTCACCCACCACCACATCGCAGAGCTACATCGATCCCGCTGCCCAACCACTCGCCTCTCCGCAGCTCGCCAACCGCATCAACCTCGTCACCTACAAGCAGTCCACCATCAAGGCGCTCATCGACCCCAGCCTGCCAGTACAGGATGTCATCCGCCAGCTCTGCGCCAACGCTCACCTCGGCGTGCAGGAGCCTCCCGCGCTCTTTGCGCTTCGCGACGACGACAATGACGAGCTCATCGACGACGCCAACATGGCCAAGAAGATTGAGGCCGGCGTCAACTTCAAGCTGTGCTCATCTCCGACCATCGAGGCCGCCGACATGGTCGACAAGCTCGGCTCCCGCGACGAGCGCGTGCTCAAGATGGCCACCTACACCCTTCAGCGCCTCATCCGCGAACCACCCTTCACCAACGAGTTTGTTGCCAGGGGCGGCGTGAGGGAACTGCTCAACGTCATCCGCGACCACTCGTCCGGGAACACCCTTGCCTACGCCCTTACCAGCTGTCAGAACCTCATGGACGGCTTCGAATATGGCTGGGAAATCATCGATGCCGACATCGTCGCAAAGGTCGTCAACCTGCTCGTGTCTCAGGAACGCATCAACGTCTGCAGACCTGCCACCGCCATTCTAAAAAGGCTCGTCATCTCAGGTCCCCAAGACTCGCCCAAGATGGGTCGCGTGCTCACCGATGGCTCGGGCGCTGCATCCGCTGCACCGCCTCCCGTCTACCGCTACGGCTTCGACTTCGTGTACGCCGAATTCCAGCGCGAACCCCTCTTCCTCCAGACGCTCACCAACCGCATCGGCAGCTCCGACACAACCTTAAAGCTCTACAGTCTCAGCCTGATCAACAGCCTCCTGCGCAATGTCTCGGACGAGCTCTTTGAGAGCTTCACCGCGGAGCTCGAAAAGCTCAATGCATCCAAGGCCGTGGCGCTGCTCATGGAATCGCATCGCGGTGACGAGCTTGCGTCATCCATCCTCGACTACCAGACCAACGTCCTTCGTATAGCACACCGCAGGATGCGAACCGCCGTCACCCCGACCGACAAGCGCCACGTGCACGCTCTCTCCTACATCTGGCTTCAGGCAAAGATCAGCGATGTCGTTGTGCCCAACAAGAACCCTGCCGCCCAGACCAACCTCAACGGAGCATCGAGGACCGCTGGCGGCGCCACCACTCGGTACAAATGGCGGCGCATCGGCTTTGCGTCTGAGTCGGCTGCCAAGGAGTTCGGCCGTACCGGTTGGCTGGGCCTCCTGTGCCTCGAGTCGTTCGTGCGCTCGGATCCGGATCTGTATGCCAAGATCATCCTTGAGCAGATCAATCGCCCCGAGGAGCGCCGCTGCATGTTTGCACGCGCCTCCATCGAAGTCACCTCGATCCTCGCCGATCACTGGGACATTGAGTCTGGCTCCTTCACCGCGTCTACCTCGTATCTGCCCTTCCTGCTCTCCCTGACCAAGGTACACCATCTCGCGCTGCGCTTCTTCCTGCGCATGTGGAACGAGTCCGGTGCTGCTGCCTCGGACTTTTCGCGCGTCTCGGCGCTGGTGCGCAGCCAGGTGCACGAGGCGCTCGGCAAGCAGGAAGAGGTGAGCCGCACGTGGATCGACCTCGAGGATGCCTTCCTGCACTCGGAATACCGCACCGTGCGCGATCGCCAGATCAAGGAGCTCGAGGTGGACGAGGACTACAACTCCAAGGCGTCGATTCGCAATCTGCGCGGCCGCATCTACCGCGAGAGCTACGAGTTTGTGCGCCAGCAACGCATCCAATGTCTGCTCGAAGGTGCATGGTTCCGCAACGTGGTCGCATCATCAGCGCCGGGAGCGGGTGCGTTGGGCATCAGCTCCAAGCAGCGCAGAGGATCGACGAGCACCGTCGAGACCACCAATACGGCCATGCCGACGATGTCCGACGGCGCCACCGCTCCCACCAAGCCATGGCGCTTCTACCGCCTGGCACCCAACAAGAAGTTCCTATACTTTTGCGACTCTTCCGACCGCGTACCCATCCGCGGAGGGCTCGACGACCTGCCTGATCGCATCGACCTCAGTCTGGTCACCGAAGTGTCCCACCACGGTGGCGCGGCGACGGGCGGAGGCTCTGGTGGCGCCGCAGCGGGACGCGAGCTGGTGATCAGCCTGTTGCAGTCGCCGGATGGATGCGTGGCCGAGATGCAGGCGCTCAACGCGAGCCAGCTGTCCGAATGGACCGACGGCCTCAACATGCTGCGCGATGAGGGCGGCGTGGTGAGCACGCGCGAGACCGCCGACCTGATCAACATGCTCACCGAAATCGGCATCAAGGTCAAGATGCTCGACCTCACAGGCGAACAGATCGAGCTGCCAGCCACCGTGCAAGCGCCGCCGCTGCCGTCGACCACCGAATTCTTCTTTGCCGAGTTGTAGGCACTGGCTTACCGCAATGAGACACCATTTGGGCGACAGAAACCAGCGTGCCGTCTGATCGAAGCGTGGGCGATGGAAAGCCTGATGAGATGCGTCGAGGTACAAATACAAGTTGAGTGAAAGTGCTATGGCTAGAGTTGCAATTGAGGTCTTTAGCCTCTTTGGAATCTGTGGAGAAGCAAAGTGTCGGAATCAGTCCTGAGGCCTAGAATGAGAGGCAGAACGCGGTATCATGGCAGGCAAGCACTCACTGCTGTTGCTGTTGTCTCGCTTTGCGCATGTAGGCAAGGTCGGTCCTGCTCGCACCGAGGTTGACCACCTTGGGACACCCGTCGCGATCCTTTTCGAGTCGTGTGCATTCTGCGCAGTAGTATGCGTCCTGGCGTCGGCAAAAGTGCGAAGCGACGGGGGTCAGCATAGGTCAACTTTGCATGTGGATCAGAGAATGGGAGTTGGATGCTTACCGAGACGCCTTGGCCTCCGCAGATGATGCATTTGCCACCGGAAGAGCCGAAATTGCACTCCTCGCAGATGCGCACTAGAGCAGCGGGACGGACATACGAATCGCAGATCGGACTGCGGCCATGGACATGCAGAGGGAAGGATTGGATGATCAGCAGTCTGATTCGATGCGGCTGGAAGAAAGAGAGTTGACTGCACTCACCATTTGCCGTCATCCTTTTCGCAGAGTCTGCCGATCGCGATGCCGGGCAGCTTGCGGCAGAGAACCAGATCGGGATGATGCCTGTAGCACGCGGCGGAGAGGAGGATTGGGGTCAGGTCGGGAGCTGAACAGCAATCATACCGCCAAGCTTGGCTACTCACTTGGACATTGTGACCGCGAAGAGGTGGTGACGAGTAAGACGATGGTATGAGACTGAAAGCAAGTGGAGCGGATGGCGGCCAGGGTCTTCTAGCCAAATTGCCAAAGCGCAGCAGCAAGCCACTTCGGCACATCCGAATTCCGAAATCTGGTCGGGCGCTGCGCAGCGAGCATTCTCCTCTTGCAATCCTCACTTCTGCTTAGAGTTCAGAACTTAGCCGCCAGGAAGACGGCTGTGACGACTCAGAGGGGAGAAGAAATAGACCGGAGCCAGTCACAAAGCTCTGCCCGTCGTCATCCCTGCAGCCACCATACACCTCAGCCTCGGTAAGTCCGAGCCTAACTTTCAGCGAGCGCGTGGAGAGGCCGCGCCAAGCCGGCTCTGGAAATCCATTTTTATTTTTATTTTTTATTTTTTTTCGGTCGGCTGGTCGGCTAGGCAGACATATCGGCGCGCCCGACGCAGGCAGAGGGGCCGGGAGTCCGACCGGACTTTGCTCCACTCCAGGCACGAACCTCCGGCACAAAGCTTGGGAGTCATGCTTTCAATCACCTTCCCATTCCATCCATCTATGCTCTGCTTCAGCTGCCTCGTCACCAAACGTCTCCTGTACTGAGGCCGCGATGAAGCCGTCTCGCCCCGTTTCGCGTGGCAGCGAGGCACCCTCGTCGGCTGCACCCAACACTCCCGAAACGCATCCACACAATCCCGACTCGCCCTCCGACGACGCACGGCTCTATTCGCGCGGCACCGGCAAGCGCAACCGCGTCCACTTTTCCTGCACCGAATGCTACCGAAGAAAGCAGAAATGCAACCGCGAGACCCCATGCCAGCACTGCATCGCCCGCAAGATCCCAGAGCGTTGCAAGACCTTCCAGCCGGGCGAGGATGCCAACGATGTAGCCACAAGGCTCAACCGCGTCGAGCGGATGCTCGAAGACCATCTGCCCAAGCTTGCTCAGCAGGTACACCATCTCGTCTCTCTCCTCGGCTCCAGCACAGCACCTCGCACAAACCCCGGCGACGCACACTCCAGCATCCCCTCCGCTAACCGATCCGTCTGGCCGGAAGGCGCCCTCGCCAGATCTCCAGAGCGCACACACGCTAGAACCAGCGACCAGGGCGACGATGACATCGACGAGCTCGAGACGGGTCGATACAGTCCCAAGACCGGCTTCTACAGCGGCGGCTCCATGGACATGCGCATCAGCTCCATCCTCGATGACCTTCCCGGCAGCTCGTCCAAGTCCACCCCGCTCAATCCGCCCGTCCGCACGCTCGAGGGCCCTTCGGAGATCGATGTCGTCATGCCCGAATACGGATGCCCAACAGCACCCACTCCGGATCTTCTCGGCGCTTTCAGCACACGCGCACACTGCAGCGTGCTCATCGACCATTTCTTCAACGACATCAACTGGATGCGCCAGCCATTCCCGCAAAAGAGCTTGCGCAAGTCCTTCGAGGCCTTCTGGGACTCGGGTCCCAAGATCAACGCCCAGAACATCAACATCTTTGCACTGCTATGCAACATCTGCGCCATCGCCATGCTCTCGGTGCATCATCGTCTCTTCCCCGAAGGCCCCCGCGATCGGCTCAAGGCCGCACGACGCTACCACTACGCAGGCCGCAGAGCGCTACTCATGAGCACCATCATGGGTCGCGAGGATGTCGACCAGATCGTCGCCTGGCTTGTCTCGTGTCGTTTCCTCCTTCTCGACCGCCGCATCGGCGAGGCATACACTTTGGGCTCTTCTGCTGTCCGTGCCGCTTTCAGCATCGGTCTTCACCGCGACGGCACCAAGCTTGGACTCTCTGCCGCCGAGACCGAGGCGCGCAGACGCGTCTGGGCCGCTGTCTACTTCCTCGATCGAGCCATGGCTCTTAACACGGGTCGTCCAGCCGTCATCGACGACCGCGTGTGTGACACTCAAGTGCCCAGTGAAGTCATGGATGAAGACATCTTCCCTGCTCCCAAACATCCGCCAAAAATGCCTCCAGGCGTCGATCCACCGACCGCGTACAGCTACACCGTCTTCCGCCAGCGCATCGCAGAGCTCGAAGGCCGCATCCTCGCCACCTTCCAGAACCTTCAGCATCCAGTCCACCTCAGCGACGTACTCGCACTCGACAAGTGCATGCGAGAACTGCAAGACGGTCTGCCATTCTACTTCCGTGCAAAGCTCACAAAGGATGGCGTAGAGTGCGACAAATCGCTCGACTCGGTCTACGGCTTCCTCAACGTGCATCGCTTCCTCCTGCACACCGAGATCAATTCGGTCCGAATCGCTCTGCATCGCCCCTACCTCCTCCGATCTGGAGGGGCCAATGGCGCAAAATTCTTGCCTTGTCGAGAGGCTAGTCTTGACGCAGCAGTTCACGACCTCGAGATGCGTCGCGACTTTGTACATAACCTCAAGACGCTGAACACTGCCGGCGAAGAGCCTCTCTTGTACCGTGTTCAGATCGGCACGTACAAATGGTTCCATTCGCTACTCGTCGTCGGCATCGTCCTCCTCATGGACCCTAACGCACGCGACGCGCCCAAGCTCAAGTCGCACCTCGAGGAATACGTCAACACATACAAGAGCCGGCCCGCGAGCCAGCGCGACGAGATGCGCGATCGCGAGGCCAATGTCATCGGAATCTTCCTCTCGCGCATCGAGCAGGTGGAGAAGATGGCTGCCGAAGCCAAGGGAACGGCAGCAAGCTCACGCGCTGCGCAGCGCGCCCCGAAGAGGGGCCGATCCACCGATGCCGGCCCCAACAGCGATCCGCGCGATCGCTTGACCAAGTCGAGAAAGCGCGGCAAAGACGCTGGCGATGAGCTGTCGGATGAAAAGTCGGATGCTCATCTGCTGCTCAGCCTCGATGCGACCAGAGCGGGCACGGACGGAGCTAGAAGGAAAGAGCTGGACAATGGAGCTGACGCTGCCTCCAAGTCGTACTTGGATAGGATAGCACGGGGCACAGAGCCATCGACGAACAACACGACACACGACGCAGGCTCCACTGCTTCGCGTCAGGGATCGGGTGACTGGTCTTTCGGCGGACCCCGCGGGCTTTCCAGCACGGTCGACCCCAGCTCGTCAGCAAGCAGCTCCAACAGCCCTTCCACTTCATCTCTCCCAGCTGTAATGGCGGGCGGGCATGGTGTCAGCGATCCCAAGGCGAATGCCTCTTCGTCCTCGACACCCACCTGGGCACCTGCTCCCAACGGTGGCGGTGAGGATGCACAGCAGTTCTTTGACGCATGGTACCAAGCCGAATGGGCAGCAGCCACGATGCCGTCGTATGATGCAGCCTACAACGGTGCCAACGGGCTAGGTGGAGGCGCGGCAGGAGTCAGTCTTGGGCTGGACTCCCTTGCGGGCCTCGGCGGAGCGTTTGGCTCGGCGTCCAACGGCGTTGGCCCCACCAGCGGTCCCTCGGGCCAAGGGCTTGGTGGAGGCTTTAACGGACTCATCGGGCCTTCCGTTGGCGCAACCGGAGCTGCAGCTCCCGGTCTCGGCGTTGCTGGTTCCAAGGCGTTGGCAGGCGCCGGCACGGGCACCGGACTGACGCCCGGAGCCGGGATGAGTGGATGGATGTCACAAGCTGGCGGGCTGCCTCAGAATTACGCGACGGCAACAACGAGCACAGCAACGTCGGATAGGCTTGCAGATCTTCTTTCGCGGAGTCAGCCGGCGAACAACACGGACGGCTCATGGCAGCAGCAACGGCAAGGAGTCGGGCAAACCGTCTCGGGCTCCAGCGGCCTGCAGGCGCCTGGTGCCGTTGCCGCGTCAGCATTTGACGCATCGGCGCCGACGCCAGGCTCGCAGGCACAAGGCTCGCAGGCGTTGCTCACCTTTGACGGTTCCGGGCAGGGGCTGGACGGATATCAAGCGGCCGGCGCAGGCCAACGAGACTTTGACCCTGCATTTTGGCAGACGCTCATCGACAAGATCATCACCTGAAGCACGTCGGAGCCAAGCTCAAGCCGATCGACCTTGTTCCACCCACATTGAATAGCAGCACACGACACAACAAGCCGGCATGATGGCTAAAGAATGCATCGTGACTTGCGAGACCAGCATGATGGTCGAATGAGATGAGCGATGCGGGTGTAGTGTACATTGCGCGAGAGCTGGGGAGGGCGTTGAGCGAGTCGGAGGGGGGACACTTCTAGAGCAAGCAAGGACGGGAGCAGAGCGGTGTCATTTTGCGTCTTGGCCGTAAGAGCAAGACTGAAGATAGGTATAAGCGTCCGATACTGGAGGTTGAGTCGGGACGTATTACAAGAGCGCCTGCTTGGCGGTGGTCCAGGTAGCGGCAGCGGCCATCATGATGCCGCTAGCGACGGCCATGGGGCGAACGCCAGCGGTGCACTTGAAGAGGGCACCCGAGATGGCACCTGCCGTGACGGCGCCTGCAATGTCGTGCTTGCCGCGCACGCCGTCGATGGATGCATCGACGAGGTTGTAGATGAGCGCGACGACGCCCGCCGAGTTGCCAAAGAAGGAGCCACGACGCGTGACCTGGTTGAGTACGGCGTTGAGACGCAGACGGAAGGTGGGGTTGTCGACGCCAAGCGGACGGAAGAAGCCTTCGCGCGCACCGAGCAGGCCACCGATGGCAAGGCCGGACAGGTAGGTGGTGCCGGTGCCGTAGCAGAGGTCGTCGGACCAGCCCCGCGAAGGGACGGCGGTTCGTGCACCCTCCATGCTCGAGGGAGCGCCGTCGGTGAGATCGAGGTATTCGAGCTCATCCTTGCCGAGCCCGGCGAGCGGGGAGAGCGCGCCGAGGTTGAGCGAAGAGTCGCCGAGGAGAGATGCTGCGTTGGGGACGTACTCGGCAGACGAGCCAGACGTGGACGGTGATGGCGACGAGGGCTGGACAAAGTTATGGCTGCGGAGGTAGTCGGTGGGGCTGTCCGATGTGGGGTTCTGAGCCACAGTGGCGTCCACCGGTGCGGGAGCTACAGCCTCGAACGAGGGCTGTGCTGTGGGGGACGATGCGGAAGCATCGGCGGACTTGTTGGACGAGAAAGGCCAGACCATGTTGAACGACGGTGAGGTGGAGGCGGCGGACGAAGGGGGTGAAGATCCGGTCTGAAACGAAGTCACGCGGAGACGGTTCTCGGTGTGAGCGTGCGTATGGAGTTGGTGGCGGTGATGGTAGTGTGGATGGTGACAGTGAGCTGGATCGATGGCGAGGGTGCGGAGTGGAGAGACGTCTGTGCTTGTCAGAGGCTGCTGCGTGCTGAGCGAGTCAGTGGAGCGGATGACGAGCCCTTTGGCAGAGAGATTCCTGAAAGGGCTCCGCTGTGGATCGGCTTTGCCTTGAAATCGCAACTTCTTTGCTGAGCCTTGGACCAGGTTCATCTCCAGACAACTGGGCTGCTGTGCTGCAAATTTGCGAGGTTCCAAATTTCACAGACTTCCGCCGCGTTCCGAAGACGCTTTCCGCTGCTGCTCTCCTCACCCGGCTCTCGGCGGTGCGCGACCTTCCAAATTTCCAACTTTTTTGCACCCTTCTCAGCCTGAAAAAGAGGCTTACAGGTACCTTTGTCAGCGATCCGAGACGCTCAGCACGTGACGAGATCAGATTTTGGCAGGCGAAGTCTCGAGAGCACCATTGGCCCTGGCTTCCAGCTTCTCAATCAGCGACCTGAGTCCGCAACCTTTGCTATCTCAAGCAACATCCCTCAGCTTCGCTTTCCACGCGCACCTTCATCTCAAGCTCGACAATTGTGATTGTCTTGCTCTCGGCTGCGCCATCATGATTCTCACCGGAAGCTCTTCCTTGCTTCGCCGCACCGCAGCGGCTGCGGCTCGCGCTCCCACCTCGCAGGCGCCTGCATCGCTTGCCATCGCCTCCACGAGCGTCGCCGCCTCTTCGACCATCCTTCCGGCATTTGCTTTCGGTGGTTCCATTCAGACCCGTAACTCCACCAAGCGAGGAGGTGGTTCTACCAAGAATAACCGCAACTCCCCCGGTAAACGTCTGGGTTACAAGAAGCAGACTGGTACGTACTCTGTCCCTTCGAGCTGTCTCGTCCCCTGGCTCTTTGTTTGGAAAGCCACTGACATCTTTCACACCACTCTTTCGCGCTCTGTCGCCGTTTGTTTCCGCAGGTCAAATCGTCTACCCGGGCCAGATCATCTTCAGGCAACGCGGCACTTCCTGGCACCCAGGTCTCAACACAGCGATCGGCAAGGACCACACCATCTTTGCGACTGCTCCCGGCTACGTTCACTTCTACTACTCTGAGCCAACTCCATCAACTTCGGCACAGTCTTCGCCCTCCTCCTCGCCGTCGGGCGTAAAGCTTCCCATCAAGAAGCTCACTCCGACCACCTTCAACGCCGCGACGCTCACCTCCACACCCCACCCTTCTTCCAAGAAGCAGCGCCGCAGGTACATCGCCGTCTCGGCCGACCCAGAGACCACCTTCCCCCTGGCACCCGGCACTCCTCGAGAGAGGAGATTCGACAAGGTCGACCTCAACTCGCTTCAGAGCCAGATCGACCAGCTCAAGATCCACCAGCGGGCCGCCGACAACCTCGACTCGGCCTCCGCCCCGGCTTCCGCCTAGATTGCCCTCTACATCCATGTGTCGCTGGCCTTTCATTTGTACTTGTACCTCATCTGCTCCTCAATTTCAACGAGCTTCTCAGTGCTGAATTCCTGCTTCGAGCCAGGACTCCCTTGCTCGCGATGGACACTCCATACGGACACTTCGGGCATTCCAGGTGTCTATCCGATTCGCATTCACCAGCTCAAAAATGCATCGAGAGTGCCGCGCTCCGGGCTGAAATCGTTTCTAGGCTGAGCTCAGCCGGCCAAGGAGCC
Organism: Moesziomyces parantarcticus; assembly: GCA_023212605.1. Classification (NCBI taxonomy): domain Eukaryota; kingdom Fungi; phylum Basidiomycota; class Ustilaginomycetes; order Ustilaginales; family Ustilaginaceae; genus Moesziomyces; species Moesziomyces parantarcticus. Next base: position 18,272 of record JALCCF010000012.1, on the reverse strand, counting down.
ACTGCTCGAGATCCTGCCAGCCGCCACCTACGCGCACCAGGATCTTCTTGGCCTTACTTCCTGCCCGCGCACCCGCACTGTCCGCCGGACGATGCAGTTCCAGCAGCCGACACGCCATCTTGCGCCCTCCAATCTCGTACATGGCCCTGTTGTCCTTACCCGGCCCTTCCTCCAGCCGCATGCCTCGCGGCAAAGGCGGATCGAGGCGGTCGAGCGCCACTCCCAATCCATTGCAGATCGCCGCCACCTCGACGTCCAGCGCGTCATTCGGATTGGCTCGGTACTGCTCGATCGCGCCAGTCGCTCCGTAGCTGCTACCTGCCACAGACCCGGACCCGATGCGTGAGCCGGCTCCGACAGAGACGCCGCGTGCACCTCTGCCCGCTCCATACCACGTGCCCGCAGACAGGCCTCCGACCGATCCGTTCTCGCTGGCCGTAGGAGTGGTTCGTCCATTGTGAAGCGAGCGCAGGTTCGAGATACTGGACCGTTTCAAAGATGCGCCAGGCTCCGCGGACGGAAGCGACGCAAGCGCAGCTGCCGACAGCGGCGTAGCTCGACCCGATACCAAGGCTCCGTTGCGCCGCGTGGGCGGTGGCTTGCTGGCCCTCTTGCTCGGAGTGTGTGCCCCGCTCGTTCCGGCCATGCCTGTAGATGGTGCGCGCGCGTACATGCTCAGCCTCTGCGCTCTTGCCACGATCGCCGGTTCGGGCGTCTGCATGCTGTGCCTCGAGGCGCCGGAATACCGCATCGGCGTTGATGTCGAGTTCTGCGACATGGCTGAGCCCGGCCTGGTTGGCGTGAACTCGCCGTCAGTGTTTCGGACAGCAAGCCGAGGGATCATCGAGTCTCGCTTGCGCGACTTGGCATCACCCACATTGCCTTGTGCCGAAGGCGGACGATAGTACTGGCCAGCTGAAGACGCCGGACGCGCTGGCGATGAGCCCTCGCCAAACTTGAGGTACTCGATGGACTCATCAGCGTCCTCTTGTTTGCCAGATTCTTGCGACTGAGAGGGCCACGATACCTGCGACTGGGATCGCGGCATGGACTGGGACAGCGGCGCACGAGCCCGGCTCGATCCAGCAGCAGCATCAAGATCATGCCATGAGGGTTTGAAACTCGACGGTGGAGGACGACTAGGCGTGCCCGTGGCTGCAGTGCGAGCGGCCGATGCGCCGCCAACGGCGGGCCGACTGCCGATCATGGAGATGGGCCTGGCACCTGGCGATCTTCCGAGGACACCCTTCTCCACGGCTCCGGTTGCCGCATTAGCCATGGAGGTAGCTCGATTACGGATGGGAGAATCGAAGGCCGAGGGCGAGGCGGAACCGCCGATCGCCTTGCCGCCCGCTGCACGCTGCGACAGACCGGGCACGTCGAGTTGCCTGGACAAAGCAGAGCGGGGTGGTGTGGCGGCTGGCTGGGTGTCGAGGCCGAGCGATTCGGCGGTTGCCGAGATGCGCCTGAGGCGTAGTGGAGTAGCCGCTGCGGGCGGAGTGTTTGATAGATTGGAGCCCACGGAGGAGCTGCTAGACAGGCGGCTGGGGCCACTGGCAACGCGTGAGGACGACGACGACGCGGGGGACAGGCGCTTCTGCGTGGCCGTGGCGCGGGCAGGTGTGCCGAGACCGAGGCCCGTCTGCATGGAGGTGCTGGTGCGGAGCTTTGACGCCACCGGAGGGAGACTCGAAGTGGACGTGGCGGGGCTAGCGATGTCGTTGGTGACAGAGGAGCTGCTGCTGTCGGAGCGGACACGACGGAAGAGGGCATCGGTGCGTTTGAGGTCGCGTTCGGTCTTGGCCAAGGCGTCGCGCAGGATGCGCCATCGCGAGCGCAGATCCGACAGGCGGCGCAGGATGGTGCCGTTGGCGGTCTGTCTCTCCTTGCAGCCTTTCTCTAGGCTGTGGAATACCTGCTGGCAGGCAGGATAATAGTAAGCCTTCTTGACGTTGAAAGTCTTTGTCAAATCGACGAGTTGATCGTGCTTTGCTTGAACATCATATTCGGTGTCGAGATCATCCGAGGGTGCACTGTGTGGCTGTAATTTTCCGGCGGCATGGTCGTGCTGGATCTGTTCGACAAAGATGTGGCACAAGGAGACTGCTTTGTCGAGACTGTCCATCATGCCTTCGGCTTGTGTGCTGATGGAGCGGAAGACGTCGAGGTATCTGTCATCGGCGAGTTCCTTCTTGAGACCATCGATGTCCTCTTGGTTAGTGGACCATTCTGAGCAAAGGTCGGCATACTTTGCACGCAGGCTTTGCGGAGTGAGAGCAGGAGCAAAACCAGGGAAGGCAAGGTCGTCTAGGGAGTCGAGACTGTCGTCACTGGCGGTGCTGGTACGACGAGCTCGAGATTGGTGGGTGACGAGGTCTTTGTCGATGATGGATGAGTCTGCTGCCTCTGCGTCGGCATTATCAGAGGCGGGGTCGACGAGGCTTGCAAGGCGAACTTCGAGTTGCTGCATGGCGCGCGAGAGTGATTCGAGTTTCTCGTCGAGCTGCATCAATGAGAGGTCGATACCGGCAGGCAGGGCACCATTCGGCGGGGTCTGCGGTGCACTCGGTGGATCCGACACGTCTGGGACAAGGCTGGATGTTTGTTGCTTTGTACGGGATCCGTGCCTTTGTTCTTGAATGGAGAAGATGTCAGCCTGAAGTAGCTGCATGGCATCGTGCGCATCATTGATTTCATCGCTGATTTCCAGCAGCTCGGCTTGACGGTCGCCGAGGTCGGGAAGAGGCGGAGAGAGCAGCGTATTTCTGTCGGACTTAGCGCTGTGCGGTGGAGTTGACTTGGAGGGCGGAGCAAAGGGTGCCGAGAGCGGCTGTGGCGTCCGGACGTCAAACAGGTCCTGCTGGCTAGCATCGATCTGTGGAGTCGCCTCTAGGGTGGTTAAGCGGCTAGACGACGTAGGTGCATCCGCAAGAGTGAGGCCAGCGATGGTATCGGCAAGATCGGAGGCGGTGAGCGGAAGGCCGGTTTTCGTGTCGTCAAAGATCCGGGCCTTGCTCGGCGAGTTGGCTATGGACGAGGTGCGAGCGGGGACTGCGGCTGAGCTCATGACGACGGAGGATGAGCGAGAGGGGATGGACACGCTGCTGGATGAGCTGAGGATGGAAGCTGAGCGAACGTGACCTGCGCGCCGAGATGCGGGCGAGCTTGGGAACGGCACGCGTGGCGAGGCGGCATCTTGCGTGCTGGACGCGAAACGTTCGCGAGATGGAACTGCGCTCGACATGGTGATGTGTGTGCAGCACTTTCAGGTTGTGTCAGAAGCTGAGGCGTGCGGCATGCATTGTGTCGAGATGGTGATTGCGATGAAAGGGGGATGCAACGATGGTCGTTTGTTGCGGTCCCCGTTGCAGGTGTTGGTGTCACCGAGACCCTGTCGACCAGGCGCCGCACGCGCACGCGCCCTCTCGCTCGTGTGAGCCTCAGCCCGCCCAAATTCCCAACCCGACGCGGCTCGCCAAAAATGGGCATCCGACATTCCCTGATTTAACATCTCGAAAAATTCGCCGCGCCGACCGAAGAGACCAACACCAACACCCTTCTCGCACCGATCCTCCCACAGGAACGATCTTCTCTTCCTCATTCTCAGCTCCTACGCGCCGCAACGACCAATCCTTGGCCTGTGCCATGGCTCTTTCTTGAAGCTAGCAAAGTGGCATAGGCAAGAGATCATGGCACTCATGACAAGCACCGGCATGGCAGGCGAGTCCATCGCGTTGCACGCTCGTAACCTCGCAGCCTCGGAGGAGCCAGCGGCCTTCGTACGCATCCTGTCTTGGATCGCGCTGGCATGGTACATCATCATCTGGAGCATATGCCTGCTCGGGCTCAGTCTAGCGCGCCAATTTGCACGGCCAGAAGCGCCCAGATCACCGCTCTCTCCGCCAAGGACCTCGACCCTGCTCACCAACGAGTCCGAAAACACACGCAGCTTCGACTCGCTGCAGAGGCGACAAGAGCAGAATCACCATGACCATGCCGAATCTGTGCCCGGCGTATCGATCCTGCGTCCGCTAAGCGGTCTCGACTGCAACCTCTACTCCAACCTCGCCTCGTCGTTCATGCAGGACTACCCCTCGTCTCGCTTCGAGATCATCCTCTCCATCCGCGACGCTTCCACGCCCGAAGCCGCCAAGGTCCTCAACGTCGCACGCATGGTCATGGCCGCTCATCCGCGCGTGGATACCCGCATCATTGTCGGCGACCATATGGCTGGCGTGAATCCAAAGATCAACAACCTCGTCCGATCCTACGCCGCCTCCAAGTACGACATCATCTGGGTCGTCGACAGCCAGGTATGGACGCCCACCGGCGCCCTCGCCCGCGCCGTCGATCAGCTTCTGCTCGAACCTTCCTCGCGGCCGCGTCCATCGCCCAGCTGGCTGCCTCGCAAACCCCACGGCCAGCGCGTCGGCCTCGTCCACCACGTCCCCTTTGCCGTGCTCCCAAGCACCTCGTGGGGCTCCAAGATCGAGAGGGTCTTTCTGTCCACCACACACGCAAAGATGTACCTCGCCCTCAATGCGCTCACCATCGACTCGTGCGTCATGGGCAAAAGCAACATGTATCGCAAATCCGACCTTGCCTGCGTACCCGATTCCTTCTTCAACGTCTCCCAGCATGGCAGTCAGGGCGAAACCAATGCGATCGGAAGCTTCGCCTTCTCCCACCAGTCGGACTCAACCAATGACCCAGCTGGACACGCTTCAGCGGATGCGTCTGCCACCACGTCCAAGCCCGAAGAGATGTCAAACGAACAACTCAAGACGCTCTCGCGCCCGCTCGCACGATTCTCAATCTATCTCGCCGAAGACAACATGCTGGCGCAGTCGTTGTGGAATGCGCCGCTCGACCTCTCGCACACGCTTTCGGCGTCCGACTTGGCCTACACCTCGGTGGGCGACATCCGCACGCTCGCAGACTACACGCGCCGCCGCATGCGCTGGATCCGCGTGCGCAAGTACATGGTTCTGGCGCCCACCCTGCTCGAGCCTCTCACCGAATCGCTCCTCTCGGGCTTCATCGGCTGGTTCGCAATCTCCTCGCTCGTCGCTCCCATGCTGACTGGCTCTTCGGCACCGGCTTCCGGCTGGACATGCCTGCTCTTCTTCTGCCTTCATTTCGGCGCATGGTTCGGCGTCGACTTTGCCGTCTTCCAACGGCTCTCGGTCGCGCACGAATTCTTGGCGTGCAATCCAGGCGTGGACAACGCGGATCGAATGAGCATGCTCGAGTTCGCCGCTGCTTGGGCACTGCGCGAATCGCTGGCGCCGCCCATCTGGGCGTGGGCCATCCTGGGAAGCACGGTCTCTTGGCGCAACAAGACCTACCGCATCCTCAAAGGCGGTCGTGCCGCCTTGGTCGCCTCCTCAGCCTCGGACGGCAAGCCCAACAGCCGACGCACGGGCGCTGGCGCACGTCGTCGTGAAGACCTCGATCCTCTCTTGCATTCGACCGACTGACGGACGATCCTCACGCACAAAACGAAATCAGTCAAGACATGGGTTCATGATTACGATGATGGCCGGAAGCAGACTGAGCATTGGTGGTGGCATGAGGATGGCACATCTAGGCTTTGGACGAGGCGAGCATCTTTTGGAGCGTGTCGCACTGCTCGAGAACGGCGCGCTTCGAGGTGCCGCCCTTTGCATCGCGGCGCTCGACGCTCTGCTCGAACGACCACACCTGCATGACGTCGTCCTCAAACTTGTCCGAGAGCGATCGCAGATCGTCGAGGCTGAGCTCCGAGAGCAAGCAGCCCTTCTGCTCCGACAGTCGCACGGCGCTTCCCGAGATGTGGTGCGTCTCTCGGAAGGGGATGCCCTTCCTGACGAGGTATTCGGCGAGATCGGTGGCGAGCATGTCTGGGGTGAGCGCCGCCTTCATCTTTTCGGGGAAGATGTTGAGCGTGGAGATGACGCCGGTGGCGATCTGCAAGCCGTCCTTGGTGGTGTCGACGGCGTCAAAGAGCGGCTCCTTGTCCTCCTGCAGATCCTTGTTGTAGGTGGAGGGGATGCCCTTGAGCGACATCATGAAGCCGGACATCTGGCCAAAGATGCGGCCGGCCTTGCCGCGGAGCAGTTCGAGGCTGTCCGGGTTCTTCTTCTGAGGCATGATGGAGGAGCCGGTGCTGTAGGCGTCGCTGAGCTGCATGAAGCCGAATTCGGAGGTCGAGTAGATGATAAAGTCTTCGGCCATCTTGCTGAGGTGGACGGCGGTCAAGCTGGCCCACATGAGGTATTCGACGACAAAGTCGCGGTCCGAGACGCTGTTCATCGAGTTGGGTCCGACGGTCTGGAAGCCGAGGTCGGCGGCGATGGCGTCGCGGTCGAGGCCTGCGAACGGGTTGCCGGCGAGGGGACCGGAGCCGAGGGGGAGGACGGAGATGCGGGGCATGAGGTCGCGCAGGCGGGCGAGGTCGGAGGCAAAGTAGGTGGCATGGGAGAGGAGGAGGTGGGACCAGCGGATGGGCTGGGCGCGCTGGAGGTGGGTGTATCCGGGCATGAGCGCATCCACCTCCTCCCTGGCGCGGGCGATCATGACTTGGATGAGGTCGGAGAGGTAGCCCTCGATGGCCTTGACCTCGTCGATGAGCCAGAGACGCATGTCGGTGGCGACCTGGTCGTTCCTGGACCTGCCCGTGTGGAGCTTGCCGCCGACGCTGCCGATGAGCTCGGTGAGGCGACGTTCGTTGGCGGTGTGGATGTCCTCATCGTCGGGGTGGATGGCAAAGGTGCCGTTCTTCCACTCTTCGCCGACCTTTTGGAGGCCAGCGACGATCTCATCCTTCTCCTGCTCGTTGAGCACGCCGGTCTTGACGAGGGCACGCGCATATGCCTGGGAGCCGCGGATGTCCTGCGCATGCATGCGCTTGTCGTAGGAGAGCGACTCGTTGTAGGCGAAGAGGAGCGGGTCGTTCTTGCCGGTGAAGCGACCGCCCCAAAGCTTGCGCTTGGTAAAGTCGTCGGATGTGGAAGCCATGGCGATTGTTTTGCGGAGGACCTACAAGACAGGGTGCGGCAGTCGAGTTGGAAGAAGAAGAGTGGGAAGTGGTTGAAGGCGAGCGAGTGTATTCCGAGATCTCTGGCGAGCCGAAGTGAGTTTATCTGGGAGCGCATTGACAGAGGATGATGGCCCAAGCGACTCGCTTCTAGATGGACGGCCGTGATTGGATTGCAGCAGCAGATGCTCCAGCTTCTTCCCATTTTTTTGACCAAAAAGATAGGCGGATGACTCGGCTCGATGTATGTTTCGTGTTTGTGGGGCGCGACGCTCGTTCCAATCAAGAGTTTAGGTCTAACATTGTTGAACTGGATTTTTACCCACGGCTTCCCCGGCGATCATCGCTTAGCATGGGAAAATTTCAGGGTCTGGCGGAAGGTCCCCGCTTTGCATTTGATTTCGACGCTGGAATGGAGCAAACACACAACAGCCGTAAGTGTCGAGAGGGTGGTGCTAGGTCGTAGCAAAGAGTCACGGGCAAGGTGGGGCCTGGGCTGGACGGCCGGAGCAAGTCAGCCGAGTTGTGCTACTTGCGAGGCTCTCGGATCGCTGGATTGTGAGGAGGCTGCAAGCCATCGTCCAACCCTGGCATGCGGGCGCACACGCATAAGCGCCCGCACGGACGGCAAGCTCACGTCTACTGTGTACCGGTATGGATACGCGGAGCCTGCCTCCGATCGGGAAGAAAACTGCAGATGAGCAAACGTGATGGGCGCGGGCGTTGCTGAGCGCTGTGTCGATGTGTAGCGAGGATGGCTGGGCTCTGCCATGTGCAAGCCGATGTTGGTCTCGGACGATGGCTCGGAAGCAACGTGAGCGAGGCGAGCGCGGTCTGAATGAATTCTTGCTGCATGTCTCAGGACGTGGCTGAATATGTGGTGGTGGGCTGCAGCGGCAGAAGCGGCAGAAGCGGCAGCAGCAGCAGCTGACGAGTGTTTCCTCCAAACGTTCCAAAAAAGAAAAGAATTCAGGAAAAAATAAAATAAAAGAGGACCGGCGACGACGACGGGGATTCATGCGAACCCTGGATTTGGCGGCTGCTTTTGTGCTGACAGAGGTTGGCATGTCGCAGATCCTTGAGCCAGCTGACAAGCGACGCCCGTCCAAGTCGACGCGACACGATGTCGTTCGCGTCTCCGGGGGCTCACGGACTCCTTCCGCTTGGACGGCTGCCATTGCAACTCTGCTTGCCCCACCGGAGGCTAGCTGCTTGGCTCAGCCATCCACAGATACTGGAGCATACACAGCGGTGGGCAAACCATACACAGAGCCAAAAGGAGGTGCCTAGCGTGAATGCGTCGGGCTCGGCTAGCGCGCCTGCATTGCCAGTCGGAAGCCAAGCCGCTCGCCTGTGCAATCCTCGCTGCAACGCCAGCTCGGCCTCGGCCCTCGAAATCCCACGATGCCTTGCACACATGCTCACACACAGCAGCCAACTGCTCCGCCAATATCTTCGCCATCAGAATTGCATCGTATGTTTGCCCCCTGAGCTGGCTTCTAGGGTGCTGCCGCTCGCTCTCGACCGCAGATCCGCCCGCTAGCCGAACCGCGCACAATCAGCTGCCCGAGCCAGCCTTATCCGATCCCGTTCCGCTGCCACTCCCTCTCTGCCACTTCCTCGCCGCATCTTCCTCGCTGCATACAAAGCGTACTGAAGTAGGCGCGCAGCAAACTTGCATGCTGCCGCAGCACGCCGCAGGTGGGTCGCTTTCCGCAACTGCCTCCCTTGTTTGATCAACGTCCGTCACAACCACCGTTCGCAGTCCCTGCTTAGCCGCTCGTTCGCAACAACAAGCGCCTCTCCTTCTCCTTGCCTTCTCTCCCGCCGTCGTTCACCCACCTTCATCCTTACCACCTCCTCTGCGCTCCGCTCGTCCTCATCGCCCTGCCTCCTCGGCTTCTGCTCACAAAGGTTTCATTCTCCCTCGCGCCGTCTCGACTTCCAAGGTCTAAACCCCCACCCTCTCCCTCGCTCTTTGCGGCGCTTGCATCCGCCCGCATCTTCATACACAATCAGCCACCATCTGCCAGCGACACACCTTCGATCACATCCTCGCCTTTGCCTCTCTCCTCGACCTCACATGACTTCGTAGTCGGCGCCAGCTTAGCTACCTCAAAGCGTGTCTCGTCCGACCCTCTTCTTGTTCAAAATGAGCCATGTCGCATCATTCGGCTAAAGCTTACGAGGCTGCATTTCAACCGACTTCCGCCATCACCACCACCACTATGTCGGCACCGCAGAACGACGCTATGGAAAGCGTCACAGACGCCAGCGCTCTCCGTCAGAGGGTGCTCGCTCTTCGTCAGAAGAAGAAGGAGCAACTATTGTTGGCGTCTCGCTCGAGCCTTTCGGCGCAAGTCGATGTCGCACCAGATCGCCTCACCTGGTACGGAGTCGACGATCCTGACGACCAGCTCTCCTCCGACATCCCTGCCAACCCTGCCGAGCAACTCGCTTCCTGCCAGTCCCTTGACGAAGAGGACGAAGATGATGACGACGACGCCGACAGCACCGCCCTCGGTCACTACCTTCAGGCATTGCCGCTTCCACCAAGCACCATCGTCGCGAGCAACAACGCTTCCACCGCCGCTCGCTCCACAACCACCATCGGCGATTCCGCCGCTATCTCGTGCAATCCCGCCCCTGTCCATCGTATTCAGCAAGAGGTCGTCCCCGCGTGCGCCGCCCCACCCTTGCAACGCGGCCAAAGCGCTCGCACAAGTGTCTCTTCCCTCCATCGCAAGCCTCGTTCCTCTGCCAAGGATGCCTTCGCGCCAGCTTTCGCCTCTTGCGGTCGCACCACGCCCCTCGGCCCTCCTCCCACCATGCCTCTGCCACCAACGCCCACACTCTCATCGCGCGATTCGCATTCCATCTCCTCACGCAGATCCAGCCGCGTCTCGGCTGCCACCGCCGCCTCTCGCCGCTCGTCCACTAGCGCATCCTCCAGCTCCAGGAGCGCACATTTGACCCTCGACGCTTCGGCCTCCACAGAGCGCACCGACTCCTCCGACGTCTCTGACGAAGAGCTCGACAGCATCCGCACCATCTCGAACCACTTTCCCTCGCCTGGTCATCCTTCCGATCCCTTTTCGCGCCACACGTTGCGCACTGCTTTCAGTCCCTCGCAGCGCAGTTGGAAGGACTTGCCTGTTGACACTCCGCTCACACGTCGCAACAACGAGTCCAGTGTCAAGGGCGAGGACAGCTCTGACAGCGCTCTCTCCAATGTGCTCAATCTCGCCGACCACAGAGGCATCCTCACACCAAGGCACCCACCTCTGCCCGCCTCCGTCGCTCGAGTCGGCCTCGGCCTCCGCCCGCGCTCCATCTCGCCACTCCCGGCAGCTCCCGCACTCGGAGCGCGAGCCGCAATCTCCTCTCCCGCATCCGAGCAGCTCGAATACGTGGCCGATTCCAACGCTGCCCCCGGTCCAGAACCACACTATGCCGCCGCCCCTTCGTCATCCCGGCACAAGCGCACGGGCACCATGTCCAAAAGCTTGAGCGAGCTCATGGTCGCCCTCGAGCTCGAAGCAGATGGATGCAGGCAACAACACCAACGCCAATCCCAAGAGCGCCACGCTGCCGCTCAGCCCTCTTCTATACCGACTCCACCGCATGCTTTGGAATCTGACCACAACGACGGCAGTGATCATCAACTCAACGATCGCGACGAACCCGACATTCTCCCAACGTCCGATTCGATGCCTTCGCTGTGTTCGTCTGGATCCCAGGACGAATCTCTGGATAACTCGCGCGGTCCACGAACCGCCGAATCGTCCATGACTCGTTCCGTCAGCACCAAGAGTGCCGGCTCCCATCGCAGAAGCAGCGACACCGTCCATGAAGATGGCAGCGCAGCCGAATTCCATTCCATCTACAACGCTTATCGAGACTCGGCCGCCACTTTCGCATCACGCTTCACCGCACCCACCCTCCGTATCGAGGATCCTCAAGGCGACGAAATCTCGGACTCGGAGCTGGATGAAGCTGCTTCGTCTGGACTCGACGAATTGCCTCGAAAGCGCAACAAGTCCTCGAGAAAGAAACGCCTTGGCTTTGATGAACAGCGCGCATCTTTACGAAGTCGCTCTCACACTGTCACCCGCCCGGTCGCCGACCCTTCCAGGGCCGCTCACAGCTCACGCGCAAAACCCGGTCCCACCGACGAGCACCGCGCCTCATCCACAAATGTCGATGCGCCTTCTCAGGGTTTAGATCCGTACGCTTTCTACGAGTTCTCTCCAAGCTTGCCGCCCTTCATGCCTACGGGAGTTTCGCCGCGCGACTTGACTGGCAGGGGTACGTGGTCCAGCATCGTAGCTCGCGCTTCCGAGCGCATGCTCTCGCGTCAGCCCTCCGTAGCATCGCTCAGCACACTTGCCGGCAGCACAGCCACAGGTCCCGTATCCATGCGACAGATTCGCGCATCCGCCGAGGCCAAGCAAAAGCAAATCGATGCTGCCCATCGTGCCAGAGAGCAAATGTCGGAGCAGTACGCTGCGATGAGTTATCGACCATTCGCCATCCATGACCATGCCAGGTCGCTCGTCGATCGTTCCAGCATCCCCGTCGGCCTTTCCCGCTCCTTTTCCTCCAAATCCATCGTCAGTAGCGAGGCAAACGGTACCACAATGGACCGACGGTCGTCAACAACTACGCTGGGATACGCCGATTCCATCGCGCCAAGCGTTGGCGAGTACGGCTCCAAATGGCCCGTGGCAGTCGGAGCCGACGAGGCCGTTGGGCCAGATGATGCAACCTCTTCCTATGCTTTCTCAACTTCGACGCTCTCCAGACACCCTTCTTCGGGCCAGAGCCAGGTTAAAAAGTATGTCGAGTTCTCGATGCAGACTTCGCCGCAGTCGACGCCTACGACTGCAGAGATGCCTTTGCCGGCTCTCATCACGCCAGACGAGGAGGCGGGCCAACGCTCCGCTGTCCACCTCGGCCCACCTTCTGGCGCATTGGATGCGGCTCGGCTATCAGTCTCTCACCTCGACTCGTTGGCTATCGATGCGCCTTTGCGTCGACGCAAGAGCTCCGCCTCTTTGCTCAGCATGCACGACCTCGACGCCGAGCTCGACAGACCCGGCCTTTGGCCATCGCAAATCCGAGCTCCTCGCCTCTCGCCTTCGGCACCTGGTCGCATCAGGAGAGAGAGCGCCGTCGTTGCGAACCAGGGTCAAATAACGGTCATCGACGCCGGCAGCGACGAAGAATCGGATCTGGACGTCGACGCCAGCTTGGAAGATCTGGCAGAGCGCTCAGGAGTCCTCGACGAATCCAGAGGATCCAAGCGAAAGCTGCATGCGGACGGACCAAGGGCTCGAGCGTCCAGCGTTACTTCTAACGCATCGTCCCGTCCGATCGCCTCCATTCCTGCAAGATCGAAGCGCATCTCGGCAGCCCTGGATCGCATTCGCGCCCAGAAGCTTTCTCGCGATGCCGGATGGCACAGCTCGGACGACTCCGACGACGACTTCCAAGATGTTGGCGGTGATTCACCGATGCAGCGAGGAAAGCCAGCACAAGCTCGATCTTCTATGCCATCGTCGTCGAGCAAGCCTAAGGGATCCCACAACTCTGACCTGGCACGCCGTGATTCTGCCACATCTCTGGCCAGCACGAAGTCACCCTCGACCTCTAGGAGGCTGCTGAGGTCATCGAGCCCGGATCTTATCGCTCCGTCGAGCGATGAGGAGGAAGTGCTGCTGACCGAGGATCTTGCGTTGGATCAGGCAGAAGTTTCACGCCACGCGATGCTGGATGACGACTTTGATCTGCACGTTGGAGAGGCTGTCAGCTCGCGCTTCTCGACCCCCTTGAAGGCGCAGAAGAAGGCACTGATTCCTCAAAACAGCGGCAGCCTGACTTCGGACACGAGTCGCGGGGCAAAGGCTGCGCCGCCAGAATCCACGCGCTCACGAAGTAGCTCCGTGAGCAGCGTCTTTGAAATCATCCAGGAGGCCGACGAGATCCTGTCCTCCACTGGCCACTCGATCGGACATAGCTCTGGTCACGACACGACGATCAGCGACTCGGGCGGAACGAGCGGGCATGATCCGCAGAGACCGAACCAGGCGGCTGCCGAGATCATCCGGCGACGCATGTCGTTGCGAAAGCAAGGCATCCAGCCGCCCATCATGCTTTCCAAAAGGGAGCCGGAACGGGCAGCTGCGGCAGAGCCTGCTAATGCTGCGAATGTCCCACAACCTAGCCATCAGACGGACTGTGACGGAGAAGAGGAGAGCCCAGTCGAGGACGCATCCACGTCGCCGGCTTTGCAAGATACCCCAGATACCATGGCCGGGTCGGAGATCTGGACCAGCTTCCACGCCGACCGCCTGAGCACCACGTCCTCCGCCACGACTTGGTCATACCGCAGCTCGGTCGATGCGCCGACTCGCGTGCCATCCGTGTCGACCAGAGAATCATTCCGAAGCGCCAAGGAGGCCGCGTTGGAGTCCGCCCAATCTGGTACCACAGCTCCAGCGGCAGCCAGAGAGGCTACTCAGCCATCCGGTCAGCTGACGCTGCGCAGGAAGAGTAGCGGCATTCCCACTGCACGAGAGCGTTCCGCCGTGCCCAAGCCCTCTCCACGCCCTTCGTGGCCGCTGAACGCCGGCTCGGCGATTCCGACAAGAGGGATTTCGCGAATCGAGACTGTAGAAAGCTCGGCGAAAGCGCCAGAAGCGGGGGTCCGAAGATACCAAAGCGCTGCCAATCTGCGAGGCGCTGCGCTGCGAGCAGAACATGGCGTGGGTCAGGCTGCTAGCGCTGCTGCCGCAAGCAAAGACATCGCGAGGCGAGCCAGATATAGCGACGGGCAGCACATCACGCCGTCGAAAGCGCTTCGCAGTGTGGGAGGGACCACGCCATCCAAGCTGCCGAGTCTGCGCAGCGTGGCAAGTACAAGCTCGCTGCGGTCTCAGGGACAGGCTTCTGCACTGCCTCGGCCCGCGCTAGGCAGTCAACGAGCTGGAACCCCGCAAGGGCTGCCCAAGCCCGTGGCGAGTGGTCGCCAACGCCAAGCCTCGTCAAACGCAAGTCCTGCTCTTTCCTCGGGTCTGCCATTGCCGACGTCCTTGCGAGCTGCGCCATCGGCGCTTTGCTGATCGCCTTGCAGGTCAAGTGCATCGGTGGGCGTCGCTATGCTAGCAAACGTGGACGATGTGCGGTTTAGCAGACCTGATTGACATTCCTCTATACGTTGCTGTTGTGAAGACTTCGCCACTCTGTCCTCTGATACCCACCGCGCAATCCATTGGTATTGGTACATTTGTGGCCTGAAGCGCGTTGATCAACTGTGTTCTTGGCTAGAGCCTGATTTAGGTCACGTAAGCCTTGATTCTACGGCATAGTGTGAATACAAGCTCAGCGATTCTCATCTTGCAGCTGATGTCGAGGCGATTCTGAGCGAAGAAGTTCAGAAAGGATGAAGCGTGAACCGATCGTGAGCTGCCTTCGGTCAATCGGCCGTGGCGCGAGGGCGCGTGCTAAAAATGCAGGGTCGATCGGAGACTGCGCCGTTGCACGGCTCAGCACCTTACCGCTACATCTCGCTGCACTGAAACGATGAGCTCACAGAACAGCAGTTACACTCAAGGCTACAGCGAAGCAGTCCTGCGATCGCACGCCTCGCGCACGGCCGAAACATCGGCGGCGTTTTTGCTACCGCACCTCAAGGGTGATGCCAAGATTTTGGATGTAGGATGCGGACCGGGAACGATTACGACCTCGCTCGCTGCCTACGTGCCGGAAGGAAGCGTCCTCGGCACTGACTACTCGGAGGATGTGGTGGCAGAAGCGCGAAAGCGACTGGAGCGCCTGCAGATGGCATCAAGCACCGAGGCGGAGCGCCAGGCGGCGAATCGATGCCGTTTCGAGGTGGCATCCGTGTTCGAGCTGCCGTTCGCCGACGACTCTTTCGACGTAGTCTACTGCCATCAGATGCTGCTCCATCTGCCCAAGCCTGTTGATGCGCTCAAGGAGATGCGACGGGTATGCAAACAAGGCGGCATCGTGGCTGTGCGAGAAGCCGACTTTACCACCTCGGTCTTGTTTCCGCCAACCGAGACGTTTGATCTGTGGCTGTCGACGGCTGCAGCCATTTACCGCTCCATCGGCTCGGAGCCTGATGCGGGTCGCCGACTTGTGCGCTGGGCGTTGGATGCGGGTTATGCGGCGGGCCCTGAACACATCACCTTCTCTTCCAGCAACCAGGCATTTGGAGGGCAGCCGCACGTCAAGTTCTGGGGCGAAATGTGGGCGGAGCGCGTAGCGGCCGAGCAATGGCAGCAACAGGCGCTTTCGACGGGCAAAGCCGATCAGGACCAGATTCGACGTATGCAGCAAGACTGGCTCGATTGGTATGCCACGCCGGACGGCACCTTCATCATGGTCTGCGGCGAGGTCCTCCTTCGAAAGTGAGGCCGCGGACCCATCATCGTCAGTGGCTGGCTTGCCGCGGTCCGCGGAAGAAATGCGATTTTGAGGCCCAGCAGTGAATTTTTTTCGTGCCGGTTGACTGGTCCAGTGCCGTGCTGCACGAGCTTTTGGTGGAACGTGCGCGACCAGCCCAGGCTATTCACTTCCGCGCCGCTGGCGTGCACGACTGCGCTTCAAGCCGCGGTCCGAGGGGAGAGGCAGGCAAGGGCGGGCAAATGCGAACAACGAAACAAGGCTCAGGTTCAGCGTCTCGAGTCGTCGCGAGTCAATCGTCGCGAGTCGTTCGAGCGCAGCCAGAATGGCGCCCGCATCAAGGGTCCACGAGTCTGTAGGGTCCGCAGCCAAGGATATATAGAAGGACAATCGAGGCGAGCCGAGAGTGTTTTTGGTCCATCTTGTCCTCAACTCTCCGTCCTCGTCAACCACGCAATCTACCGACGTTCAATCCGCATCAACTCTTCAACCATGCTCGCTCCATTGACTGCGCTTGTCGGGCTGACTTGCTCAGGCCTAGTTAGTGGTGAGTGTTCCGACGAGATGAGATCCACGAAGCCGAGACAGACGACAGATTCCACTGACACCCCAACGTCTTGTTTCCCGTCTCGATCGTGATCGCATTGCAGGCTTGACGCTCGCCTACCCCCTTCTGGTCAACACGCACTTCGTCGACCAGCAAGGCGCCATGATCTCGCCTCCCGCGCCGTGGGTGGCCAATCTGAGCATTGCTCAGCGACTCACGCTGTGGGAACGCGCTTTCAAGGCCGGATTCGTCGTGCCAGCGCTCTCGCTCATCACCGCCATCTCGCTCGCCACCTTTGCCCTGCAAGGCGGTCGTGGCGGCAAGGCTTCATCACCGCTTCCGCAACATCTCGCCGTTCGATGGGAGACCCGCAAACGCCTGCTGCTCGGATCGGCAGCGCTGACCGGCAGCCTGATCGTCTTCACTGTGCTCTTCATCCGACCCACCAACACCAAGCTCATGGCCCTTCGTGTCGCGGCAAACAACAAGGAGGCGATCAACACGAGCCAGGCCGAGGCGCTGCTCGTGAACTGGACCCGTCTGCACAACGTCCGCGTCGTCGCTGCCTTTTCTGGATTCGCACTGGCTCTCTACTCGTTCATTGCGGCTTGATCGGCGTACAACCCCGTGCACTTGGAAGAAGTTCGCGGCTCGCGCTTTCCCATGCAACTTCTTCTCGACTACTGAATATAATATTATCGCTTGTTCTTCCAACTTGGCTGATCTCAGCCTATTTAAAAGCAGGCGCTTCTAGTGCATCTTGCCGGGCCTGACTGGGCTGCGGTCAGCAACCAACGGACAAGCTTCGCTACAGCGAATTTGGCTTGATCATGACACGGGGCCGTCTCCGAGACATGTGCTGCAAAAGAATCCTCGCGAGCACCTCAAAGATTGGACAGCAGTCTGTTCTGTGACGGCCATGTCAATTGAGCCCGTGCTACAGCACCTACTAGGCCAGACCGACACGAATGAAGCGTCGCCTCGTGCATTTTTGCTTTGCGCCTGTGATCTCGCTCAGTGTAGGCTGTGCGAACTGTTGTGTCGGAGCAGAGTTGAGTGCGCGTCCACCATTCAAGCGATGCCATCAACATCGGCTAGCTATCATTTCGCAAACAAAGATGTGATTGTCCAATGTCATTGCGTTCAAACAGCGTCCAGGTCTGGGTTCGTCAGCATCTTCGAATTGAAGGCCGTCTATGCCTTGGTTGGACGCTTGGAGGCTGCGGACTCGGATCTTGCGCACTTGACAAGGCCAACCAGCCATTCCTGGTGGCCATTCAGCAGCGCATCAGGTAGCACCGCAGCGACCTCCTTGGCCGGCTGGCCGTTCTGCGTCTCTTGCGTCAGGATCCTGACCCGTCCAAGCGTAATGTCCTCGATGATCCACGCATGCAGCACATCCAGCTCATGCTTATCCTCTTGCTCGCCTTCCACCCAGCCATGCCACGATACTCGGCCCGGCTCCCCTTCTGACGGATGCTGCCATTCGGTCACCTTGGCTTTTGCCGCAAAGCCAAATGTCGAGAAGCAAAAGTGTGACCCCTGCTTGAGCTGCGGACCCGATCCATCGGGAAAGTGGATGTCGGTGGCATTCCCATAGTAGCTAGGCCACTTGGACGTGTCGTTGAGACACGACCACACCGTCGCGGCGTCCAGTCCAGCCACAATCAGCTCGTTCGAAGCAAAGTGGTCCGTAAACCCGGGCTCGTACCCGCTCGGCCAATTCACTTGGCTGAGCGTCGTCGTCATGCTTGCACGCTCCCTTTGGCGATTGTCCCCCCGCGCGTGCGTTGGTGGTGGTCGGTCGGATCGATGTGAGGGCTCGCGTATCGGAATCGCGATATTTTTTCAAGCTCGGCGCTTGGGGCATGGCGCATGGTGCATGTCGGCGAACCACTGTGACAGATGGCATCGCAAGCAAACATCGATCCGGGAACCGCTTGCAGCACCGCACAACCATGAACAGCAGATTGTGCAACGTCCACGAAGCTTTCCAGCGCATGAAGCAACCCGAACCGTAGCGCAAGGGTGCCCCGACTGACAAGCCGACCCGAGCTGCGAGCATTTTCGAATATTTATTTGCGTAATTAGTTCGAAGTCAAAATTCGCACCGAAAAATGACGCCGAAATTGGACCGGACATAGAAAATTGAAGGATGCAACTTTAGACTTAGAACGTTACATTAGCGCGTAGACCCTAGCCCTAGGGTTAGGGTTAGGGTTAGGGTTAGGGTTAGGGTTAGGGTTAGGGTTAGGGTTAGGGTTAGGGTTAGGGTTA
>JALCCF010000102.1:0-10124 GCA_023212605.1 Moesziomyces parantarcticus | reverse complement strand
ATTGTTCCGACAGCAAAAGATATGGTTGAAGCATAAAAAGATGAACGGGTAAATTGGCTTAGCCTTGAGTTGATTGAAGTTTGAATAGGAAGTAACATACCAACAAAAATTCCTAAAAGATATAGAAAAAACAATGATAAAAACCAACTTTCTCAATTTAATATGATTATCATACCATTCATAATCATGTTTCTAAAATGATTGAGCCATAAGCAAAGTATAGAAATAAGTTGTGAATGTTCCAAGGTGTCATACAGCCGATACTATTTTGATGAATCATTATAATAAAATGCACATTAAACAAGTTTTAGAACTAAAAAAGCGAGACATCATTTTGAATTTGATATCTCGCTTCATATTAATAAAAGAATATTGTAAATTAAGTTCTTTTTTTCTATATTTTTAGACTTGGACAATTTTAAAAAATTTGTTCTTTCATAAAGTCTTATTTATGATTTTAGTACTTTTAATAAAATGTCAAAAATAGTGTTTTATGAATTAATTTTTATCTTCAAATATAACAGTTGTACTTTTATCAATAAGTTGTGCAGCATAAATTTTGACAGGCTTTCCCAAACTAAATCTTAAAATGTCTAATTCTAAAAGTTGGTTCATACTTTCTTTAATTAATTGTTCTGTAGTAATAGCATTAAAATCGGGTAATAGTAGTTTGACGGGTTTATTAAGATTTGATTTGAATATGAGTTCCAAAGTTTTTGACATACTGATGTATCCTCCTTAAATTAAAGATTCTGTTTTAACGATCTCGACTTTGTCATACTCTTCGCCACTAATACGTTCAATGATGGAACGAAAAGATTTGATTTGATCATTAGAAACAAGTGGATTAATGTTAGAAAAACGACGCTTATGTTCGACTACTTTACCCTCAGAATTATGTTTGATTTGAGTAAAGATAATCGTCACTTGATTGACTTCATTCATAATAAAACCTCCTTTCACTATATATATCGAAATAGATTGAAAAAAAGGTCACTTTTTTTGAAAAATTTAGGCAAATGCCTTTGATGTGATACATGCGTCATTTATCATTAATTATGAAACCCGTTTTTGAAGGTATATGAGTTAAGTAGAATTGTTAAGTAGTAATAGAGAAAAGTGGAAATTGATATTTAAAATAACCAACTTAAAAGATTGATCAGTGTCTAAACTTGCTATTTATATAGGATTAAAATATTAAGAACTCTTAATATGAGAATGAATTAGTTCAAGTTTATCGATGATTGAAAAATGATAGCCTCATGGATTCTTTCTTATATAAATAAAAGTTTTATTACCTTTTGGATATAAATAAGAATAGGTTACCTTTTGTGATATGACCATATAGGGAGAACGCGTTAGTGCTTGAATCAATGTATGCTCAATAAACGCATTCAAATCAACTATCAATATCAAATCATAAATCATGTTGCACTATAATAAGGATTAAAACTTGCTGATTTAACTAATTTAATAAAAAATATTTGATTATCATTTCTTTCAATCGGGAATATCAATTTCTATCATTTAACTATATTTTGGATATCAGATAACTTTAGAAATATTGAGGTTTATAGAAATACGATGTGTTTCAAATCGTCACCCAATGATTACACTTAATATAAATGAAAAAAGAAAAGGAGGGGTTAAATGAGTTTAGTCTATCTTATGGCGACTAATTTATTAGTCATGTTCATAGTTTTATTCACTCTGAGTCATCGTCAACTTAGAAAGATTGCGGGCTATGTTGCATTAATAGCTCCTATTGTGACATCTACATATTTTATTATGAAAATACCAGATGTGATTCGAAATAAATTTATTGCTGTTCAATTACCATGGATGCCTTCAATTGATATTAATTTAGATTTAAGATTAGATGGTTTAAGTTTAATGTTCGGTTTAATTATTTCACTAATAGGTGTGGGTGTATTTTTCTATGCCACGCAATATTTATCTCACAGTACGGACAATCTTCCTAGATTTTTCATCTATTTACTATTATTTATGTTCAGTATGATTGGCATTGTAATAGCTAATAATACCATTTTAATGTATGTATTTTGGGAACTCACAAGTATTTCCTCATTCTTGCTTATATCCTATTGGTACAATAATGGTGAAAGTCAATTAGGCGCCATTCAATCATTCATGATTACAGTGTTTGGTGGGCTAGCGTTATTAACAGGATTTATCATTTTATATATCATTACGGGAACAAACACAATTACTGATATTCTTAATCAACGCAATGCAATTTCACGACACCCATTATTTATACCAATGATTTTGATGCTTTTATTAGGTGCTTTTACTAAATCTGCACAATTTCCGTTTCATATTTGGTTACCAAAGGCCATGGCAGCACCTACACCAGTAAGTGCTTATCTTCATTCAGCAACAATGGTAAAGGCTGGTATCTTTTTACTATTTAGATTTACTCCTTTATTGGGACTTAGTAATGTTTATATTTATACAGTGACATTTATTGGTCTAATAACTATGTTATTTGGATCTTTAACTGCTTTACGTCAATACGACTTAAAAGGTATACTCGCTTATTCTACAATAAGTCAATTAGGTATGATTATGACAATGGTAGGTCTAGGTGGAGGTTATGCTCAGCACACATCAGATGAATTGTCTAAGTTTTATATTTTAGTGTTATTTGCTGGCTTATTCCATTTAATGAATCATGCGGTTTTTAAATGTGCATTATTTATGGGCGTTGGTATCATTGATCACGAGTCCGGAACACGTGATATTCGTTTGCTAAATGGTATGCGTAAAGTCTTCCCTAAAATGCATATTGTCATGTTGCTCGCTGCATTATCTATGGCAGGTGTGCCTTTTTTAAACGGATTCTTAAGTAAGGAAATGTTTTTAGATTCGTTAACTAAAGCAAATGAACTTGATCAATATGGCTTCGTATTAACATTTGTGATTGTTTCAATAGGTGTCATCGCGAGTATATTGACCTTTACTTATGCACTTTACATGATAAAAGAAACATTCTGGGGAAAATACAATATAGAAAAGTTTAAACGTAAACAAATACATGAACCATGGCTATTTAGTTTACCAGCTGTGATTTTAATGTTACTCATTCCAGTTATCTTCTTTGTTCCAAACGTTTTTGGCAACTTTATTATTTTGCCCGCAACCAGATCTGTATCTGGGATAGGTGCGGAAGTTGATGCATTTGTACCACATATTTCTCAGTGGCATGGTGTGAATCTTCCATTAATTTTAAGTATAGTTGTTATTATTATTGGACTTATTTTAGCTCTAGTTGTGAATTGGAAAGAGGTTACGCATCAAATAATCAAAAGAGCTTCGATTACAGATGGCTATCGGAAAATTTATAGAGAATTTGAATTATACTCAGCTCGTGGTATACGTGCATTGATGAATAATAAATTGAATTATTACATCATGATTACATTATTTATTTTTGTAGCTATTGTAGTTTATGGATATTTGACTGTGGGTTTTCCTCATGTACATCAGCTTCATGTTAGTTCTTTCGGACCGTTGGAAGTTATCCTATCAGTTGTAACATTGATTATCGGCATTTCATTAATCTTTATTCGTCAACGACTAACGATGGTGGTATTGAATGGAATGATTGGCTTCGCAGTTACATTATATTTTATTACAATGAAAGCTCCGGATTTAGCTTTAACACAGTTAGTTGTTGAAACGATTACGACAATCTTATTTATTGTTAGTTTTTCGAGACTACCTAACATCCCTCGAGCTAAGGCAAATTTAAAAAAAGAGACCTTCAAAATCATTGTGTCACTTGTTATGGCATTGACGGTGGTATCACTTATTTTTGTTGCTCAACAAGCAGATGGTATGCCTTCAATTGCTAAATTTTATGAAGATGCATATGAACTTACAGGTGGAAAAAATATTGTCAATGCGATACTTGGTGACTTCAGAGCTTTAGATACTATGTTTGAAGGACTAGTGTTAATCATAGCTGGATTAGGTATTTATACGTTACTTAATTACAAAGATAGGAGGGGACAAGATGAAAGAGAATGATGTAGTACTTAAATCAGTTACAAAAATTGTAGTGTTTATTTTGTTAACATTTGGATTTTATGTATTTTTTGCTGGACATAATAATCCAGGTGGTGGCTTTATTGGTGGCTTGATTTTTAGCTCGGCATTTATCTTAATGTTCCTTGCCTTTGATGTAAATGAAGTGTTGAAAAGCTTGTCAATTGATTTTAAAAAATTAATGATTATAGGTTCACTCATATCTGTTGCAACTGCATCAGTGCCTATGTTTTTTGGAAAGCCATTTTTATATCAGACTGAAGCAAATGTAGCGTTTCCATTACTAGGACATGTTCATGTAACTACTGTGACTTTATTTGAGCTTGGCATCTTATTAACAGTAGTGGGTGTGATTGTTACAGTTATGCTATCTATAAGTGGGGGTAGATCATGAATTTAATATTACTCCTTGTGATAGGATTTTTAGTATTTATTGGAACTTATATGATTTTATCTATTAATTTAATTCGTATTGTTATTGGTATTTCTATTTATACACACGCCGGTAATTTAATTATTATGAGTATGGGGAAATATGGACCCCATATGTCTGAACCACTTATTCAAGGTCATGCTCAAAACTTTGTTGATCCTTTATTACAAGCCATCGTTTTAACAGCCATTGTGATTGGATTTGGTATGACTGCGTTTTTATTGGTGTTAATATATAGAACTTACAGAGTAACTAAAGAGGATGAAATAAGTGCATTGAAAGGTGATGAAGATGATGAGTAATTTAATAATATTGCCTATGTTGTTGCCTTTTGTATGTGCTTTAATTTTAGTCTTCGCTAAAAATAAAAATCAAATTTCAAAAATCCTATCCATTACAACTATGATTGTTAATACAATTATTTCAATTGCTTTACTTATTTATGTTGTTAATCATAAACCGATAACACTTGATTTTGGGGGATGGAAAGCACCTTTCGGCATTCAATTTCTAGGTGATTCATTGAGTTTGCTTATGGTGTCAGTATCATCTTTTGTTGTTACGCTAATAATGGCATACGGCTTTGGTAGAGGAGAGAAGCGAGTCAATCGATTTCACCTTCCTACATTTATCCTTTTATTAACAGTGGGTGTTATTGGTTCGTTTTTAACATCTGATTTATTTAACCTATACGTGATGTTTGAAATTATGCTTCTTGCTTCGTTTGTACTTGTTACATTAGGACAATCTGTTGAGCAATTACGTGCAGCAATAGTATATGTTGTTCTGAATATTTTAGGTTCGTGGTTGCTTTTATTAGGAATTGGCATGTTATATAAGACAGTCGGAACACTTAATTTCTCACATTTAGCGATGCGATTGAATCATATGGAAAATAATCAAACAATAACGATAATATCTTTAGTATTTTTAGTTGCTTTTAGTTCAAAGGCAGCACTAGTAATTTTCATGTGGTTACCTAAAGCATATGCAGTGCTTAATACGGAACTTGCGGCGTTATTTGCAGCATTGATGACAAAAGTTGGGGCTTATGCACTTATTCGTTTTTTTACCTTACTATTCGATCATCATCCAAGCGTTACGCATACATTGCTCGTGTTTATGGCTTGTATCACAATGATTATCGGTGCGTTTGGTGTCATCGCCTACAAAGACATTAAGAAAATTGCGGCTTATCAAGTTATTTTGTCTATCGGATTCATTATTTTAGGTTTAGGTTCTCATACTATACCAGGTGTAAATGGTGCTATCTTCTACTTAGCCAATGATATTATCGTTAAGACATTATTGTTTTTTGTAATTGGTAGTCTTGTTTATATGTCGGGCTATCGAAATTATCAGTATTTAAGTGGACTGGCAAAAAGAGAACCATTCTTTGGTGTTGCATTTGTCGTGGTAATTTTTGCTATAGGTGGCGTGCCTCCATTTAGTGGTTTTCCGGGTAAAGTCTTAATATTCCAAGGGGCTATTACAAATGGTAATTATATTGGTTTAGCACTTATGATTGTGACAAGTTTAATAGCTATGTATAGTCTTTTTAGAGTGATGTTTATAATGTATTTTGGTGATGCTGATGGAGAACAGGTACAATTTAGACCACTACCTATTTATCGTAAAGGTTTACTTAGTGTTTTAGTTGTTGTGATATTAGCGATGGGTATTGCAGCCCCTGTTGTTCTAAAAGTAACAGAGGATGCAACAAATCTTAATATGAAAGAAGATGTCTTTCAAAAGAATGTAAATACACATTTGAAGGAGGTTAATCGTAAGTGAAGCAAGTTGTTTTAAATATTGTTATCGCGTTCCTTTGGGTACTCTTTCAAGATGAAGATGAATTTAAATTTACAACCTTCTTTGCTGGATTTTTAATTGGTTTAATTGTGATTTATATTCTACATCGCTTTTTTGGTGAAGAATTTTATTTGAAAAAGATATGGGTGGCTATTAAATTTTTAGCTGTATACCTATACCAGCTTATTACTTCTAGTATAAGTACCATAAATTACATCTTATTTAAGACGAATGAAGTTAATCCAGGTTTGCTCACATATGAAACTTCATTAAAAAGTAATTGGGCTATTACTTTTTTAACGATTTTAATTATTATTACTCCAGGATCGACAGTTATTCGAATTTCTAAAAATACTAATAAATTTTTTATTCACAGTATTGATGTGTCAGAAAAGGATAAAGAACATCTTCTAAAAAGTATTAAGCAGTATGAGGATTTAATTTTGGAGGTGACACGATGATTGAAATGTTCACTCAAATATTTATTATAAGTGCATTGGTGATTTTTGGTATGGCACTACTTGTTTGTCTAGTCAGATTAATTAAAGGTCCCACTACTGCTGATAGAGTTGTATCATTTGATGCCTCAAGTGCTGTTGTTATGTCTATTGTTGGCGTGATGAGCGTTATTTTTAATTCGGTATCTTATTTAGACTCAATCATGTTAATTGCAATTATTTCGTTTGTCAGTTCGGTCTCAATTTCAAGATTCATCGGGGAAGGACGTGTCTTCAATGGAAATCATAAAAGACATCGTTAGTCTCATTGCTGCGATATTTATTTTCTTAGGAAGTATTATTGCATTAATTAGTGCAATAGGAATTGTAAAATTTCAAGATGTCTTTCTAAGAAGTCACGCCTCAACGAAAAGTTCTACATTGTCAGTATTACTAACTGTAGTTGGTGTACTAATCTATTTTATTGTGAATTCAGGTTTTTTCAGTGTCAGATTATTATTATCACTAGTCTTTATCAATCTTACCTCTCCGGTTGGAATGCATTTGATAAGTAGAGCAGCCTACCGTAATGGTGCATATATGTACAGGAAAGACGATGCACCTAGACAATCTACTATCTTGTTAAGTCAAAAAGAGTTTAATACGCCAGAAGAATTAAAAAAACGTGCAAAACTACGAGAAGAAAGACGAGAAAAATTATACTATAAAGAAAAAGAATATATTAATAAAATAGACGATTGATTGTTTAAGCTTTTAAACTACTAGCATATAAAAGATATATCTTATATACTAGTAGTTTTTTGTATATCTGAGGTGAAGATATTAATGATATAAAAGCTATTTATTTAAGAATCTGGTTAATAAATGATAAAATTGTAAACAAGAATAATTGTGAATGACAGTTGTCACTAATTTTTCAATGAAATTACACATAAGCATTTTCTCGTTCGAAGAAGCGAGCTTTATAATTTAAATGTTCATGTTTGATTTCACTGATAAAGAAAATAATTGAGTTTTGAATAGTATGTTTGTGGCATGATTGAGTGTTAATAGTTATGTCCTTATAGGAATGACTTTATTGTTATTATTTCACTTCTTCAGTGTTGCAGTAGATAACCTCGCAACTTTTTATTGTTTTGATGACTAAGTTTGCAATTAAAAATTAATAAAGAGGTGAAAGTGTGGAGATATTTGAAACTCTACTCATATTTGTCGCACTAGTTATTGTGAGCTCCTTTGTACATACTTTCATACCTAAAGTACCTCTTGCATTTATCCAAATTTTTCTTGGGATGATTTTATACCTCACTCCCATTCCAGTTGAATTCAATTTTGATTCTGAATTATTTATGGTTACATTGATCGCACCATTACTATTCGTTGAGGGTGTTAATGTTTCAAGAGTACATTTAAGGAAGTATATCAAACCTGTTATGATGATGGCTCTAGGTCTTGTTATAACTACTGTTATAGGCGTAGGACTGTTTATTCATTGGATTTGGCCTGAATTACCTATAGGTGCTGCTTTCGCAATTGCGGCTATCCTTTGTCCTACAGACGCTGTTGCTGTACAAGCAATCACGAATGGTAAGGTTTTACCAAAAGGTTCAATGACCATTCTTGAAGGTGAATCTTTACTTAATGATGCTGCAGGTATCATTTCATTTAAAATTGCCGTTGGTGTATTGATTACTGGAACTTTTTCCATTTTTGATGCGATTCAACAATTTTTGATTGCCTCTATCGGAGGTGCTATTGTCGGCCTACTTATAGGTATGGCTTTAGTTAGATTTCGTTTAACATTAATGAGACGTGGCATTGAGAACATTAACATGTTTACATTTATACAATTGCTGACGCCGTTTGTCACTTATTTGATTGCTGAATTATTCCATGCATCAGGGATTATTGCAGCAGTAGTTGCGGGACTCGTGCATGGATTTGAACGTGACCGTATAGCTCAAACGAGAACACAACTTCAGATGAGCTATAATCACACATGGAGTATTTTAGGCTACGTTTTAAATGGTTTTGTGTTTTCAATTTTAGGTTTTTTAGTACCAGAGGTAATAGTGAAAATTATTAAAACTGAACCGCATAATTTATTATTCTTAATCGTCATCACATTGCTAGTCGCTCTTGCGGTGTATCTCTTTAGATTTGTGTGGGTATATGTACTTTATCCTTATTTCTATTTATCTGTCAGTCCGTTCCAAAAAATGATTTCTAAAAATGATGAAGATAAAGTTACTGAGAGTAAACCTAAGCGTAGCTTATATGCACTAATCATGACTCTTTGTGGTGTACATGGAACAATTTCACTCGCAATCGCCTTAACCTTGCCATATTTATTAGCAAATCATGAAACATTTGCTTATCGAAATGATTTATTATTTATTGCTTCCGGAATGGTAATATTAAGTTTAATTATTGCACAAGTCATTCTTCCTTTAGTAACGCCTGATAGCCCTAAAGTGAAGATAGGTAATATGTCATTTAAAGAGGCGAGAATTTACATTTTAGAACATGTTATCGATTACCTAAATCAAAAATCGACGTTTGAAACGAGTTACCGCTATGGAAACGTCATTAAAGATTACCACGATAAACTCACATTTTTAAAAACGGTTGAAAAGGAAGATGAAAACTCCAAAGAACTAGAACGACTTCAAAAGATTGCATTTAACGTAGAAACAAAAACGCTAGAGAAATTGGTTGATGATGGCGAAATTACTGAGAGTGTTCTTGAAAACTATATGCGTTATGCTGAACGAACAGAAGTGTATAAACAAGCTTCGTTATTAAGACGTATTATTGTTGGTTTAAGAGGAATGCTATTGAAACGTCGTGTAAAAACAAAAATTAATTCAGCATCATCTCTTAGTGTTACTGATAACTTATTAGAATTGGGTAAAATCAATAAGCTTGTTCATTATAACGTCGTAAGTCGTTTAGCCAAAGAAGCTACTACTGATAATAAACTAGAAGTAGGTATGATTTGCGATGGATATCTGATGAGAATAGATAACTTAACACCGAACAACTTCTTTAATTCCAGACATGAAGATACACTTACCAAAATTAAATTAAATGCTTTAAGAGAACAACGTCGTATTCTAAGAGAACTAATTGAAAATGATGAGATAACAGAAGGTACTGCATTAAAATTAAGAGAATCCATTAATTATGATGAAATGGTTATTGTAGATAGTATGACATAATGAATAAAAAATAATATATAAGCAAAGCTTCCAAATGACTTCTTAAACTAAAGTTGATTTGGAAGCTTTTATCATTTTAAATGATATGGTTGCTTAGAATATATTGTTCGGTTAAACATATTTGTATAG
>JALCCF010000101.1:0-10137 GCA_023212605.1 Moesziomyces parantarcticus | reverse complement strand
GGGGGGGGGGGGGGGGGGGGGGGGGGGGGGGGGGGGGGTGGCGACGAGCAGCCACCCAGCAGCCACCCGGGGTGGCTTCTATTGATCAGCCACCCAGCAGCCACCCACGCACACTTGGGTGGCTGTGGGGTGGCTGATTCTCGCCACCCCACCCTGTTTCCAGGATATAAATGCTACGGGGATGCAGATCCAACCACAGGTCACGAGACAGAAGTGCCCATCTGTCACATTGGGTACGTTGCTCGCCAAGTACGACACCTATAAGATCGCACATCAGGCGTGGCGGAAGGACCAGAGAGATGCTGATCGGCAAAAACGCCTTTTGTAGGCAAGCAGAGTGAAAGCGCGACCAATGTAGCCCAGAGCTAAGCACAAGAAGGACGCAGGGTTCAAGCGCTAGAAAGGGTGATTTGCCATGAGTCGTGCGGAACGGCATTGTGAAGCCGGCAGCATAACGAATGTTCAAGGAACGCAGACACGATGACAAAATACGGGCAGCTATGGACAAGGAGTGTTGCGGAAGCAAGCAAGCTGAGTGTACAGATCACGAACAACGAGCCACGTGGTGGAACTCTACCCAAGAACGGCCCTTGCCGAATACGAACGAAGGTGCCGAGGGTTGTGCGGAACTATTCTCGAGCATCCAGATGCTGTAGACTCGCCAGCCAAATCCTGTGGAAGAGACATGCTGGTCGTTCCTCCTCGTGGGTAGATCCGGCACTTCCATGCACCGAGGGAAGCACGGGTCCGATTCTCAACGACACATGTGACGACGTGCGCATCTTTCGAGGTCAAACCACTCTTTGCCGAGCACAAGAGCGTGTAATCGAGTCATTCGAAGATAAGCTTGCAAGACAGCCAGCTCACGAGTCAATTGGCAGCTCGCACGGCTGTGTGTGTAGACAGTTGACGGGATGATGACGAAAGAGCAATGCAGACTCGAAGCCTCATTGATCTGTGCTGGAGTTTACCGACGATGGAAGGCGATGTGACACGGGAGCAGCAGGCGACGAGCGGAAACTTCGAACAAGCGGTTTTATCGACGTTCATGCGGCAACCATACGTTTGTTTGTGACACGTTCGAGCGAGCATGTAACGGCGAGGGAGGTCCAATCGACGTGCGTTTGGGCTCGCAAAATCCATCAGCACTTGTGTGCGCTGGCTGTCTCACTCTAGACATCACTGGTCCACTCACCCACACTCGCTCTGTCGCTGCTTGAACATGATGCAATTGCGAAAACGGCCATCAAGCGCTATCTCCCTCTCACTCCTTGAGGGCGGAGGGGACAGGCGAGGCACGGAAAACTCCCAACGAAGTACAAACCGGAACATAGCCCGGGGGGGGGGGGGGGTATATCATCTAGGGTCGGACGGGGCCGGGACCGGCAGGGATGGAGCTGGCGCCGTTGATGGCAGCGCGACCGCAGTCGCTTGCAAACATGGCGTAGTTGTCGTGACCGACGTTGTCGACGACGCAGTGCCTTGCGCCGAACCTGGACGGGCCGAGGGACGAGACGCCTTGCTGTTTGAGCGAGTCGTAGCCGTAGTACTTGGAGACGTCGGTCGAGGTGCCGCCGAGCAGGTTGATGTAGGCCCAGAAGGCGTATCCCCTGTCTCTGCGGTTCTGGCCACCCTGGGCCTGGACGGGGCAGCTCTGGTCGCCGCTCGAGTCGCGCGAGTAGGTGTCGAGGTCGGCGGTCATGAGCGTGATATCCTGGGTGATCCAGTTGCGGAAGGCCTGCGGACCTCCGGGGGATCGAGCCGAGACGTAGCGGTTGAGCGGTCCGCCCCATCCGTAGCCAAACGAGTTGTAGTTGGAGCATCCGGTGGGTGCGTTGGGACGCGCGGTGGTAAAGTAGGGCATCGAGGGCGAGTTGGCGAGGACGTAGCGTGCGCCCGTGTTGGGCCTGAGCATGCCATACTTGCCCATCATGCTGGCGCCGCCCGAGTGGGCGACGATGAAGACGCGGCTGACGTTGGGGAACTTGGATCGGTCGCGGACTTGGGCGAGGATGGAGTCGTAGACGTCGAAGGAGGAGCACGAGTTGACGCCCGAGGGAGCGATGGCGTCGTCGCCGTTGAACCAGTCGTTGGAGTTCCAGGCGAGGTTCCTGGCGGGCTGGAACCACTCGCCCGAGTCGCTGGTGGCGTAAAAGTTGGGCGCGATGATGACGCCTTCATCGCCGACGACGTTGCGGACCGAGGTGAAGTAGTCATTAAAGTTGCGACCGGAACCGTGCTGCACGATCCAGACGGTGGAAGCCGAGGTGGATCCCGAGACGGGGTAGTTTTTGTTGACAAACATGGGCACGGTGGCCGAGGAGCTGGAGCAGCCCTTGAACTGGATCAGGGTGGCGCCGGAGGGTGGGGCAGGGAGGTTGCTGGAGCCGGAGCTGGAGCCTGAGCTGCTGGAGCCGGAGCTGCCGGAGCCGGAGCTGCCGGAGGATGAACCGGAGGCGGTACCTGGCGAAGGGCCGGCATCGCGAGTGAAGCCGTAGGAGAATCGGACGGTGCCGCCGTTGCTTCCGGCGCCGGTGGTGTAGGTTGCTGCGGACTTGGACTGCTTGACCGTGTAGAGTGCGCAGACGACGGCGCCTTCCGAGCCGCCGCTCATCTGTACGGGGTGGAAGAAGCCGCAGCCCTTGGTGGCTTCGCACCTTGCACCGCAGGTGGTGACTTCGTTCTGACCGACGGCGGAAGCGCCTGAGATGGTGGATCGTGAGATGTATTGGCCGGACGAAGTGCCGTAGGAGACGCGAGAGCCGTCGATGCCCCAGGAGAAGCGGTATCCGGATGGCGCCGTGAAGGTGGAGACGTAGCGGCGATCGAGGTTGGAGATGTCTGGAAGAGGTTCGTAGCGCGCCTCGAGCTGGTGCCTAGCTAGGGAATCGGACGAGTTTGTGGAAAAGACGACGGGCGAGGGCATTGCATTTGCGGCGAGGAAGAGCGCGCTCGAGAGAGCGGCTAGGGAGAGAGGGAGCATTGCGAGCGTGAACTTGCGTGGCTCAAGGAGAGGATGGATGAGAAAGAAAAGACGCCGACGACATTGTCAAGCAAGTCTTTATACGAGCGGAGGGGAGGTAGATAGTCGAGTCAACGGGAATGATGAGGGCGGATATTCTGTCGCCTCAGATTGGTGACATGTGGTGCGGGATGCTCAGAGTTTGCATGGGGTGGTGGTGGAGGAGGGACGGGGCGGGCAACGTGCATGTGCATGGGCGGTGCATGTGCGTGTGTCTCTCTCTCGAGAGGGCGGGGAGCGGAGGAGGGACGACACGAGACAGAGGCGAACGAGGAGGTCCGGGGGGGCTGGAGGATTTGAGTCAAGGGTGGAACCGGCTAGTCGCCGGCACGGGAGAGAGTGCGGGAGAGGGAGGAGGATGATATTGTGGCTGTCGACGGACGGCAAGCGAGCCGAGGGATCGTCGGACGCCCACGAGCGAGCGAGCGAGCCAAGGGACGGAGGGGCCCAAGCGAGGATCGACGCGGGAAGGTGTGGACAGTCAGTGGGATAGAGTTTTTGCGCCATTGTCGAGAGCATGTGCGAGCGTTGTGCTGCCTCAGTGCCGCTTTACTCTTGCCAGAGTGAAGGCTGTCGCTTTGTGCCGGTGGCGTGGATGCGATGCGAGGCAGGAATTGACATGCCGCGCCCATACCCGGTCATCTCGGCTAGGAGCATGCTTCCGCCGGTATCGCTTTGGACGGTACTTGTACACACGCCGGCTTCGACAGGATGATGTGGACGACCATGCGTTCAAGGTATGCGATCTACGGGGGAGTGGGGACGATGATGCCAAGCCATTGCTGCTTCCAGGGGGAGGGGAAGGGGAGGGATGTCTATTGCTGCATAGCTGCCAAGGCTCAGCACGGGCTCGTCGAGTACAGCCTGCGTGAGGGCGGCCGATGGCGACGGCGGATGGCGATGGCCGCTGCAGCCTCTCTTGCTTTTTTGCTTTTTTGACGGGCGGGGCTTTGGCGCCAGCAGCGCTCCGCTGCTTCGATGCACGATTTTCGAGATTCGATAAATTGGATTTTCGCAGCTCCGCGCGGGCTTCGATGCAGTGAGGCGCGCTCCAACGCGGTCCAACTGGGGCTGAGCGAGGCTGAGAGCGAGGCTGAGCGCAAGGCAGAGGAATGCGCGCTGCGTTTTTCACGGAATTCGCGCGCCGCTCCCCGTGGCTGCAGCGCGTAAACCCTGGTCAGGCACCCAACGTGCGCCCGCCCAAACCAAAAAAGGTTGGCTTTGCAGCAGGGGCTGGGCCTTTGGTCCTCTCTCTTCGGACCACTGGCGCCACTGCCGCTCTTTGCATCGCATTTCTCCGCTCGACCACACAAAAGCGTAGATCGGTTTGGATCGGCATCGCTCGTCGGCAACATTTCCCGATCGGGCTCCCCTCTTCTCTCACAGTCTCTTCTGCTGTCTCGTCACGAATACGATCCTACAACACGCAACTCGTCGGTAACGGAAGTGCCGGAATTGGCTTGCATGGCATGCGTGTGCGTCGTGTGCGGTTGAATCTACTTGTTCTGCTGCTGCCCCATCAGCTTGGCACTGTATACACCAACGCGTCTCAAGAGTTAGCATCTTTGCTCAAAGTCGAGGTGCAAGCCAGCGCGGCTACTTACTTTTCCTCGCCAAAGCGCGCACCTACACGCTCCGAGTGCTTGAGGAACTTCTGGATGCAATTCGAGACGCACGTGTCCTGCCATCGCAAAGCCCGAAATGTCAGCATGTCATCCGTCCATCACGGTGTGGCATCGTCTATGGCAAACGCAAGCTTACCTCTTTCGAGCTCAGTGCCTTGGAGGTGAAATCGTTGCAGCACGACTCGAAGCAGCGCTCCACCAGTCCCGTGTACAGCTTGAGAAAGTCCTTCATCTGCTTCTGCTCAATGATGCGCGACATGGCCTGCTGCTCCGACGACGAAAGCCCCGAGACTGTTGCCAAACAAAAGCCGCCACAGAATCGTCAGCCTGCCTTCTTCCTTTTCCGGCGAACCACTTGCGCGGGGGGACGGGCACTTACGATCCATGTTGGGCAATTTCAAACCTGGCGCGAAGGGTGAATGCAAGGGCGAGGGGTTGGGTTGGGTTGAGCGAGCTGTAGCTACGTTGGATGCGGTGCCGCAATGCGCGATGGGATGGCGGCGAAAAATTGGCCCTTCACCAATCCCGTCTCCGAGTTCCGAAATCCTCAGCCTTCACCACCACCGCGGACCCAACGGCGAAATAAGGCGAGTCAGTGCAGCAGTGACTCGCGCTTGACTCGGTCCATCGGGGCTGGACATGCGAGATCCGAAGTTGGCTCTCGCAACAGGATTACATAAGCAAGAATTTCCACACTTCAGCAACTCGCCGCCGCCCTCCGCCTTGGCACAGGATTTTCTCCACTCGGCTCGCTCTGCTGCCAAACTGAGCCTCAACATCCTCCTCCTCCTCCTCCTCCGCGCACATCCATATAATCCACATCCTCGGTCGCTTCTTCTCGGGTTTTTGCATCACCCTACAACCGTCTCATCCACACCCTCTCGCTCAGCCCCAGTCTTTCCCGCCCCAGACCACTTGCAAACATGGCCGTGCGTTGCCAGTTTGAAAACTCGTCCGAGATCGGCGTGTTTGCCCGTCTCACCAACGCATACTGTCTCGTCGCCATCGGTGGCAGTGCCAACTTCTACTCCACCTTCGAGGCCGAGTTGGCTGATGTCATCCCCGTCGTGCACTGCTCCATCGCTGGTACGCGCTTGGTGGGTCGTCTCACCGTTGGTAACCGTCACGGCCTGCTCGTGCCTTCGACTACGACGGATCAGGAGCTGCAGCATTTGAGAAACTCGCTTCCCGAATCCGTAGCCATCCAGCGCGTCGAGGAACGCCTTTCGGCACTCGGCAACGTCATCGCCTGCAACGACTACGTCGCCTTGGTCCATCCCGACCTCGATCGCGAGACCGAAGAGATCATCGCAGACGTACTCAAGGTCGAAGTCTTCCGCCAAACCGTCGGCGACAACGTCCTCGTAGGCTCCTACTCGGCCATCTCAAATCAGGGCGCCTTGACCCATCCACGCACCTCGCTCCAGGATCAAGACGAACTCTCCTCGCTCCTCCAAGTGCCCCTCGTCGCCGGTACCGTCAACCGTGGTTCGGACCTCATCGGCGCCGGCTTGGTCGTCAACGACTTTGCCGCCTTTTGCGGCACCGACGCCACCGCAACAGAGATCAGCGTCATCGAATCCGTCTTCCGCCTCACCGGCGCAGGCAACGGCCAAGACACGGTCAACGAACTGCGCGACGCCCTCGTCGACACCTACGCCTAGATTCGTCATTTGTACACCACACACCCATCATTCCCAAAATCATCTCCCATGCCGTGGCTCGACACCGTTCTGTATGTGCATGTGTTTGTTAACAAGAAAAGATCAAGGATATAAAAAGTGACAGGACGCAAACGTGTAGCGCTACCGTCACAGCTCGTTGTGCGCGTGTGCTGCACTGCCACTGCTGCCTCCACTACTGCTGCTGCTGGTGTCAGAAGAGTTGGATGGGAAGCACACGGCGGGCGTGGCGACCCGGATCGAGTAGATGCACTTTTCCGCCTCAAACACATCGCGAAGCTCGTTGGCCGTCGCACACTCGAGGTCGACGATCGCACTGCGCTCCGGGCCGTTCCAGCACCTCTGACCGCGCGCATACACCTGCTGCATCCAGTACTCGTCGCTCTCCACCGTGCGGTCCGCCTTGGGATTCCAGTTGGCAAACGTGCCGAGCGAGATGTGCGCACCGCCGTTGTTGGGGATCTGCGTGGCGCGCCCAAAGAAGCAGTACTCGTACGTGTACTCGCCCATGTCGCGCGACACACACTCGTTCTCCAACGCCCGGAACTCGGCGTGGCGGCCGTAGCGCGTGCCAAATTCGTGCAGCTTGTGCCGGCGCGTCGCCAGATCGCTCGACACGCGCGACAGCTGCGCCGCCGCCTCCGAATGCGCACGGCGCGCCGCCGCGACGTTTTCGGGCTCGGCGTCGCCCTCGGCCTTGGGCCGCATGCGCTTGACGTCGGTGATGACGTTGGCCTTGATGAGAACGTCGAGCAGCGTATCCACCATCGCCTCAAAGTACGGCACCACGCCGTCCGGCAGGTACTCGTGGATGCGGAAGAGCAGTCCGCCATCGGCCTCGGCGGCGACGCGCTTGTCCGCCGTGCCCGCCAGTCCGCCGTCCATGATGTCGAGCGGATCCTCGGCAAGCATCGCCGCCAGCTTGTCCGGCGTCCAGCTGCCTTGGTCGAGCAGCTCGTTGAGCTTGAAGTTGTCGGCGGCGAGCTCGTCCGAGTCGCCTTCTTCGGACTTGATGCCGCGCCACTGCTTGTAGGCTACGACGGCGCCCTTGACGGCCATGTCCTGGTAGTTAGGGTTGTATCCCTTTGCGAGGTCGTCCAGGAGCAGCGTGAGCGTCTGGAGTTCTTGTGTGAGCGCGGCATTCTTGTCCTTGAGCGAGCGGATGGCGTCTTGGTGTGCCGAGAGCTTGGCGTAGAGCGGCGTCTTTGACTTTGCGTCGATGAGCGCCTTGTCGACGGTCTCTGCGCGTGTGAGTTCGTGCTTGAGACGCGCCTCGTTGGCGGTAGCCACTTCGAGTTCGACCTCGAGTTTTGCGATGTCGGCCTGGAGCGCCTCCTTGTGCTTGCGGCCGTCTTGGATGTACTTGTCGCGGATCTTGCCGCCGGCTCTGCGCAAGTTTTCGAGTTGGGCGACGCGCTTGCGATGCTCCTTGCCCACCTTGTCGCAGCGGTCGGGGCAGTGGATCTTGCCGTCTTGCTCGTCGGAGCCGTCGCAGCACTCTGGATCGCAGATGCCGTCGTCTACGCGGCTGGAGCGGATGTGTGCGGGGATGTGGCCTGCGTTGGCGCAGTAGAAGGTGGCGTTGGGGCAGGCGGAGGTGCCTGGTTCGTCGGAGCCGTCGGGGCAGTCGCAGTAGTCGTCGTTGACGGCGGACCATGCGATGTTTTTGGATCCGTCGAGGCACTTCCATGTCGGCGCTCCGTTTGCGTTGGGTGTGGGCTGGTACTTGGAAGCGTCTGCCGGTGCGACGCCGCGCAGTTGTTTTGGTGATTGCGCGGATGAAGAGGAGGAGGAGGACGATGACGACGCCGAGGCCGAGATGGCGCCTGCGGCGAGTGCAGCCACTGCAATGTTGAGGCGCACCATGACGAGCAGCGGTACGAGGAGGAGAAGAGGGTGATGGTGGTGGTGGGAGAGGAAGAGGAATGCGAGGTGGAGCGTGCGCTTTCTCTGTCTCTCTCCGTCTCTCTCGCCTGGCTGTGGATGTGACTGTGGGAAGCGCGTGTGTGTGTGACTTTGGAGAGTGGTGCGCGTTGGAAGATTGGAGCTGCTGCTTCCCGATGCCGATCTATGCAAACACACATCGGGAGATGGACGGGGCGGGCGTGTGGAGCAACAACGCGGTGGGAACGGCGTCGAAAAGCAACACTTTGGTTGCTCGCTCTCCCGCCATCCTTCCCGCCCACCATCTGCAACGCCATGTCGACAATATCCAACCAGCATGCGCTCTCCAACCTTGAGGCTGCACACACGGACATCACCGAAAACGCACGCTCTTCTGCGCCCTCATCCGTAGCACCCAGCGCCTCGCAATCGCGTTCAAAGTGAGTGGCTCACCCGTGCGCGCCTGCTCCTCTGTGCTTTGTGCCCCTGACTTGAGTTGTTGCGCCTCGCCGCATTGTTCAGATTTGATGCGGCTCAGCTGCAGCCACATCTCAAGACCACACTCAGCTCGCGCCTGCGCCACGCGACGTGGGACAAGTCGGACAAGGAACGCAACCGTGCGCTCAGCCGATCCATCGCCGAAGTCGTCAAGGCCAAGATGCTCGGTGCGTTTACTTGCACAGCCTCTCTGCTGCTCACTGCCATCCCATCACAACAGCCGTACTGACCAAGAGCCTGCATCGCAACAGAGATCGATCCAAAAGGTAACATACACACGCTCGGATTCAAGCCAGCACGGCACACTAGGCTCACTCCCGTCTCTTCTTGGCGCCAGGCTTCAAGTATATCGTGCAGGTGCAGCTCGTCGAGAATCTCGGCCAGGGTGGAAGGTAGGTACTCGCTCTGTCCTACGATCAGACGCAGACCGGCGCTGACGTTCTTCTCTTCTTATGCGGTTGTCCTTCGCGTGCATGCAGAGGTGAGTTGGACCGTGGCGGAATCGCCTGTCTATGTGCGCTCAGACTACTGATGCTCGTCGTTCTCGACAGCCGACTTGGCATGTCACTGGGAAGACAGCGACTCGGTGGTGCAAGAAATGTACTCCAACGTGAGTTCGCTCCTCCGCCTTGGTCTTTATCGCCCTCCGTGCTGACCTTTTCTTCCACACATGTGCGCGTAGGACACATTGATCTGCACTGTGCTGTGTTTTGCACTGCGCACCTGACGCAGAATTCGAGCCAAGTTATGGGTATGAAGGGTTCGGTATTTCAGTGTGTGTGGAGACTAGGCATCTTCGAGGTTGCGGTCCAAAAAGTCGCGCAGCTTCTCGAGCAGATGCGCCTTGACGTGCGGAGGCAGTGTGTCTGTCGCGAACCACCGATCCCAGCGTCAGTGAGTCTTGCTTTGTACGACAAGTTCAAGTGAGGAGGGGACGAACCTTTGGCGTGCGGGGTGAGCGCATCGATGAGAGAGGGCACGTCGAGGACGGGCTGTTGCTTGGCCTTGGATGTGGCGGTGGCCTGGAACTGCGCTTCCCAGCCGCACTCGTCGAGCATGCGTCGCAGCAGGATGAGCAGACGCTGCCACTCGCCCGACGCCACGAGTCGCTGGTGCAGCGCATTGTACAGCTCATCCCCCGCGCCTGCTGCACCACCGTTGGTGAGGTCAAGCTCGCCTTCCTCCATCGTGTGTTGGGTGTCGGGGGGGGGGGGGGGGGGGGGGGGGGGGGTGTGGGGGTAAAGGGGGGCCGGTGCCGCCCCCCGCCCCAGCGCGCCGACAAGGGGGGGGGGGCGGGGGGGGGGGGGGGGGGGGGGGGGGGGGGGGGGGGGGGGGGGGGGCGGGGGCGCGGGGGGGGGGGGGGGGGGGGGGGGGGGGGGGGGGGGGGTGGCGACGAGCAGCCACCCAGCAGCCACCCGGGGTGGCT